>JAFMOC010000021.1:82500-87500 GCA_019802505.1 Corydoras sp. C115 | reverse complement strand
CACTTGACTTATTAAAAGCTATATATTAAAATGTCAGACACGTCATGACATATGTGACAGTTCCATTTAGCCTTTATTTTCCAAATTCATGGGGAGCCTAGTTCAGAGGTCAAAGATCAGCTTGTAGGTGACACTTAACATAATTGCATAAATGTTTTAAATGTTGGCTTTCCAAGATTGGGTTCCTGAACTAAGAAGTTTGCATATTCTGCACTAAGGAACAATGAGGGGAGAATATGATACTCATTGAACAATGATGGTGATAATATTATTTGATTAAAAACATGATTAATTCTCAAGAATAATAAGTTTTATTTTACTTGTCTGTCTAACCTCATTCCAAATATTTCATTATTCATTCATTATTTTTTTATTTTTATTTATCCTCTATTAGGGTCGCGGTGGGGTTCCCCATGCCCATCCAGGGGAGAACGTCTCGGGCGCTGGGCAGATACACCCAGGACAGGGCGCCAATCTATCGCTGGGCACACACTCACTCACACAAACACACTCTATATGGGACAATTTGGAGAACTCAACTGATTTAATCCATGTTTTTGGACTGTGCGAGGTAACCGGAGAACCCGGAGGAAACCCACGCGGACACGGGAGAACATGGAAACTCCACCCAGATGGGAACCGGGAATCCCTAGTGCTGAGAGGAGAACGTGCTAACCACTAAGCCACCGTGCCGCCCCCGTTTGTCACAGGTGAATAAAATCAAATACATAGCTATGGCATAAACAGTTTGGGGAAGTTCGAAACTGTCAGCATGACTTTGCCCCAGTGCGGCATGTTTGGGTGAGTTTGCCATGAAGGTATTTGAAGAGCGGGCATTCAACCTCAAACACCTTTGGAATGAAATATTTATGTCCATACAGTATAGTGTCAATACAGTGGGACAGCCCAACAAAATACCATCCTTTTAAAAGTAAGGCTCAGTTCACTCAGTGCTCAGTGTTACTCAGTGCCTACAGTAACAGATTGGGTAACGGGTCTTATTCAAGAGCCCAGAGACGAATCAAACCCCCAGCCAACTGCACTAACTACTAAGAGACTAGTTACATTGCACTGAATCTGCTTAAACTAAAATAAATATATAAATATTCCCACTCAAAAACATATCAATGTTTTTCGTTCATTTTCACTTGTTAATATATATGGGGGGCGGCACGGTGGCTTAGTGGTTAGCACATTCGCTTCTCATTCCCGGTTCGAATCCCCATCTGGGTGGAGTTTCCATGTTCTCCCCGTGTCTGCGTGGGTTTCCTCCGGGTTCTCCGGTTTCCTCCCACAGTCCAAAAACATGGATCAAGTTAATTGAGTTCTCTAAATTGCCCCATATAGAGTGTGTTTGAGTGTGTGAGTGTGTACCCAGCGATGGATTGGCGCCCTGTCCTGGGTGTATCTGCCCAGCGCCCGAGACGTTCTCCCCTGGATGGGCATGGGGAACCCCACCGCGACCCTAATAGAGGATAAAGCGGGAGATAATGAATGAATGAATGAATTTATATATATGGGGATATGCAGATTTTTTAATTAATTGAGGAAATGTCTGTTAGAAATATACAGTATATTTTTAACATATACATACATAGGAGTGGAACAATGAAGACCTCAGCGGTGGCTTATTCTCCACCTTTTCCTTCTTCCACTTGATTTTGACCCTATCAGAATTCATGCTGAGCGGTGCCTACAAAGGCATAATGTTGAGTTTCAGCCTAATCTGATTCCTCACGGCCGTCCTAACAAAATTTTAGCTGCTCTAATGTCATTGTACGAAGGCGGCAGTGCTGCAGATTAGCTGCTCTAATGATCCCGTGCTCCCCCATGCCCCTGCAGGCTGTGGACAAGTGCTGAGTCTCTCACCCTCTGTGCCACCTTGTTTTTAGATTTCCACAAAGCCACAGCACTGCAGTTTCATTGGCTATCTACAGAATTTAAAGCAAAAAAGATGTTTGAATAAGCAAAATTGCTTATCTGGATTGTAAATTATTCTTTCCTCAGTTTACAATAAACAAAATGTAGAGATTCTTTCTTCACTCACACACACACACACACACACACACACACACAAACACGCACACACAGAGCGGGAAGCCCTTCACAGACAGGGTGCTATCAGATGGCCCTCTGAGGAGGAAGGGGGATCAGTCAGAGGACCCCAGGCGATGTGCCTGATAAGTGTCTGGCCTGGGAGCAGCCACTGGAGGAGGAACTCAATTAACTCCTGACAGGCACACGCGCTCTTTTGGGTTCCAAGGCAATAGTAAAGCCTTGCAGGCAGCAGCCACGCTGCCCTTTTTCTCTAGAGGCAACAAAAAGTGTAGCGAGCTCCCACTGACACAAGCCAACAGACAAGGCAAATTTACTAAAGCGTCACATGCGAAGTTAACCTTTCACAGTAAATTATGCAGTTTGCAGGTTGGAATATAGTTCCAGTAACATTAAAACATCACATTAAAAATGTCAAGTAAAAAGTCTGGCGCAGGTTATTTACAAATGTCAAGATTATCAAATTTTGGTCTTGTGTTATTATCAGGTGCAAATGCTTAAGTGCACCATGTACTTTACATGTGTTTATGCTTTAAAAACATGGTTCTAGTAACAGATAAAATTGCATTTATATGAAGCCAGGCGTTTATAAGAAGCCGTGCATTCTGGGTCTGAGGTGATTCATTTTTATGAAAATTTGCAATACATTGACTAAATAGAGTCAGAAGGCAGTGATGATGGTTTTGTGATCCTTATTTCTTCATTTAAAAGAAGGAAGTCAATGGAACAGTAAGCTGCTATTGACACTAAAGTCACCCTTTTAAAAGACGACCACTGCTTTTTTTTATTATCTATATATATTTGTATATATTTATTATTATTATATATTTTTATAATCAGACTAATCTTAAACATTGTCTAATAATAGACAGACGTACACAAGGTTTGTAAGCAAGAAAATTAAACATGCTTCGAATATTGTTCTGTGGGACACGGGGTTTGGAATGTGTGTGTGAATGTGATCGACCCGACATGAGCTGGAATTCCTTTCTTAAACCTAAACCTTTACATATTATATTTATATATAATAAAAAAAAAACCACACATTTATATATATATATATATATATATATATATATATATATATATATATATATATATATATATATATATATATACACACACATACACACACACACACACACACACGTTCTCTAATTCTTCTGCTTTTATTTTTATTTTATTTATTTTCAAAATAATTCATTTCTTTAATGACATCTTAATTTTTTTTTTTAAAGAGTTAAATAAATTGACTTGGAAACGATGTTAAACATTCATACAGTTGCATACATATAAAGGATTCAAGGATTCAGGCAGATTTTATTGTCATTTACGTAACATGTGCTGCATGAATGTGAACGAAATTCCATTTCAGGGACCCAGTTACCCTAAATGGTAGAATTAATTTTTTTTAAACTTAAATATTGCATTAGAATTAAAATATAGCAGCCATATTGAATATAAATCTAAAATGTTGAATAAAAAATTAAGCATAAAAGTATAAAAACATAGTAGGAATTAATTAAAAATAAAAATATAAACATAGCAGTCATTAGATAATTTGAAAAATGTGTGTTGATGAGTGTCGCAGTGTAGGTGGAGTTAAAGATGAGTGCAGTTTTAAATGTTCAGTTTGGTATATTATTTGAAATCAGAAGACTTTTAGAACAATAACAGCTAAAACATATGAAGACACTTTATATATTATAAAAAAGTATTTTGATATTCTCACTCTATCACCCCATCCCAGAAGACAACATTTTGTTCTAACACAAGAACATGCAAATGTAATGGAGCTTTTTATTCCTTTAGATGAAATGCACTCTCAAGGGGGAGGGAGGGGGGGGGGGGGGTGCTGGCCAGACAGGCCCAATGAGGACCACTAAAAAATATGGAGAACGTCTCTGCCTAGTCATATAAATGCTTTGGGTTAACAGCTACCAAGGGAATATTGGGACCCCAGACCTGGGGCTATTTTAAAATGTGTGTGCCTGTATAAGAGAGAGAGAGAAAGAAAGTGAGAGAGTGAGAGAGAGAGAGATGCACCAACAGCATCACAAGCTAAAAGAAACAGGGCAGCAAAGCTAAGCAGCACTTTTTGTGTTCCACCGGGAACAATTTGTATCTCTGGCCTGGAAGGAAGCCTAATTTAGGATTATTTTAGATCATTAGTATGATCCAAACAGCAAAATGAAGACACAGGTGAAGGAGAAATTTTTCGGCGTACGACCCAACAATCCGTCACATGAAACAGACCAAGATTTATGAGCAGCGCTCTGAAAAAGGCAAACAAACAAGGTGACTATAGAGAGTGCAAAAAGTGAGCAGATGAAACCGTGGAACAAACAGTTGCACGGCTCAGAAGTAAAAAATAAAATTGATGATGGAGGAGCGAGCAGAGGAGGCCACGTGAGAAAATGAAAGAAATAAGAGGAGGAGAGAAAAAGAATGAGATAGGGCAGTAGATCAATAGTCCGTGTGGGCTACTTGCAGTGGTGACTGGTGCCGGGTTACCGCAAGGGGGACTGGATCGGCCCAGTGGCCCGGCAATTAAGCTCGCACGTCTGCAGCCCAGGATTAAATTTAGCCCTGGTTTCTCCACTGCAGTCTTTATAAAACCATGAGCTCACTCACGACAACAACATGAGCCCTAGCCATGCTCACTGCCCCTGCCCCTGCCCTGTCTGATAGCCCCGACCCAGACGCAGATCACATCTATTGATCTTCTACTTCCTTCCTGTTCTGGGGGAATGGGGTGAACATTGTGATCGGAATACATTGCGCGCTGACGTAAGCCTTCTCCCGTATGAAATCCAGATTCCTTAGATAGCTCGACACCATGAGCCTGCGAGACTTGCATCATGTCGGAGACCTGTTTTCCTAAAGTCTTTTGTCCGTACTTAACTTTTTAGATGTTCTGTCGCATCAGCACTGCTGAGGTATGA
>JAFMOC010000021.1:72500-77500 GCA_019802505.1 Corydoras sp. C115 | reverse complement strand
TTTGCGGATTGGGACACGGTCAGCGTCGCTGTGAGGAGGATCTGTGTGTAGGCGAAAGGTGATTTCCATGGTGATAAATGAAAACAAAAATAAGCTCAATAAGCTGGTGTGGGGTGGTCAATACAGAGCGCTTCCCCCATCACCTCGGGGAGTCGAAGCTCCCACGTGGGCCACAAGGGTGCACAAGCACTAAGTGAATTTGTTTACAGTATAAGGAATGAGCGTGCTGTGCACGGCTTACCAGAAGCGAGAGGGTTCCTTCTGAGTGGCCAGTGAATGGGACAACAAGGCCCTGTTGGTACAAGGAGATGCGTTTAGAAACAGAGACAGCAATAAAAAAAAAAAAAAAAAGTATTATCTACTTTTCCAATGAGTGCACGAAAATGGCAAAAACATTGGTGATTAGATGCACGTTACCCTGGCCAAAGCCTGATCAGTCATACAGCCACGGTCATTCCCTGGGCTCGTGTGGATGGAGCCTCATCAAGCCTCTGGGCTTATAGGCAAAGGTGGTTTGCGCACAGCCACAGGCCCATGTGGGTAATGTATTCTGAAACCAAATTACCGTAAGCCGATCCCATCTGGATAGTGTCGGAGTGGGGGCTGCTTTGCTTACTTGTGATAGCATCTTCACGCAGACAGCAAAAATCTGATTAACCCAATAGCTCTGAAACACTTGGTCAAAGAGCAAGGAGCTTTTAACTTAAGATACACTAATACAATTCCCTCGCCTTGTTTTCTCTAAAGCTAATGCAATAAATTTCCGGCGGACGGGGGAAAAGGCAGAAAGCAATGCGAGAGATGTGCATTTTAAGCGCTCGGTGCGCCAACTTGGGAATGAAGTCAAACAAATTTAAACGTAATTCATCATTGAGTGCTTATGGAGCTTCGCCACCGAAATACATAGCCCGACTGTCATTCCGCTCTAGGTTGCCACAGAAGGGGGACCGGTGTGAGTGAGAAAACTGGATAGGCTTGTCAGTAAGTGGAGAAGAAGAAAAGTCTTGTCTCTTTTCATTTCAGCTCCTCGCAAATGCTAAAAGGTAAGAAAAACTCAAAGTGACAAGCCACAATATTGCCCGATTTCTGAGCAGGAAGGAAGCAGCACAACAAGTCGAGTGGGGCAATAAACAAAGCTATATCCCCTCCAGCTGCCACCTCGACCCGGTAACTAAAGTTAACAAAGAGGACGCCATAAAAATAAACATAAAAGGCTATTTCCACGTGTGGCAAAAACGAGCCGTAAATTCATGAGCAAGCCAAATATTTGTCGCTTTTTTTTTTCTTTCTATTATTATCTCCCAGCGTTCATTTCTCTACAACTGTCACAGATAATCACCGCTGATGTCTCTATAGCTGATATAACCGAGCGATTTATTATTCACGTTTTCAGCATAAATGTAGTGCAGCGGTGCATGCTGGGGTCAATCTATGTGCTGTTGTTCAAACTGCATTCATCGGGATTACAATACCAGCCCACTAAACACAACTATGACATGACAGCCGCTTAGATCTCCTGCAAACAAACAGGATTATGGTATTATTATATAAACACAAATAAATACAACGAATATAATGTAGCTGACATGTCGGTGTTAAAAAGGACAACGCTATATGAAGAAAATACGAAAAGAAAAAATTTGTTCTGCAACGAATAATCGAACACAAGACGCTGCAACGTGTTAAAAAAAACTTTTAATACGAGTAAACGATTAAAAAACATTGTACTTAATAAAAAAAAATATAGAAAACGCTGCCATTCAGCATGAAAAGTCTACATGGAGCATACAAACTGTTCTCCTTGTGTGACTACAAATATGTACACACACACACACACACACACACACACACTCGCCCATTCACGTTTCATTTTTTAAGTTTGTCCAATCCATCGTATATAGCGGCACAGCACATGTTTAAGATCTACAATCGTATAGAAATTCAGAGGGGTTCGATTCCGCTCGTCCTGACACAGCTAAATCTGAGGCTTAACCGGGATTTTTGTGCATACACGTGCATTTCTTACAATGACAATTAGAACGTCTAAAGCAGACGAGAACCAAATGTTATCCTCTGTGAACTTTGTATAACGTCACAGGAATCAATTGTAAAACTGCTGTGAAATAATTAAAAAAAATATAGATTTATAAATTATTATTACAGTATGTGGAAATATACTATTGTTATTCAAAAATAAAATATATGAGGGAAATAATTTAGATTTCAAACACTGCAGGTGTAGTTTCCATAGTGGATGGGAAAATAAGTGCAGCTGCAAAATATAAAACACTTTTCAAATAGTATTATAATTCAATATTAAAAAATATATAAAATATAAGTATTATAATATATTTAAATTATATATATATATATATATATATATATATATATATATATATATATATATATATATATATATATATATATATCAATGTGTATTATATAAACATGTTAAAACCTATTTCAAATAATAAACTAATAAATAATAATTCTATAAAATAAATACTCTGAACCTGCACTGCTCCAGTTTAAACATTTAAACACTTTCCGGTATTAGAGTGCAATACAACTGACAATTTTACAAATACATTTTTAAAGTGTGTCAATGTGTCAGTTTGACTACAGGGTGTCCAGTGGTGTACCTAGAATAGCTGAGCTGTATTGAACCTTTTTAATCCTGCTTAGTGCGAGCTACAAAGCAGATTAAAATATGCGTGGCTAAGGAGTTAACGAGCTCTGCCGGGCACAGCGTGGTCAGCGGCCAAGCAGACACAGTCCCCCAAAAACCCACATACACACACTGCCGGTCTGCGGCACAGACTGCTGTCACTTTAGCCTTTTTTTTCCCCCCCATCCCTGCCCTTTAGTATTTCTGTAATCCTACACGGTGCAGAGTGGGGAAGAAAATCCATATATCTGAATTACCACATTATTCTTTCAGATCAAATCAATCTCTCCGGGTGATGCATTGAGTATCTTTTTATGATAATCCAGCCACAACAACGTGCACATTTGGCTGATTGGATTTTTAGCATGAAAAGAGTTATCGACTTAAATTATGAGTGCTTTCAATAAGGCTTATGATCGGGCTTTCAACATGATATATATCAGTACATGCGGAGATTACATACTGAGCACAGAAATAACGAAATAAATTCACTTGTGACGGCTGTAAATCTTCAAGAGATAAGAAAGGGAAAGCGCCGGTGACTACATGCACATCGGCTTTGATACAAGTTCTCGAAGATCTGCTAAGCCATTGCACATTAAGAAAATGACAGGTCGAAAAGGATTTATTTTCAATACTGTACACATTGAGAATGCCCTGACGGGAGGGATTATTAACTTTACATTGTTTACAACTTCTCCTTTAACGTTACAGAAGTGAGAGTCCGGTGCGGCAGTGCACGGAGCGGATGTCCCTGCTACCATCCGTAGCTCTCGGCCCGATTCTTTAATGCTACGACATTCCCCCCGTGTAATCTAATCGAACAGAAGCTCTTGAGATTTGTTTAATCTTAAATCTTTGCTGTTATTTCTACACTTTAAAACCATGACTAGATTTAAGCCCAACTTTTCTTTGAACGCACTCTTTTGTCCGCTCTGCATAAGTATCTTTGGATTTGTTTTTTAGGTCTGCGTGCACACTTCCACCGCCCTTAAATACGATCACAGTCTTGGAGCCCCTAATTGATTGGCCACGCACATAAAGCATTGTACAAAAGGTGCCACACACCGCTAACGACCAGCTTTCATGCAAGAGTTTTCCTACACTGACCAAGCATTCGACACCTGCTATCCTATAATTAATAATCTCTCTAAGCCTCATTAACTCAGAAACAGAAAGACTAATATGTGTTACAGCAAGCCTAAGAGTTCTGTAGGTACAGAGGATTAAAGCAAGCGTCTCTACGACAACTTTGTTACAGTGTCCATTGTTTTCAATCTACACAGAAAGAAATTAGGTGATGAAATAAATGAAATGACAACAATGAGAAAATCTGTAAGGAAAAAAAGAGCAAAGGCAGGCAAAGTGGGTTAAATAGAGACAGAAGATGCACCTACTGGTTATGATAGCTGAGAGGATCAGGGATGCAAAGTTCTGAAACGTCCATCAGTCCAGTTTTAGCATTCCAGGAAGCAGAAAAGAAGGAAAGAGGAAGCAAGAGACACCCACTTTTCTCCCCGGAAAAATGAGCCGAGCACCTTTAAAGCCGAAAAGCACCCACCGGCACTGCACCCTCAGTCTGGACAGGTATAAGAGTCTATGTGTGCGCGTGTGTAGGTGAGAGCAGGTGTGTAGAAGTGTGTGTGTTTGTGTGTGTATATAAGTTAGGAGAATGTGAGGGCACGTGTGAGGCTGTGCGCGAGAGTCGGGGAGGGGGGGTGAGAGCAGCGGGGGGGTGAGTACAACAGAGCAAGGTAGAGGCAGCGCTGGCGATGGGAGAAAGCGCTAAGATGGAGTGGCTGTGAGAGTGCGCCGTAGAGAAATGACTCTTTCCATGCTCGGGATAGGGCGCTTTAAGACTGAAGGGCTTGATGAATATGGAACAGCTGCTGTTGGCTGGCTCCGGGGGGCCGGACTTAAAGCGACAGCGAGGGCTGGTGGAACACACGGGAGGGGGTGGGGAAAGGGGCTGGGGGCGTAAATGCCCACACAGACAATCATACACACACACACACACACACACACACACACACACACGCAACTAAAACAAAATAACAGTAACCCAAAAAGCAAGTTAAAGTCAGATTTAAATTACTTATATATATATATAGTGTGTTATATATATATATATACAGTGTGTAAATATATATTTCCCCATAATCAGTAAAAAAATTTAATGATATATTTAATATTACAATACTTTTTATATTAAAAGAGCTTTTTCTTACATATTATCTTATTCCTCTCTCTATATATATAAATATATATAAATATATATAGAGAAATAAATAAATAGAATTAAATACATAGAATTAAATAAATAATTATATAT
>JAFMOC010000021.1:0-67500 GCA_019802505.1 Corydoras sp. C115 | reverse complement strand
AGGAGACAATATATAAAGACAAAAACCTGGTCTGTGGCTGGTAACTTGCAGCCAGTAGGGACCTAAACACGCCGTATTAAGGCCATCTGCAAAAAAAAATTAAGAGAAATTAAGCTTTCCAGTTTCTTTTTCCAGTTTCCAATAAATATAAACTAAAATACCAACTGCATTCAAATGCACATTTTCACTTTATTATTAGGCCTGTATGCTTAATATCACAAAGTATATTAAACATAAGTAGTGTAACATAAGAGTGTAAAAGGAAAAAAAAGGCTTCCACAATTACCGTGAACATTTTAATTCTCTCCACTAGAGGGAGAACTATTTCACAAGAAGTGTTAGTATTTGGAGAAAATTACAGTTTCTATAAAATGAATTGCTGTTATTACAAACAGAGCAAATATTGTGTCCTTGCAAACAATTATTCATGTATGTATGTGTTTTTTCCAAATTTATCTTCATGAAGAAGAATTTTTTTAAACATTAAACATTGCTTTGTACATTTTTGGATATTTACAGATCAGCAAATTCCCTACATGTCAGATTACTATATTCTGTATGATAATACTTACTACATATATAAAAATAAATAGATTTAATTTATAGAGAACAACGTTTTGATTAATTGTATTTTAGTTGTGGCGGCACGGTGGCTTAGTGGTCAGCACGTTCGCCTCTCAGCACTAGGGATTCCCGGTTCGAATCCCCATCTGGGTGGAGTTTCCATGATCTCCCAGTGTCTGTGTGGGTTTCCTCTGGGTTCTCCGGTTTCCTCCCACAGTCCAAAAGTCCCACAGATCAATTGAATTCTCAATTGAATTCTCAAAATTGCCCCATATAGAGTGTGTCTGTGTGAGTGAGTGTGTGCCCAGCGATGGATTGGCGCCCTGTCCTGGGTGTATCTGCCCAGCGCCCAAGACGTTCTCCCCTGGATGGGCATGGGGAACCCCACCGCGACCCTAATAGAGGATAAAACAGGAGATAATGAATGAATGAATGTATTTTAGTGGTAGTTATGATTCGAGCATATGCTCATATTTAACTAATAGTTTTTCTATGTAAGCTTTAAATAATTATTACAGCAGGTCAGGTAGAATTAATGAATGCATGCACTTTTCCCAGGGTTTGCATAGATCTCATTTATAGTATATTTCCAAAAAAGGATGCACCTGGTGGTCTTTTCCAGGTTGCGAGCTGTTCTTTAAATGAATTAAGGCATCATGGGAAACTGAGTTAAAGTCACTCACATCTTGTGCAGATAGACAGGGTCTGGTAAAGTATGTTCTCGGATCAGGAAGAATCGAGCATTAATCTAAACTTGCTTTGGACATTGCATAATTCAAAGGCCTGGCATTTTTCTTCGCTCAAACCGAATCATATACCAGACTCCTCTCTAAGCTCATTCCTCAATCCCGGCTTCTCGGCCCTTGCTGTCCCCAAATTTCATTTGAAAGATGCTGATGCTCAGCCAGCGTGTGGCATATAGGTATCTTGTTTCACTTCACCTCATTCAATAGAGTTACTTGGTAAACAAAAGTGGACAGCAGACTCTAAGTGGTTTTTGAAATCTTTGAATGGGCATTTGAAGAAGATATGCAGCGCTGCTACTGCACATTCTCTCCTCCTCCCCGTTTCATCCCTGCGCCTGCTCTTTCCCTTTCTCTCTCTATTTGCTGAAATGGGGCTCTATCAGGCAAGAGGTGGGGTCCAGAGGCGAAATAAGGATGTCTGCTTCATGGGATCTGACAGAAAATCTATAGACCGCAATGTTTATCATTGAGCCATTAACACACAGCCAAATGAAAGGACAATAATCCAATTATTTAAGCTAGATTTACCTGAGGAACATTCACAGCTTTTTTAAACAGTAAAGTGTCAAGTAATGTGCCGAAGAAAATGGAGTGTGACTTCATTTTATGAAGTCGGCGGCAAGTGCCAGCACACTGAATGAGACGACCGTGGGGCAGCATTAAATATCCGTGACATTGTTAGTACACACTTTTCTTTCTTACGAGGCCGCAAACACAACACGAGTAAAATGTCTTTCGATCTATTCTTTAAAAGCAAGTGAAAACATCACAACGTAGCAGAAAAACGGCAACCGGTGAAGAACTCTGAAAACATGTGACTGATGCCGTTAAGTTTTGCTTGGATCTCGAATGAAATTAATTCATTCATTCATTCATTATCTTCCGCTTTATCCTCTATTAGGGTCGCGGTGGGGTTCCCCATGCCCATCCAGGGGAGAACGTCTCGGGCGCTGGGCAGATAGACCCAGGACAGGGTGCCAATCCATCACTGGGCACACACTCACTCACACAGACACACTCTATATGGGGCAATTTGAAGAATTCAATTGACTTGATCCATGTTTTTGGACTGTGGGAGGAAACCGGAGAACCCGGAGGAAACCCACACGGACATGGGGAGAACATGGAAACTCCACCCAGATGGGGATTCGAACCGGGTATCCCTAGTGCTGAGAGGAGAACGTGCTAACCACTAAGCCAACGTGCCACATGAAATTCATTCATTCATTCATTCATTCATTATCTTCCGCTTCATCCTCTACTAGGATCGCGGGGGGGGGTTCCCCATGCCCACCCAGTGGAGAACGTTTCTGGCGCTGGGCAGATACACCCAGGACAGGATGCCAATCTATCGCTGGGCACACACTCACTCACATGGACACGCACGCATACACACTATATGGGGCAATTTGGAGAACTCAATTGACTTGCTCCATGTTTTTGGACTGTTGGAGGAAACTGGAGAACCCGGAGGAAACCCACGCAGACACGGGGAGAACATGGAAACTCCACTCAGATGGGGATTCGAACCGGGAATCCCTAGCGCTGAGAGGAGAACATGCTAACCACTAAGCCACCGTGCCGTCCCTGCTAAATGACTAAATGTAAACGTACTAAGGTCGTGGGGAGTTCCCCAAGGTTTTCTCCGGTTTCCTCCCACAGTCCAAAAATGTGGATTCAAGGTGAATTGGCTGCTCTAAAATTGCCGTTATCTAAATTGCCCCTATATAGTTTGTGTGTGTGCATGCCTGTGTGAGTGGGTATGTGCACAGTGATGGATGGACGCCCTGTTCTGGGTGTATCTGCCAGCACAGGGCCTTATTTAGATAAGGTCACTTTTAAAACAGCCAAATCACCTTGAATCCATCTTTCTGGTCTGTGACAGGAAACAGGAGAAATCCCACCTGGACACAAGAAGGAAACCTTTCCCAGATCAAGATTCGAACCTAGATCTCAGCACCGAGAGGCAGACGTGCCAATCAAGCAAATGAATTCAGGGTCTGAAATAAATTCGACGTTTGCCCAATTTATACAAACAGTTCAAACAAGTTTCCAAAAAATAGTTTTTGTGTTTTTTTCTTCATACAAAGATACTTTTCAGAAGTCCTGACTATTAATCTGCAAACGCAGGACGAATATGGCGCGAAGAGATTAGGCTGAAAAACTCGAGTCGGCCTTTAATCCCGAACGCTTTCATTAGAAATGTATTGAGTGGAAGTGCTTATATATTTTGATGTTTTACTTAAAAGACGTATTATTTTATGTTGTGTCTGAATTGCATTCGGTTTATAAATACCAGCATTTATTTCCCACTAAACAAAGTGTTTATTATTAAGTTCTCATGGATATTTAGCATCGTGGTCTCTGTAAGTAAAAGTGGGGGGAGAAGGGTTATCTTATTTGGGAAAGTGAAGGGGGCCTGGCCTTATCTGTCAATAAACAGTAATTAGATTTTGTGGCCGATAGCGTCGATTGGTTTCTTCTAATCTAGCTGTCGGCTGGGATGTGTATAATTAAAATCCTGATTGATAAAGGGGCTTGAGACCGCCTACATCACCACATAGCTGCTCCCACCTCCACTCCTCCGTGCCCTAACAGACGCGTGTACCCTGACCCGAACCCTAATGGATGGATTGAAGCATTGAGATATGAAAGAAGGCCGTGGAGAAAAGTGCACCTCTTATTGATCAGAACTATCTGCCTCGCTATCAGTGGCTTTTTTTTTCCCCAGTCCTGAACAAAGGGTTCATTGGCAGTTGTAGCTTGAGGGACCCTTTATCCACTCCCCGTGTGAGAAAAGCAGGTTCGAGGTACCACTAGTGCCGAATCCGATTCAGCCATGTCCTCTGTCTAAATACTACCATTGATGATGCACTGTTAAAACTATCCATCCATCCATTATCTTCCACTTTATCCTATATTAGGGTCGCGGTGGGGTTCCGCATGCCCATCCAGGGGAGAACGTTTCGGGCACTGGGCAGATACACCCAGGACAGGGCGCCAATCTATCGCTGGGCACACACTTATTCACACAGACACACTCTATATGGGGCAATTTGGAGAATTTAATTGACTTGTGGGGCGGCACGGTGGCTTAGTGGTTAGCATGTTCGCCTCTCAGCGCTAGAGATTCCCAGTTCGAATCCCAATCTGGGTGGGGTTTCCATGTTCTCCCCGTGTCTGCGTGGGTTTCCTCTGGGTTCTCCGGTTTTCTCCCATAGTCCAAAAATATGGATCAAGTCAACTGAGTTCTCCAAATTGCCCCATATAGAGTGTGTGTGAGTGAGTGTGTGCCCAGCGATGGATTGGCGCCCTGTCCTGGGTGTATCTGCCCAGCGCCCGAAACGTTCTCCCCTGGATGAGCATGGGGAACCCCCCTGCGACCCTAATATAGGATAAAGCGGAAGATAATGAATGAATGAATAATTGAATTGTTTTTGTTTTTGGACTGTGGGAGGAAACCGGAGAACCCGGAGGAAACCCACGCGGACACGGGGAGAACATGGAAACTCCACCCAGATGGGGATTCGAACCGGGAATCCCTAGTGCTGAGAGGAGAACATGCTAACCACTAAGCCACCGTGCCGCCCGGGTAAAACTATGACTCTGTAAAACATTCATCCTACTGATTTAAATGTAAGTCTCATTGTATTAAAGAAACGGAAATACAAAGTGAACCTTAGATCAACTCTCAAACAAAGATAAAAGGTTGCCTCACCTAATTGGGGGACGTTTTAGTAGGTTTCACACAGGCAGCGAGAAGACAGCCCTGAGGGCATCAGAGGATGAAAACTATTACACACCCTCATGTGCTTCAGCCCCGGTTCAGAGGCCTGCAAACATTCATGAGAAGAAATGGCATTCATAAACCACACACACAAACTGATGTAAACAAGAAAGAAGTGGAATATAAATCAAAGTAACTGCACAATGAGGTCCACATTATTTACCATATAGAGCCATCCATCCATTATCTTCCGCTTTATCCTCTACTAGGGGGGGGGTTCCCCATGCCCATCCAGGTGAGAATGTTTCGGGTGTTGGGCAGATACACCCAGGACAGGGCGCCAATCTATCTCTGGGCACACACTCATTCACAGAAACACACAAACACACTCTACAGTATATGAGGCAATTTGGAGACCTTGATCCATGTTTTTTTGGACTGTGGGAAGAAACCGGAGAACCCGGAGGAAACCCACGCGGACACGGGGAGAACATGGAAACTCCACCCAGATGGGGATTCGAACCGGGAATCCCTAGCGCTGAGAGGAGAACATGCTAACCACTAAGCCACCGTGCCGCCCTATACTATATAGATTATAGTATATACTATATACTTAATTGTATAATTATATATGTAGTCCAACTTGGTTCCCATTACCCATTCATTCATTATCTTCCGCATAATCCACTATTAGGGTTGCGGAAACGTTCTCCTCTGGATGGGTTCCCCATGCCCATCCAGAGGAGAACGTTTCCGGTGCTGGGCAGACACACCCAGGACAGGGCGCCAATCTATTGCTAGGCACACACACACTATATGAAGCAATTTAGAGCATTCAGTTTACCTTGAATCCATGTTTTTTGGACTGCCAGAGGAAACCCACGTAGACACAATGAGAACATGGACACTCCACCCAGATTGGGTTTCAAACCTGGAGCAATGAGGGTTAAGGGTCTTGGTTAAGATTTTAGAGAAGCTTTGAGTCTTCAGAGAGTTAGATAAGAAATGAAGGGAGATCATCCATCAAGTCAACAACCATATTCTACAAAAGCTAGCAATAAGTAGTTCTTAAGCACTAAAACAGTCCAGACTTTAATCTGATTAACAATCTGTGTCGGTCACAATATTTTGTCAGAAAGATTTCTGGGTCCAGATTAACGTGGCACTGGAAAGGTTCCGCCAGGATTAGTCAAAAAGCCTATTAAGTCGACCACATGCACAACTGTTGATAAAGAGACCCCCATTGGCTTGTCAGGGCATTACATACAGGGAGTAAAGTGTTGATATTAATGATGTCTGTATAACTTAAATAGAACAAAACATCATTCATTCATTATTTATCCTCTATTAGGGTCGCGGTGGGGTTCCCCATGCCCATCCAGAGGAGAACGTCTCAGGCGCTGGGCAGATACACCCAGGACAGGGCGCCAATCTATCGCTGGGCACACACTCACTCACACAAACACACTCTATATGGAGCAATTTGGAGAATTCAATTGATTTGATCCATGTTTTTGGACTGTGGGAGGAAACCGGAGAACCCGGAGGAAACCCACGCAGACACGGGGAGAACATGGAAACTCCACACAGATGGGGATTCGAACCGGGAATCCCTAGCGCTGAGAGGCGAACGTGCTAACCACTTAGCCACGTGCCGCCCATAGAACGAAACAATTCTACCAAAAGAACAGAGAACCGGTCAAACATTTTCTCGTTCATTACTTTGCAGGAAATGCAGGACTTGGTGGTTGCTGCATGAGACAAAACTAAATTTGGAGAAAGAAAAAGGGGAAATAGAAATAAAACACTTTTATTGTTTTTCCGTCCATCCATCCATTATCTTCCGCTTTATCCTCTACTAGGGTCGCGGGGGGGGTTCCCCATGCCCATCCAGGGGAGAATATTTCGGGCGCTGGGCAGATACACCCAGGACAGGGCGCCAACCTATTACTGGACACTCACTCACTCACACACACACACACACTATATGAGGCAATTTAGAGCAATAAATTTGCCTTGAATCCATGTTTTTACACTGTGGAAGGAAACCCATGCAGACACGGGGAGAACATGGAAATTCCACCCAGATTGGGATTCAAACCTGAATCCCTGGTGTTGAGAGACGAACGTACTAACCACTAAGCCAGCGTGCCGCCCTAATACTAAACAAAATGTGTAAAATTATCCATCAATTCCATTATCTTCCACTTTATCCTCTACCAGGGTCGTGGGGGATGGGTTCCCCATGCCCATCCAGGGGAGAACGTTTCGGGCGCTGGGCAGATACACCCAGGACAGGGTGCCAACCCTCGCTTGGAAAACACTCACTCACACAAACATTGATCCATGTTTTTGGACTGTGGGAGGAAACTAGAGAACCCACGCGGACACGGGGAGAACATGGAAACGCCACCCAGATTGGGATTCGAATCGGGAATCCCTAGCGCTGAGAGGAGAACATGCAAACCACTAAGCCAGTTTCTTACTACATAACGCTTAGAAATCAATGACGAAACCAAATGGTTCTGTATCTGTTGATAACATTGTTTGGGCAGATACACCCAGGACAGGGCGCCAATCTATCACTGGATACAGACTCACTCACACACACACTCTCTATATGGGGCAATTTGAAGAATTCAATTGACTTGATCCATGTTTTTGTACTGTGGGAGGAAACCGGAGAACCCGGAGGAAACCTACGTGGACACGAGGAGAACATGGAAACTCCACCTAGATGGGGACTAAACCAAATGGTTCTGTATCTGTTGATAACTTTGTTTGAACATTTGGTCCTCACCATGGTTTCCACCTGTTCCCACTCTCCTCTCTGTGCCAGTACTGATACTAAATGCTGTTACTGAAACTTAATATATCACAAATTAATCGTGAGTGTGTGTGAGTGTGAGTGTGTGTGTGTGTGTGTGAGTGTGTGTGTGTGGGTGTGTGTTACGAAGGGGACTCTTGAAAGGAGGGGTTAATAGGAGTTGAAGCAGTGGCCCAGTACTTAATTTGCTTTTTAATGGAATGCAAAGTTTCCAAAGGAAAACTTCCATCGGGCACAAAATTCCCTTCTTAGTTTTTAATTTCTGTGGCTTTGAGGTGGATTGAGATTGATCCATGCTGGCAGAAGCTTCTCAAGCATCCCGTTCTTAAGAATTTACCTAATTTAACTGATTTGCATCATTTCCCCACAAAACAATGTCATCATTTAGACTTAATCTGACATGAAAGCTAAATCTGCACTGAATCTACATTATCCCATGGCATTATTATTGTACATTCTAATGACTTTAAAACAGCTTCCCTTAATTCGTAGATGGAGATCATTTATAAATGCCAGTTAGAATGCCGCAACATATTTCTCTCTATACTAGTACTAGTGACAAATTATTTAACAAAGATTCACATACATCAAAACAGGTTTGCGCCAAAATGGAAAAAGTTGTACCATGGTGGCCAAACTACTGTGGGATGTATAAGAGCGACCCTGCAGTGGGGCCATGGTGGGGCGAATTAATTAATTGTGATTAAACAATGTTACGGGGCGGCACGGTGGCTTAGTGGTTAGCACGTTCTCCTCTCAGCTCTAGGGATTCCCGGTTCGAATCCCCATCTGGGTGAAGTTTCCATGTTCTCCCCGTGTCCGCGTGGGTTTCCTCCGGGTTCTCCGGTTTCCTCCCACAGTCCAAAAACATGGTTCAAGTCAATTGAGTTCTCCAAATTGCCCCATATAGAGTGTCTGTGTGAGTGAGTGTGTCCCCAGCGATGGATTGGCGCCCTGTCCTGGGTCTATCTGCCCAGCACCCGAACGTTCTCCCCTGGATGGGCATGGGGAACCCCACCGCGACCCTAAAAGAGGATAAAGCGGGAGATAATGAATGAATGAATAAACAATGTTACAATTAATTCATTGTAAGGGCGCCTCAACATCGTCATGACGACAATTATCAGAAACATGTATTAGTCTGAACTTTAAACAAAGTGCTGCAACTCACCCTCCATCCATCCATTGACTTCCACTACTACTTCCTCTACTAGGGTCGCGGGGGGGGAGGGGGGGGTGTCATCCAGGGGAGAAAGTTTTGGGCGCTGAGCAGATACACCCAGGACAGAGCGCCACTCTATTGCTGGGCACACACTCACTCACACAAACACACTCTATATGGGGCAATTTGGAGAATTTAATTGACTTGATCCCTGTTTTTGGATTGTGGAAAAAAACCGGAGGAAACCCACACGGACACGGGGAGAACATGGAAACTCCACCCAGATTGGGATTGGAACCGGGAATCCCTAGCGCTGAAAGGAGAAAATGCTAACCACTTAGTCACCGTGCCGCAACTCATATGGAACAAACATAAAGTTACACTTGTCTGTTCACTTTGTCTAAACAAAAAAAAAAAAAACCAGGGTTTTAAATGGATATTTCAATATGTTCATTAAGAGACAGGTTTGGGGGGGGGGGGGTTCCCCATGCTCATCCAGGGGAGAACGTTTCGAGCACTGGGCAGATACACCCAGGACAGGGCGCCAATCTATCACTGGATACAGACTCACTCACACAGACACTCTATATGGGGCAATTTAATTGACTTGATCCATGTTTTTGGACTGTGGGAGGAAACCGGAGAACCCGGAGGAAACCTACGTGGACACGGGGAGAACATGGAAACTCCACCCAGATTGGGATTCAAACCGAGAATCCCCAGCGCTGAGAGGAGAACATGCTAAACACTAAACCACCGTGCCGCTCTAGCCTGAAACTTGTTGGGGTTTTCAAATTCAGGGGTTGGACTTTCTGTGAGGTATTAGCGTAACAATAGCAGCACTCCACAGGGGAGCGGGGTATTTACACACGGTGTATTTTTGACGCCCGGCTCGGAGATGTTGCAGCAGCATAACGTTAAGTTGGCTTTTCCTTAGACACTTCTAATCAATAAGGATTCATTCATTCATTATCTCCCGCTTTATCCTCTATTAGAGTCGCGGTGGGGTTCCCCATGCCCATCCAGGGGAGAACGTTTCGGGCGCTGGGCAGATAGACCCAGGACAGGGCGCCAATCTATCGCTGGGAACACACTCACTCAGACAAACACATTCTACATGGGGCAATTTTGGAGAATTCAATTGACTTGATCCATGTTTTTGGACTGTGGGAGGAAACCGGAAAACCCGGAGGAAACCCACGCGGACACGGGGAGAACATGGAAACTCCACCCAGATTGGGATTCGAACCGGGAATCCCTAGTGCTGAGAGGAGAACATGCTAACCACTAAGCCACCGTGCCGCCAATCAGGACTTGCTTTCCCCCAATGTTAAACAAAACGTCGTCAAATAAGTCTGTAATTATTTGACTGCAATTAAAAAGGTAGACCTCATAACTATATCCGACCCCGTGTCGCCGCCCGGTTCTAACCAATGGGACGAAACCTCAGCAGCCGGCTAAAACCAAAAGCTGAATTTCTTTGTTCAAAGTCAGTTATGGCTAACAATCAGGATTCTCATCTTGGAGGTGTTCAGAAGCATCACCGCTCGACTCGGAGGAGTGTTAAACACACGGAATGAAATCTCCCTGCTGATTAAAAATGGATGTTATCATGCAGAGCCTCTGGTGTGGGACTTGCTGGTAAAGGAACTCGTTAATATTCCCCCCCATGTCTTGCTAATGTCTTAAAGTGATAAATAGTGGGGGGTAGTCGAGCTGTTTGATTGTTCTTCACAGGCAGTCTGCGTCACATAGAATGGACCGACTGAAAGCGAAGGGACGGTCTCTGAGCATTCAGGTGAAGTTGATGGAACTTTAATAGGTTGCTTTTTAGGGACATGTTCACTGTGCACAAAGAACGATGTCAGTCAGTTTGGAGCGGCTCGGCAGATGTACCTGCCGTATCTGTTTTATTTATTTTGTGCTGATCAGGTCGTTATATTCGCTGTTGGTCATTTGAAGCTTTTCTGTGGTCAGCAGTAATTTGGTGAGTTTGGCGACATGACCTACAGCTGTAGGCATTGTGATTATCACCCATATGCAAATCCAAAAGAATTCTTACATAATGCTAAATAGATATGTAAATGCACATGGAAAATAGTGACGAAAATGTAGGTGCATGACAAGTACCTGATCTGATCGGCCTATTTTTAAAATCACTCCCCAAAACCCATCTGTTTAGGATCGCTTTCAACCTGTAACTGATATTTTATTTCTGTTGCTGCATTTTTAATTTGGCTTTTCTTCTTATTTTTTAAACTGCATTAATGTTATTATCTATGTTTTACATGTCCCTACTATTTCATTAATATGTTCCATCCATCCATTATCTTTCGCTTTATCCTCTATTAGGGTCGCGGGGGGGTTCCCCATGCCCATCCAGGGACGAATGTTTCGGGCGCTGGGCAGATACACAAATCAATGGCTGAGCATGTACTCGCACAAACACATTCTTCACTCAAGGAAAAAAAAAAAAAAAAAAAATAAATAAATAAATAAAATAAAAAAATTATATATATATATATATATATTTTTTTTTTTTTTTTTAATAAAAAAAAAGGGGGGGGGGGTGCAGCATCATATATCGATCAGGTGTGAGCATTCTACAGAGTAGCTCGTTTTCTTCATAACTACTGACTTGTGATGTTCTCATTTGTAAGTCACTTTGGATAAAAGCGTCTGCTAAATGACTAAATGTAAATATTGGGCAATTTGGAGAATTCGATTAACCTTGATCCATGTTTTTGGACTGTGGGAGGAAACCGGAGAACCTGGAGGAAACCCACATGGATGGGGAGAGAACATGGAAACTCCACCGAGATTGGGATTCGAACCGGGAATCCCTAGTGCTGAGAGGAGAACATGCTAACAACTAAGCCACCTTATTAATGTTATACTGTTTTATTTGTTGTAAAGTGTCTTTGAGGTCTCAGCAAGTCACTAAATAAATAAAATGTATTATTATTATTATTATTATTAGTATTATTATTGAAATGATCCTAACTTTGATTGGCTGCTCGTTGCTCACTCACATTGGGTGGTCTATCTTAATAAAGCACTAAAGTAACATTTAAATTGCCCATGCTGAATTTATAATTAAAAACATCTACGCTAATAGTAATCGCTTCCCAATTCTGGTTCCCTAACTGGTGTGCTTAGTTTGGTGTTTGTAAAATAACATGTTTTGCTGATGCATGAGGTTTTTTTAGTGCCAACACTGACCTCTTTTAAGAGTCGATCTGCTCTGCTTGACCTGGAAAGGTACGCTTTGATCAACAAACCGAAGCAGACCCGATGCTCGAATGCACAAACGCACAACTTCAGCCTGTTTAGCAATTACATCAATATCAGAGAGTCAGAGATGAATTATTGTTATGAATGTCTGATTCAGGACAGAAGCTGCGGTCACCGGGTTCTGTAAAAGTTGTTGTTTACAACCAAAAAATTATCCTGACAGCCAATACATAAAAAGACCTGCACCCTCAACCCTGTTCAAGACATCATTGTGGTTAGAGTGTTGGGCTATCAAGCAGAAGGTTGTGGGTTCAAATCCCAGGTCCAGTGAAGTTACCAATGTGGGCCCTTGAGCAAGACCCTTAACCCTCAGCTACTAAATCAGCAGCTACTAAATGAGCAAATTAACTGTTAACTTTGCACAATTGTTTGTCATCAATGACCACACATCAATAACATTTTTGAAAAAATTTATTAACTAATTAGTGGTAATTAGGGCGGCACGGTGGCTTAGTGGTTAGCACGTTCGCCTCTCAGCTCTAGGGATTCCCGGTTCGAATCCCCATCTGGGTGGAGTTTCCATGTTCTCCCCGTGTCCACGTGGGTTTCCTCCGGGTTCTCCGGTTTCCTCCCACAGTCCAAAAACATGGATCAAGTCAATTGAATTCTCCAAATTGCCCCATATAGAGTGTGTGTGTGTGTGTGTGTGAGTGAGTGTGTGCCCAGCGATGGATTGGTGCCCTGTCCTAGGTGTATCTGCCCAGCGCCCGAAATGTTCTCCCCTGGATGGGCATGGGGAACCCCCCCGCGACCCTAATATAGGATAAAGCGGAAGATAATGAATTAATTAATAATTAGTGGTAATTAGGGCGGCACGGTGGCTTAGTGGTTAGCACGTTCTCCTTTCAGCACGAGGGATTCCATCGCCAATCCATCGCTGGGCACACACTCACTCACACATACACACTCTATATGGGGCAATTTGGAGAACTCAATTAAATTGATCCATGTTTTTGGACGGTGGGAGGAAACCGGAGAACCCGGAGGAAACCCACGCGGACACGGGGAGAACATGGAAACTCCACCCAGATGGGGATTCGAACCGGGAATCCCTAGTGCTGAGAGGCGAACGTGCTAACCACTAAGCCACCGTGCCGTCCTTTGAATGAATTAGTGGTAATTAATTAATTTTGTTTTCTATGGATAAACTGCCAATTTTATGCTAAAATTCTACTAATTTTCTTCAAAAGCAGATAGTAGCCCTTAAATATGATTGTTTAAATAAAAAAAAAGTTATAAATAACCACCACTGAGGTATGGATTCAGTTTTTGGGGCCCATCTTAAGCATGGATCTATTAATACACTCTCAAGCACTTATCCACACAAATGCTGTGTATTCAGTTATGAGATTTTGTCTGGTTATGCAAACAAAGAGCCATTCACCAATGGGGCCTTTTGTGCTACCAAGGATTTTCTCAAATATCTATCCATTATCTTCCGCTTTTATCCTCTATTAGGGTTGCGGGGGGTTCCCCATGCTCATCCAGAAGGAGAACATTTCGGGCGCTGGACAGATACACCCAGGACACTCACTCACACAGACTCTATATGGGGCAATTTGGAGAACTCAATTGACTTGATCCATGTTTTTGGACTGTGGGAGGAAACCGGAGAACCTGGAGGAAACCCACGCAGACACGGGGAGAACATGGAAACTTCACCCAGATTGGGATTCGAACCGGGAATCCCTAGTGCTGAGAGGAGAACATGCTAACTACTAAGTCACATGCCACCCCATTTCTCAAATATACTCTTCCATTATTTTAAAATATTTATTTTTCATTCTAGTGTTAAGTTTTAATTTTCGCTCACCCTTCATCTTCATCTCCACCCTGGACTTATCCCATGTATGAAGGAATATTTATGCCCAGCGATAGATTGGCACCCTGTCCTGGTTCTATCTGCCCAGCGCCCGAAACGTTCTCCCCTGGATGGGCATGGGGAACCCCCCCCCCCACGACCCTAATATAGGATAAAGCGGAAGATAATGGATGGATGGAAGGAATATTTATTAAAAACCAAATATAAACTGCGATTTATGATGTCCGTTTACTGGCCACTTCTACATTTACATTACATTTGGTCATTTATTGGACGCTTCTATCCAAAGCGACTTACAAGGTGACCACAGGGTTCATCACAACATCCCTGGAGCAATGAGGGTTAAGGGTCTTACACAAGGACCCACATTGGTAACTCCAGTGGACCTGGGATTTGAAGCCCCAACCTTCAGATGGACAGCCCAACGCCCAACCACTGAGCTACCACACCCCTAAATGTATGCGCCCACTTCTAAACAACAGATGTCTTTCTGACGGCCAAAAATCTTCCCAAATATAAAACAAGCTGGGAAAGTTCCTTGGAAAACTCTCTGGAGGACGTGATTTCCCTCCGCTTACTGCAATAACATCATTTTTCTCTTGTCCTGCTGTTGTATCTGCGATTCCTCTGCTCCCTCTCATTCTCCGTCACTCCATGCCTCGCTTTCACTGTTCCATTGTGAGTCTGTGTTATGGCTGAAGTAAAGGGCTGCCCGCAGTGGGAGAGATCCTAATTAACAGCCTTTTTCATTGGAGTGTGGCTTTCTGCTGCCGCTCTGTGCGAGCGCTTGTTTTATGGCTGTGCTGGGGAGCCCCGTCCAGGGATTTGGAGAGGGATAATTGCCTTTGCCGCAGGCTGCAGTAATCTGCTGGGCTAATTCATTATTTTAATAAGTTAGCTTCTCCTAGGGGGCAAGCAGCTCTGCGACGCGCCTCACGGCCCCGGCAACGGCTTCTCGTTACTGTGGCGCTCTCTCTCCACAGCGACGCCCGTGCGGGGTTAATAACAGTTATTAGCCCCTCTCCGCGGCCCGTAATTTCTCTTTTAACTGGAAGCATTCAGACCGCAGCCTTTGTCAGCGACTCATCATCAACCCTGCCGACTCAACCTGGAGCCATCCTCTTCCTGCAGCTTACGAAGGGAAAAGACGGGGACCGGTATGCCCTACCACGATACCCATGCCCACGATCCACCTTCTGTCCGATTACCCTCATCACCCTTGCTTGTTGTTTGTTTTGCCCCCCCACCTTCTCATCATGCGTTTAAATTTGATTTTGGGTAAAATATCCAGCCGCAGCGAGAGGCAGATCAATCTGATTTATACAAACAAGTGCTTGGTCCGTAGGCTTTGCGTAACTAATGACTTCATTTTAGAGACAATCTTCTGTCTGGCCTGCTAATGGACTGCTCAGCGTGTGTGTCCAGGTTTGATGAGTGCAATTCATATGGACATTTTACACAGCCCCTGATTAAAAAGCATGTCATTCGAACAGGGAGAGGAATACAGACGAGAACCTGATGCATAAAAGTACTGGATGAATTCACTAGTGAGATGATGGCCATTGTGGGCTTTTGATAGGCTCCGCAGTTAAAATCCAATTAGAGAGCCGGCTCTAAAGCAGTTAAAACTTCGATGTATCTGCACCGGCAGATATCTACAGCGAGCAGCGAAATGGCTCAATAAAACCGGCGCCGGACATTTTGCAAATGTATGATCCAAAGAAAGAGTCGTTTCTTATTGTACTTTTAAAAAAGCAGCAGGGATATTGAATTCAGTTGACTGACATGCATCAGGTCATTATCATTTACTTTTACATTTGGTCATTTAGCCGACGCTTTTATCCAAAGCGACTTACAAGGTGAGCACAGGGTTCATCACAACATCCCTGGAGCAATGAGGGTTAAGGGTCTTGCTCAAGGACCCACATTGGTAACTTCAGTGGACCTGGGATTTGAACCCCCAACCTTCAGATCGATAGCCCAACACCCAACCACTGAGATACCTTGCCCTCGTTATCACAACAGGCATTCACACCACTGTCCGTCGCCTCGGGGGGGGGGGGGTTCTGCAGTGGCATTGAGGCGGCTAAACTTACTGACTCGTCATGTACAGAACGGTGACGATAAAGAAAGGCAAGAACGCAGGATGGACCTTGCCAACATCTTGAGGTCTTGAGGTCGCGTTCTTCTTACGTTTACATTTTGTCATTTAGCAGACGGGCGACACGGTGGCTTAGTGGTTAGCACGTTCTCCTCTCTGCGCTAGGGATTCAGATTGATAGCCCAACACCCTAACCACTGAGCTACAACAGCTCTTAGTAAGCCCTATGGCATTGTTGTCATCGTCCAGCTTTCTGCCAGCTCTTGAGTATTAGAGATAAAAATGCTGGATCTTAAAATTGCTCAAGCTCCTCATCTTGGGTTTAGCGATTAAGAATGAGGTCCTGTTCTTCTGTCTGGATTAAATAGCTCCGGGTAAAATGATATGGTATATTATTTATTATATATTTCATATGGTTCGCATGTTCTCCTCTCAGCGCTAGGGATTCCCGGTTGGAATCCCAATCTGGGTGGAGTTTCCATGTTCTCCCCGGGTCCGTGTGAGTTTCCTCCAGGTTCTCCGGTTTCCTCCCACAGTCCAAAAACATGGATCAAGGTCAATTGAATTCTCCAAATTACCCCATATAGAGTGTATCTGTGTGAGTGAGTGTGTGTAGATAGATTGGTGCCCTGTCCTGGGTGTATCTGCCCAGCACCTGAAACGTTCTCCCCTGAATGGGCATGGGGATGGATTTGTTAAATTAAGAATAAGTTTCTAAAAACTACATTATTTATCTTAACAAGATTTTTTACCAGGGCGGCACGGTGGCTTAGTGGTTAGCACCTTCGCCTCTCAGCACTAGGGATTCCCGGTTCGAATCCCCATCTGGGTGGAGTTTCCATGTTCTCCTCGTGTCCGCGTGGGTTTCCTCCGGGTTCTCCGGTTTCCTCCTACAGTCCAAAAACATGGATCAAGTCAATTGAGTTCTCCAAATTGCCCCATGTAGAGTGTGCTTGTGTGTGTGTGTAATGATAGATTGGCGCCCTGTCCTGGGTGTATCTGCCCAGCACCCGAAACGTTCTCCCCTGGATGGGCATGGGAAACCCCCCCGCGACCCTAATAGAGGATAAGGCGGAAGATAATGGATGAATGAATGAAAAGATTTATTACCATTTTTTTTAAAGGGTTTCTGACTTGTTAAGATTTCATTTTTTGTATCTCTAATTGATCCATCAGCATGTCTGAATGAACCGTATAAGCAATAACATCAGGACTTTTCTACACACTGTTTGATGTACAAACCAGACGAATGCCTGCGGGATAAACCACTGAAGTTCAATAAATAACCTGAAAACACATGATATCTGAAAAAGAAATAAATGCTACACTAGTGTTAATGTGGAAAGTTTTTTGTTCCAAATGAACTCATACAGGCAGCGACTCTCATGACTCATTACTCAACGCTTGATCAAGCCTTGAGAAGTCTATGAATGGGTTTACACTGGCTTAAATGTGCAGATGAATGCTCAGCCAACCACTCTAAAATGGTGGACGTGGTTCATAAAGCCCCACGTGTGATATCAATAAGCTAGTACACCATTAACTAGGTAATGTCCATGGTAGGCAGCCACATGTGGAAAGGGGGTAGTGCACAGACCTTTGGGATTGCCTCGGGCATGTTGGAGGCCATCGTTTTATAAATCCACATGATGCCATCTGCTATTAGTTGACGTGGCTGCCACTGGCTACAGAGCTGTTTTATCAGTGACTGATCAGCTGCCCGCATTGGCTTCTGAGTATATGTTCATGTGACATAGGGGAAAAGTTTAGGATGATTTTCTATCAGAAAGTGTGTATTGCTAAAAAAAAAAAAAGATTGAATATATAAAAATAAAAAGCAAATATATTTTGTGACTCATTACACCAAAACCGCTGACATCGACTGTTCCTTTCTTTATGTTCTTTTTATTGCAGTTAAAGTTGGTAGCTTCATTTGCATTGGTGAGTTTGCAGGATGCACTGACCCATGAGTGGCCCTTCACAGGGGTGTTAAACCTATAAAGTCTACAACCCACCATTCCACACACCCACTTACCTAAATCTATTTTCATTAAGAAAAATCATTAAATAAAACACAAACTCGTGACTGAATATTCATCATTGTCACCTACTAAGCAAAGTGGGAGAACAGATATATTGAGTTTGAAGCATAAAATAATAATTTAGAATTAAATAATAATAAGTATAATAATAAGTATAATAATAATAAGTATAATAGCTCTGAACTTTTAGCTTTATAAATGTTGGTTGTTCAACTGCAAATGTTAGTTTAAATAGCAAACGTAGATTTGCCAGACTTCATATTCATCCTCAGCAGTGTTTTTAAAAGTTAGTAATTAAGTACCATCACTAGATTCAACTATTAAATGTATCAATTCAACAATTTAAGCTAATTATGATTTTTTTTTTTTTTTTCATAATCGTATTCATTTTAAGAATTTAAATTTTTACTTATTTTTTTTATTCTGATCTGGGTGCTTTCCATGTTCTCTTTTAGCTTTAAGTACCATTCATTCATTAAATGTATGTGATTTACTTCACCAATTTATGCTAATTAAGAATTTTTTTAATAATAAAATTTTAGGGTGGCACGGTGGCTTAGTGGTTAGCACCTTTGCCTCTCAGCGCTAGGGATTCCCGGTTCGAATCCCCATCTGGGTGGAGTTTCCATGTTCTCCCCGTGTCTGCGTGGGTTTCCTCCGGGTTCTCCGGTTTCCTCCCACAGTCCAAAAACATGGATCAAGTCAATTGAATTCTCAAAATTGCCCCATATAGAGTGTGTCTGTGTGAGTGTTCGTGTGCCCAGCGATGGATTGGCGCCCTGTCCTGGGTGTATCTGCCCAGCGCCCGAGACGTTCTCCCCTGGATGGGCATGGGGAACCCCACCGCGACCCTAATAGAGGATAAAGCGGGAGATAATGAACGAATAAAATTTTATAATTTTAAGAATCATTTTTATTATTATTTTGGGTTGAGTTTCCATATTCTTCCCGTGTCTGTGTGGGTTTTCTCGAACCCGGAGGAAACCCACACGGACACGGGGAGAACATGAAAACTCCACCCAGATTGGGATTCAAACCGGGAATCCCTAGTTTTGAGAGGAGAACATGCTAACCACTAAGCCAGCGTGCCGCCCCCATTTTAGGACAGCATCATGAAATTTCCAGCTTGCCAGCCCTGAGCCTCTTGAGGTAAAGTGGTATTAAATCAGGATAAAGAAACTAAAGGAACGGGCTTCTAACCTGCATGACCACAGCTAAGTTCCCCGAAACTACCTGACCACTACAAACTGCATACCTCTTCACAAATAACTCCTAGTTAATGAGATGCATATAAAATAATAATAAAATATATAACAATGGCATGGTACAGATACCGTCCGCTTTGCTGGCTAAGGTTTGTGCAAATAGACAGAACAGCCATCTATTATTGACAGCATCGGGGCAAAGGGGACGATAATTTTGGCCCAGCAGGTACAGAGGTCATCTGAGTGTGCAGCCTTTTTGCTTCGGTGCCAATATCACATTGAGCAATGTTCAAGAGCTCATCTACGTCATGATGCATAATGAGCCCAAAGGCGACAAATTCCCCTTCACTACAAAAATAGCTGGTATATCATTCTGATGCAGGCCATAAAATCAATAGCTTTCCCATTTCAGCATGTCTGCTTTCTCCCAGAATAGTACAGCTTGCAAAACACAGACCACGTCAGCTAATCACAGTTCCATCGCTTGGAATAGATGTGTCTGTGCCATTCAACTGCCACTTAACCAATAATACAAGTATAAGAGATTACCCTGAATTTATTCTATTATACTATTAACAGTCAATTATACTATTGATAAAAATATACATCCATTATCTTCTGCTTTATCCTCTATTAGGGTCGCAGTGGGGTTCCCCATGCCCATCCAGGGGAGAATGTCTCGGGCGCTGGGCAGATACACCCAGGACAGGGCGCCAATCCATCGCTGGGCACACACCCACTCACACAAACACACTCTATATGGGGAAATTTGGAGAATTCAATTAACCTTGATGATCCATGTTTTTGGACTGTGGGAGGAAACCGGAGAACCCGGAGGAAACGGGGAGGACACGGGGAGGACATGGAAACTTCACCCAGATTGGGATTCGAACCGGGAACCCCTAACGCTGAGAGGAGAACATGCTAACCACTAAACCACCCTTTGATAAAAATATCCATTATCTTCCGCTTTATCCTCTATAAGGGTCGCGGTGGGGTTCCCCATGCCCATCCAGGGGAGAACGTCTCGGGCGCTGGGCAGATACACCCAGGACAGGGCGCCAATCCATCGCTGAGCAAACACTCACTCACACAGACACACTCTATATGGGGCAATTTGGAGAATTCAATTGACTTGATCCATGTTTTTGGACTGTGGGAGGAAACCGGAGAACCCGGAGGAAACCCACACGGACACTGGGAGAACATGGAAACTCCACCCAGATTGGGATTCGAACCGGGAATCCCTAGTGCTGAGAGGTGAACGTGCTAACCACTAAACCACCGTGCCGCCTTTGATAAAAATATATATTAGTAATTTACAAAGGGCCATGATTGTTATTTAAATTAGGGACTATGATAGTAAAGTCGAGCGGCACGGTGGCTTAGTGGTTAGCATGTTCTCCTCCGAACCTCCTAACCTCAGCCTGATTTCATTCATTCATTATCTTCCGCTTTATCCTCTATTAGGGTCGCGGCGGTGGGGTTCCCCATGCCCATCCAGGGGAGAATGTTTCGGGCGCTGGGCAGATACACCCAGGACAGGACGCCAATCTATCGCTGAACACACACTCACTCACACACACACACTCTATATGGGGCAATTTGGAGAACTCAATTGACTTGATCCTTGTTTTTGGACTGTGGGAGGAAACCGGAGAACCCGGAGGAAACCCACACAGACACGGGGAGAACATGGAAACTCCACCCAGATGGGGATTCGAACCGGGAATCCCTAGTGCTGAGAGGAGAACATGCTAACCACTAAGCCACGGTGCCGCCAGCCTGATTTCAAACATGCCATGATTCTGCCTACATCATGCGAGCAGGTTATTTCTAAACTAGATACTTAATTTCTGAGCATTGTGGGAAAGCTTTGATCCAATCAAGATACCACTCTGCCTTCCAGATACCATCTGACAGATCAAACACCATTAAATGATGTGCCAGCTATAAAGATACGCATTCTATTTTTAACTAATACAGTTTTCGTTACGCGATAACTTAAAGGGTGCGGATGAATCCCTCCACATCCGCACGGTCTGAGGTGAAGCCGAACTACTGCCCCCTCACCAAAATCCTCCAGTTTCCCGTTCCAGTTTTACCCCAGGCCCCCTCCTCCACCGGGACTTTAACTCTTTCTGGAGCATAATTTTAATCGGATGCTTTTTGTTAAATGTTTAACTTAAATTGGAGCCCTCATAAATATTCCAAATCACTCGCCTAGTGTTTGATGAGGAAATGAGACTCCTACCCACTGAGATTCCCCAGGCTATGAGATGAAAAAGAGAAAAAATCCTACAACTTAACACTTAGAAGTAGTCCTGTGAGCCACATTTAGATGCAGAGAGCGAAACGCAGTAAGGGATGCCCGCGCACATAAATGATTATCACCAGCACGCAGTGTAGACACTGGCCAATTGAGACATCACTTTAAGCTTGGTAAAGAAAAGGATGAGTGGCAATATATTACATCTAGCTAATTGAGTGTGTTTTAAGTCTTAAACCATGGTCACTGATATGCTAACTTCTGATTGGATGGCAGATGTGAATTGTAACAGGGCAGCAACAAAAACGTATCAGATAAAAATCAATGCTTCTGGCTTAAACGTACACACAAAGCATAAATGATGTTAGATAATATTATAATATTTATTCTCGAACAGATTTTAGTTAAAACAGAAGCTAACCAATCAAACGAGCTTAGACAGCAGTTCATCAGCTAAATTAAAGGCATGGAGGAAGATCGGAAATTGTGTACGTTGTGTATTTTTCCACTTACTGTATAATTTATACAACATTCAATTATTTAATCAAGTACGAATTACAATGACTAGAACCTTGTGCAATTGGTAAAATGAAAAAGACTGAATTTCCAACATAAATTAATAAATTAATTAATAAAATAAATTTTAAGTTGAGAGAAAAAATTTATTTAAAAAATTATATATATATATATATATATATATATATATATATGTTTGTGGGTGTGAGAGTGTGTACTGTATATATATATGTATATATATATATATATATATATATATATATATATGTATATGTATATATATATATATATATATATATATATATATATATATATATATATATATATATATATATATATATATATATATATATATATATACAAGGCAGCACGGTGGCTTAGTGGTTAGCACGTTCGCCTCTCAGCGCTAGGGATTCCCGGTTCGAATCCCCATCTGGGTGGAGTTTCCATGTTCTCCCCGTGTCTGCGTGGGTTTCCTCCGGGTTCTCCGGTTTCCTCCCACATTCCAAAAACATGGATCAAGTTAATTGAGTTCTATAAATTTCCCCAAATAAAGAGTGTTTGAGTGTGTGAGTGTGTGCCCAGCGATGGATTGGCGCCCTGTCCCGGCGCCCGAGACGTTCTCCCCTGGATGGGCATGGGGAACCCCACCGCGACCCTAATAGAGGATAAAGCGGGAGATAATGAATGAATGAATATATATATACATACACACACACACATATATATATAGAATATATACAGAAGAATGGATTTATATTCAACATTTAGTTATTTAGACTTACTAATGGGAGGACAATTTTCTTTTTTCTTTTTTAATGTTATTCATTTATTATTTATTTATATTTATTATTTTATTATAATTTAGAGCAGCCGATTTACACACTCACTCACACAAACAAGCACACATACACACTCTATATGGGGCAATTTGGAGAACTCAATTGACTTGATCCATGTTTTTAGATTGTGGAAGGAAAGCAGAGAACCCGGAGGAAACCCACACGGACACAGGGAGAACATGGAAACTCCACCCAGATGGGGATTCGAACCGGGAATCCCTAACGCCGGGAGATGAACGTATATTTCTTTTAATTCATACTCATGGATTCCAGGACAGTTATGTTATTCATTCGTCATTAACATTTGTCATTCCAACGTCGATTAGCAGGGAAGTGGACAGGCAGCAGGTTTAGATCATGTTCTGGGGTTGTGACCTTAATGTGGCAACCACACAAGAAAGTCTCAGTTACACACCACAGGAAGCCTTCAGTCAGCAAGCCTCGAGATCACGCCACCTCATGCAACACACACCATTAACATATGCAACGTTTCAGCATCATCTCTCAGCTCGACAGCCACTGCGGCCACACGGCCAAGTCAGAATACCAATGTCACTCAGGGCACGGCGAGGGCAAGCAGAAGCATGTGGACGACTCTTAATGTGGTTGCTCGGTGGACAGGGAGGACTAACAATGCAATTAGTTATCATCAGAAGACAACTTCTATATCCTCAATCTTCATAAACAAGGTGCTTAGATTTTTGAAGAACACTTTTGTTTTGCTATATCTTAAACATCATATAGCTGCAGAAATGCACGTCACAAGGATTGAATGTCTTTTAAAAGTGCATTAGCTCATAGCAGCTGTGTAGAACGTCCATCCATTCATCCATTATCTTCTGCTTTATCCTCTACTAGGGTCGAGGAGGGGGGGGGTTTCCCCATGCCCATCCAGGAGAGAACGTTTCGGGCGCTGGGCAGATACACCCAGGACAGGCCAATCTATCCCTAGGCACACACTCACTCACACAGACACACTCTATATGGGGCAATTTGGCAAATTCAATTGATCTTGATCCATGTTTTTGGACTGTGGGAGGAAAACGGAGAACCCGGAGGAAACCCACGCAGACACGGGGAGAACATGGAAACTCCACCCAGATGAGGAATCGAACCGGGAATCCCTAGTGCTGAGAGGAGAACATTCTAACCGCTAACCTCTGTGTAGAACTTAATATCCTTAACTAGTTTTTTAATTAGTGTTTGGGCAAAACTATCAACGGTAAAGCATGGTGGTTGTATCTGTATGTTGTCATGCCGTTTGTCTCCAGCGGAGACTGAACACAGTGGGTCAGAATTAAAGGTAAATGCCTTGAACAAAAGCAGATCAATGGTTGGTCTTGAGGGGAGCAGTATATTGACTTCCTACAGCATGACTTCATGTAATTAATACATTTAGGTTAGTATTTAATATTTAGTTTATTTATTTGATTTTGATTTGATTTACCGTTATTAGTCCAACTATGGGGAAATTCAAAAAGTGAGAAAGATCAGATGTAACACAGAGTGGGAACCCCGGACAAAAAAAAAAAAAATGTGGCGGCACGGTGGCTTAGTAGTTAGCATGTTCTCCTCTCAGTGCTAGGGATTCCCAGTTCAAATCCCAATCTGGGTTCCATGTTCTCCCTGTGCCCGCGTGGGTTTCCTCCGGGTGAGTGAGTGAGTGTGCCCAGCGAACGATTGGCGCCCTCTCCTGGGTGTATCTGCCCAGCGCCCGAAACAAATGGGCATGGGGAACCCCCCCGCGACCCTAGTAGAGGATAAAGCAGAAGATAATGGATGGATGCATGGGGCGGCACGGTGGCTTAGTGGTTAGCATGTTCTTCTCTCAGCGCTAGGGATTCCCGGTTCAATTTCCTATCTGGGTGGAGTTTCCATGTTCTCCCCGTGTCTGCATGTCCAAAAACCTGGATCAAGGTGAATTGAATTCTCCAAATCGCTCCATATTGAGTGTAAGTAAGTGTATGCCCAGTGCAGGATTGGCACCCTGTCCTGGGTGGATGGGCATGGGGAACCCCCCCAGTGACCCTAGTAGAGGCTAAAGCGGAAAATAATGGATGGATGGTTACCATGGATACAGTCATAAGGCAATTTTTGTAGACTATATGTTTAAGTCTAGAGTCTAGTAAACATGCAGATCCTACATTTAAAGACTCTGAAGGAGTCAAACCCAAGAGCTTCTTGTTGTGAGGCAGAAGCAATGACCGCTGTGCCACCATGTAACAATGTAGTCTACTGATAATAAAAAAAATCTTTTAAAATGGTATTAATGACTTAATTTACGCACATTCACTTTAATTTTTGGCACAAAAACACACATTTAAAGGATACATTTTCCCATTTTGTAGCAATTCCACCCCGCCGAAGAGAGAACCACGACACTGCCAACCTTTTAATCTGACGGCCTCTTCTAGGCCCCACGTTAGTCACCTTTGAGTCCAGGGTGTACAGGTAGAGGGTGTGAAGATGAAATGCTGAGTTTCAGACTCTGCCTCCCTCTCATTCTCTCTCACCGAGGTCACCCCCGCAGGTATCGCAAGCACAGCAGTCACATTGTGGCCCAGTGCAGACAGATTGCTTATAATAAATGTTAGGGACCTTTCATTTTTCACTGTCAGCGATTTGCAGGATAATTTTGGCACCCTATAAAGATATGACTCCACTAATAAGAGGATAAAAATAAACAAGCCTGTTGTGAAAGCTCTATATTGGGACAGCCTAATCCTGTTTACAAGTCTGAACGCATCCCTGCCAATGATATTAAACCACACCAACATGCTTAGATATGGCTATTTTCACTATTTTTAAAAGCAAGCTACGCTTGACCCGAAAGCTTTTTGGTGCTAGAAAGGATAAGAGGATCAAGCCTCATGAGCTAAATTACATTATAAAAGACCCTTTAAGAAGCAATTCACCTAATAGTGAAAAATAGCTATCTATAGATGCAGTCATCCCAAACAACAAGTGTTTTCTTTTGGATATTGATTTTCTTTTCTTATTGATCAGTCATGTAATTCATTAAAGAAAACCTTCACCCACTTTTAAATTAAGGTGCAATTTATTTAAAAACCTCAGAATCCATCAGGAATAAATATAGCCTTATGTTTGTCTGGAGCACAATTCAGCACGGAGCTTATAAACACTTTAGAACAAATCTAAATGGATATTACAGATACAAATCATAGAGATCATTTCGTTGAATGGGGCGGCACGCTGGCTTAGTGGTTAGAGTGTTCGTCTCTCAGCAGTGGGGGTCCCAGTTTCGAATCCCTATCTTGGTGGAGTTTCCATGTTATCCCTGTGTCCGCGTGGGTTTCCTCCGGGTTCTCCGGTTTCCTCCCACGGTCCAAAAACATGGAGACAAGGTCAATTGAATTCTCAAAATTGCCCCATATAGAGTGTGTTTGTGTGAGTGAGTGTGTGTCCTGCGATAGATTGGTGCCCAGTCCTGGGTCTATCTGCCCAGTGCCCGAAATGTTCTCCCCTGGATGGCATGTGGAACCCCCCCACGACCTTAGTACAGGATAAAGCGGAAGTTAATGGATGGGTGGGGCAGCATGGCAGCTTAGTGGTTAGCATGTTTGTCTCTCAGCACTGGGGGTCCCAGGTTCAAATCCCAATCTAGGTGGAGTTTCCATGTTCTCCCCGTGTCCGCGTGGGTTTCCTCCGGGTTCTCCGGTTTTTCTCCCACAGTCCAAAAACATGGATCAAGGTCAATTGAATTCTCCAAATTGCCCCATATAGAGTGTGTGTGTTTGAGTGAGTGTGTGCCCAGTGATAGATTGGCGCACTGTTCTGGGTGTATCTGCCCAGCGCCTGAAACATTCTCCTCTGGATGGGCATGGGAACCCCACTGCGACCCCCCCCCGTCAACATTAGTAAAACATTAAGTGGAAAATAATAAATAAATGACATATTAAGGGGAAATATTAAAAAAATTACATTTAGCGACAACATTAGAGATATTCATTATTATTATAATTATTAATTATTATTATTATTATTATTCAGCAAGCCTATTTGTCTCACTAAGGTTAGGCATCTTATTTTCATCATAAAATAAGAATCATCAAAAAAAAAATCATTAAATGGAAAAAATATATATAAAATGTCTATTATACTAATAAAATCACAGTTACTCAACTTAAAGGGGAAGATTTTCTACTAAACCGTTGCCCTGTTCCACTCAGTCGTACAATATTTCAAATTTAAACATGTCTAAGTGGAAATGTGTCTGTTTCTCTGGAACCTAATTTTGATTCCAGTTTTTTTCCAGCTGTTTTTATATGGTTAATATATTTCTAATTCACTATCGTCCAGAAAAGCGAAACATGAAGCCATAAATTCCCTTCTAATTCCAAATAATTCTGATTACATGGACGAGTAGTTTTCAATCAGAAAGATAATCTTGGTGATAGATGGTGGGATAATTGGCTGTCTCTGCGACATAAATATTGTGTCGTTCTATTAATCTTGCCGAATGAGGTGTCAACCTGTCACTCATTCGTCAAACTGAATTAGGAAATATAACGAATAAATAAATGCATGCAAGTCAGGCTTCTGGTGGAAGATCATATGCATGTAATAGAGAGTTACTAATAAGAGGAGGCTCCTGTAATCAGGATCAAATGTTCATGAGCTCGTCCAGTGCAGCAGACATGTTCTCATATTAAAAAATATTATAAAATATTTTTATTTCGTTTTTAAAGAAAACAGCTGATTTTGTCATAGTTATAATGCTGACATTCTTTTAATACATTTTAAAAGAATACTTAGAATTTTACCTTATACATCCATCCATTATCTTCCTCTTTATCCACTTCTAGGGTCGCGGGGGGGTTCCCCATGCCCATCCAGGGGAGAAGTTTTCGGGCTCTGGGCAGATACCAGGACAGGGCGCCGATCTATCACTGGACACACACTCACTCACACAGACACACTCTATACACTCAATTTGGCGAATTCAATTGACTTGATCCATGTTTTTGGACTGTGGGAGGAAACCGGAGAACCCGGAGGAAACCCACGTGGACACGGGGAGAACATGGAAACACTTAGATTGGGATTCGAACCTGGAACCTGGAAGAGGCGAACATGCTAACTACTAAGCCAACATGCGTAATCGAATTAATATATTTATTTTTATATGGAAGAACATGGAAACTCCACCCAGATGGCGATTCGAACCGGGAATCCCTTGTGCTGAGAGGAGAACATGCTAATCACTAAGCCACCTTGCCGCCAATATTACCTTATTAAATTTTAAATTAGAGGGTGTGGTAGCTCAGTGTTTAGGGTGTTGGATTGTCAATCAGAAGGTTGTGAGTTCAGATCCCAGCTCCACTTATGTTTCTGTTGTGGGTCCTTGAGCAAGGCCCCTAACTCTCATTGCTCCAGGGATGTTGTCTGGATAAAGGTGATAAAGCGGAAGATAATGGATGGATGGCATGAACACAGGGTAGAACTTTATTTCTAAATTAAATAATAGTGTTCTAGTCTTCTGATCTCATATTGCTTTTTAAGAACTCAGTGGATGTGTGTTTTATAAAAAGACATTTTGGTGTCGTGTGTCACTAAACATTATTTAAGTAACATTATTTAAGTAAAATTATTTAAGTATCGAGACTTCAGACTCGATATTATTGATTGTTGCACTCAGACTGCTTTATTGCGGTACAGAGATGTTCTGTTTGGTTCTATAAGCTGCAGGTTCAACTGATGTTTCATGCAGTGTAAAGATAAATGAAATTGTACAGTCTGAATGCTGTCACTCTCTCTCTCACACACACACACACACACACACACACACACAAGCAGAGACGGACACACACACACACACACAGAGATGTACACACGCACACACACACAAATGTACACACGCACACACACACAGATGCGATCACACACAAACACACACACAAACACAGATGCACGCACACAAACACACACACACAGACGCACACACACAGAGACGCACACACAGAGACACACACACACACACAGACGCACACACACACAGACGCACACACACGCACAGACACACACACACACGCACAGACACACACACAGAGACGCACACACATGCACAGACACACACATAGGCACACACACACACACAGAGACGCACACACACACACACACACACAGACGCACACACACGCACAGACACACACACACACGCACAGACACACACACAGAGACGCACACACATGCACAGACACACACATAGGCACACACACACACACAGAGACGCACACACACACACACACACACACACACAGACGCACACACACGCACAGACACACACACACACGCACAGACACACACACAGAGACGCACACACATGCACAGACACACACATAGGCACACACACACACACAGAGACGCACACACACACAGACACACACACACACAGACACACACACACACAGATGCGCGCACACACACACACACGCACAGACAACACACACACACACACGCACAGAGACGCACACACACACGCACACACACACAGAGACGCACACACACAGACGCGCACACACGCACAGAGACGCACACACACAGACACACACAGAAAACACACACACAGAGACGCACACACACACACACACACAGAGACGCGCACACACACACACACACACACACAGATGCACACACAGAGATGCACACACACACAAAACACACACACACAGATGCACACACACACAGATGCACACACACACACACAACACACAGATGCACACGCACACACGTGTGCACACACACAGATGCACACACAACACACAGATGCACACACAACACACAGATGCACACGCACACACGCGTGCACACACAACACACAGATGCACACACAACACACAGAGACGCAAACACACAGAGACGCACACACACACAGAGAGATGCACACACAGAGACGCACACACATCAGATAATGAGATGTGTTAGTTTTTTGGGATCGTTAAAGGCATTACAATTTGACTCTTCAGGTGAATTAGAAAATCAGTTCAGTTATTTTAAAGTTATTTTAAAGTTATTTTAAAACCAAAAATGAGACAAAGAACTGAACTGCATTTGTTTATCTGCGTACCCTTTTCCTAAAACATGTGCATAAAATATGAAACCTCTGTAAACGCAGATTACATTCAGTTTATTCCCGAAGGCATTCGTGCACGTTAAATGTTTACAGTTCTCACTCTGTTCCGGGTTCCAGATCATTTTAGGTAAAACCTTCGACACGGCTCTTCCATCAGCAAATATCCTCCGAGTCCCGGAGAATCCCATCAGCCTCTAACCTGTGAGTGAAAAAGCAGTGACATCCAGCTAATTTAATTTATAAAGAGCATAATTAACGACCCACGGGCTGAAGAGCACCTGGCTTTAATACGGCAACTAATAATACCTGCGCTATGAGAATAAAAATGAAGTTTTCATTGAATTCCGAATGAAATTTCAAATATCAGTAATGTAAAGCGAAAGGTCAGCCCTAATAGAGTGCCTCCCTACTTCTTAATGGCCCATAATTCTCTTTAAGGAGCCCAACTGGCACGCCGGTGCCAAGAGCTAATTGTGGGCGATTAATGAATTCAGCATCAGGTGTTGGTAAAGGCAAACAAAGGCAGCTGAGAGACGAGCAGTGCCGCTGCCCTTCGACATCATCATTAGCCACCATCAGGTGAGCGAGAGCAGGGCTGACGCGTGACAGATTACATTTTCTCGGACGACGGGCTGCAGATTTATCTGCGTTATAAAGTAAGAGCCACACGCGCGCTTCAATCACCAGAAACGGAAATTGGATTAACGAGCTAATGATCACAACAAGACTCCGAGAGGAAGCGATGTGATGGCTGTTCTGCATCTGCTGCCACCGAAGAAGTCCTTGTGCTTAGGTTTCGGACATTTCATTCATTTCTTTATTTTAATATAACTGGTCGGGCGGCACGGTGGCTTAGTGGTCAGCATGTTCTCCTCTTAGCACTAGGGATTCCCAGTTCGAATCCCCATCTGGGTGGAGTATCCATGTTCTCCCCGTGTCCGCGTGGGTTCCCTCCGGTTTCTCCGGTTTCCTCCCACAATCCAAAAAACATGGATCAAGTCAATTGAATTCTCCAAATTGCCCCATATAGAGTGTGTCTGTGTGAGTGAGTGTGTGCCCAGCGATAGATTGGCGCCCTGTCCTGGGTGTATCTGCCCAGCGCCCGAGACGTTCTCCCCTGGATGGGCATGGGGAACCACACCGCGACCCTAATAGAGGATAAAGCGGGAGATAATGAATGAATGAATAGTCCGTAGGCACGGTGGTTTAGTGGTCAGCATGTTCGCCTCTCAGCACTAGGGATTCCCGGTTCGAATCCCCATCTGGGTGGAGTTTCCATGTTCTCCCCGTGTCTGCGTGGGTTTCCTCCGGGTTCTCCGGTTTCCTCCCACAGTCCAAAAACATGGATCAAGTCAATTGAATTCTCCAAATTGCCCCATATAGAGTGTGTCTGTGTGAGTGAGTGTGTGCCCAGAGATAGATTGGCACCCTGTCCTGGGTGTATCTGCCCAGCGATTGAAACGTTCTCCCCTGGATGGCCATGGGGACCCCCCCTTTCTCGCGACCCTAATATACGATAAAGCGGAAGATAATGGATGGATGGATAGTCGGGCGGCATGGTGGCTTAGTGGTTAGCATGTTCTCCTCTCAGCGCTTGGGATTCCTGGTACGAATGACAATCTGGGTGGAGTTTCCATGTTCTCCCCGTGTCCGTGTGGGTTTCCTCCGGATTCTCCGGTTTCCTCCCACAGTCCAAAAGCATGGATGAAGGTCAACTGAATTCTCCAAATTGCCCCATATAGAGTCTGTGTGTGTAAGTGAGTGTGTGCCCAGCGATAGATTAGCGCTCTGTCCTGGGTGTATCTGCCCAGCGATTGAAACGTTCTCCCCTGGATGGCCATGGGAAACCCCACCGCGACCCTAATAGAGGATAAAGCGGAAGATAATGGATGGATGTATGGAATCCCAATCTGGGTGGAGTTTCCATGTTCTCCCCGTGTCCGTGTGGGTTTCCTCCGGGTTCTCTGGTTTCCTCCCACAGTCCAAAAACATGGAATCCTGGTTCAAATGGCCATCTGGGTGAAGTTTCCATGTTCTCCCCGTGTCCGTGTGGGTTTCCTCCGGGTTCTCTGGATTCCTCCCACAGTCCAAAAACATGGCTCAAGGTCAATTTTGCTCCATATTGCCCCATATAGAGTGCGTCTGTGTGTGTAATTCTTTTCCCAGCGATAGATTGGCGCCCTGTCCTGGGTGTATCTGCCCAGCGCCCGAAACCTTCTCCCTGGATGGGCATGGGGAACCCCCCACAACCCTAATAGAGGATAAAGCTGAAGATAATGGATGGATGGATGGATAATATAACTAGGCTGAGGAATGGAACTATTTCATTACAGAACTGTAAGCTCTCAGTCAAATGAATCCCAATCCAGAGGCAGCAACCAAGCTTATATTTATATTTCTTATATGTTTATATATTGCATAAGTCATGGCCCCTTTGCCGTCCTTATTAAATCACTAAAGCAAAAAAAAATAAAGCCTATTTGTAGGCATGGGCTGTCATTTCATAGACTTCATGCCGTAGTCCCAAATTTACAGTGAGTGTCAGGGGCATGTGTGAGCACCAACCCCCTACAGCTATGCTTCAACACCCCCAAACATGGGTCATGCCCTCTGCAAGTACTGCAAACACACACACACACACACACACACACAAACAAACAAGTGCTCGCACATCAGCATGGCTCGCAGTGTGTGTGTGTGTGTGTGTGTGGCCCAAGCCCCATAAAGCTGACATCTTTACTAAACTATGCTAACAAGGCTGGGTGATTTGTATATGCACAGCCAGGTGGCATGCTGCTGGAAGCATGGGGTGCAATGAGAAGCCTCTAGAACCGCGCTGCGAGCACGGGGAGCCAGGATTAGGGAGAGGCGCTGCAGTGCAGGGGGCAGCGATGATCAAAGCACCATGGCCCCGCGCCCCGTTCATCCCGCAGCACAGGGCAGGCTGAACGACCCCGTGGGATCTCGCATTTGAAGCATGGAACATTCCGGCACTGTTTTAACACTGTGCAGAATTTATGATGCACCTCGCCTCACGGTGAACGCAGGTGAAGAAGCAGCTGCTCTATTCCGTAAGCAGCTTCCCTCGCTCTTATTTTTAAAACAACACACTGAGCATCACATTCACAGCATTATTATGGAACATCTCACAAAAAATGCTGTGAAAACATTCAGTTTTCAACATTATTTTTATATTATGAGCCACTCTGGCCGGTGATGACGTTTAATTCATCTTCCACGTAATCCTCGACTAGGGACTAGGATCCATGTTCTCCCTGTGGGTCTCCTCCGGGTTCTCCAGATTCCTCCAAGTTCAGGTTATTCAAGTTCAAGCTATTTATTTATATAGCGCTTTTCACAACAGTACATTGTCACAAAGCAGCTTTACAGAATGAAAAGCCTTTAAACCCCCAAAGAGCGAGCCGATGCGACAGTGGCAAGAAAAAACTCCCTTTCATGTTGTTATTTAAGGAAGAAACCTTGGGAGGACCAAGACTCAGTGGGGGGCTCATCCTCCTTGAGCGGCCGGGCAGCAACAACAGTGTAGGACAGCCATGTAGAGATATTAAACAAATGGAAAAAAACTAACATCTGGAAAATTATATGTGAGTCCATTAGAGGGCGTCCTGCAGGACCGCCTTATCAGGTTCCATCCAGTATTCCTCCCACAGTCCAAAAACAAGGATTCAAGGAGATTTTATTGTCATGTAAGTAACACAGTGGCTTAGTGGTTAGCATGTTCTCCTCTCAGTGCTGGGATTCCAGGTTCGAATCCCAATCTGGGTGGAGTTTCCATGTTCTCCCCGTGTCCACGTGGGTTTTCTCCGGTTTCCTCCCACAGTCCAAAAACATGGATCAAGTCAATTGAATTCTCAAAATTGCCCCATATAGAGTGTGTCTGTGTGAGTGAGTGTGTGCCCAGCGATGGATTGGCGCCCTGTCCAGAGTGTATCTGCCCAGCCCCCGAGATGTTCTCCCCTGGATGGGCATGGGGAACCCCACCGCGACCCTAATAGAGGATAAAGCGGGAGATAATGAATGAATTAATATTTATGATGACGTTTAATTCATCTTCCACTTAATCCTCGACTAGGGACTAGGATCCATGTTCTCCCCATGTCCCTGTGGGTCTCCTCCGGGTTCTCCAGATTCCTCCCACAGTCCAAAAACAAGGATTCAAGGAGATTTTATTGTCATGTAAGTAACACGGTGGCTTAGTGGTTAGCATGTTCTCCTCTCAGCGCTAGGGATTCCAGGTTCGAATCCCAATCTGGGTGGAGTTTCCATGTTCTCCCCGTGTCCACCTGGGTTTCCTCTAGATTCTCTGGAATACTCCCACAGTCCAAAAACATGGATTCAAGGAGATTTTATTGTCATTTAAGTAACATTGTGGGTGTCACCGTGGTTTAGTGGTTAGCATGTTCTACTCTGAGCATTGGGAATCCAGGTTCAAATCCCAATCGGAGATGTTTCCATGTTCTCCCCGTGTCCACGTGGGTTTTCTCCGGGTTCTCCGGTTTCCTCCCACAGTCCAAAAACAAGGTCAACCGAATTCTCCAAATTGCCCCATATAGAGTGTGTCTGTGTGAGGGAGTGTGTGTCCAACAATAAATTGGCGCCCTGTCCTGGGTGTATCTGCCCAGCGCCCGAGACGTTCTCCCCTGGATGGGCATGGAGAACACGTTCACAGTTATACTGAGTGGCGACTTATTCCAAAAGCAACATCTCTGAGATGGTGGCTCTTGGGGGGAGGAGAGGCGGAGCCAACGCACTGATCAGGGAGATTGATTAGATGATGACCCTGTGCCTTTATAAGCAGGTATGGCACATGAGCGTTCTCCATCACCACGCGACTGAACTGAACTGGAAGGTCTATATGCGTGTGTACTGTAAAATCCCGGTGTGTGTGTGTGTGTGTGTGTGTGTGTGTGTGTGGGGGGGTGTGTTTGTGTCAGCAATAAAGCTGTTCCTGTTTTGGTGCAATCCTGTCTCCGGTCCTCGTTCCCTTCCACCCGGGAGTGGCTGAGGACATCACCGGCAAGCTGTGTGGCTATGTTCTCCAGCGGGGGTGTAAGGCCCGACCCAGAGTTTAGGCCCTCACTAAGCAAAGTGGGCGGGGCAAGTGGAGGTTCCAGCAGAGGACTTCACCTGCGAGCTGCATGGTATGTTCTCCTGCAGAACACTCCCAGAGTTTAGGCATGAGTGGAGGGAACAGGAAGACGCCGGGGTGGACACGCCAGGAGGACATCACCGGCAAGCTGCGTGGGTATGTTCTTCAGTGGGGGGGGAGGGGGGGTGCACACCCCGACCTAGAGTTTAGGCCCTCACGAAGCAAAGTGGGCGGGGCAAGCACAGGTTCCAGCAGAGGACCTCACCTGCAAGCTGTGTGGGTATGTTCTCCAGTGGGGGGTGCACTCCCCGACCCAGAGTTTAGGCTCTCGGGAAGCCAAGTCACCTGCGAGCTGCATGGTATGTTCTCCAGCAGAACTCTCCCAGAGTTTAGGCACTTGTGAAGAGAATAGGAAGACGATGGGGTGGACACATCGGGAGGACATCACCAGCAAGCTGTGTGGTTATGTTCTCCAGCGGGGGGTGCACACCCCACCCCAGAGTTTAGGCTCTCGGGAAGCCAAGTCACCTGCGAGCTGCATGGTATGTTCTCCAGCAGAACTCTCCCAGAGTTTAGGCACTTGTGAAGAGAATAGGAAGACACCGGGGTCGACACGCCAGGAGGACATCACCGGCAAACTGCGTGGGTATGTTCTTCAGTGGGGGGTTGCACGCCCCGACCCAGAGTTTAGGCTCTCACGAAGCAAAGTGGGCAGGACAAGCGCAGGTTCCAGCAGAGGACCTCACCAGCAAGCTGTGTGGGTATGTTCTCCAGCGGGGGGTGCACACCCCGACCCAGAGTTTAGGCTCTCGGGAAGCCAAGTCACCTGCGAGCTGCATGGTATGTTCTCCAGCAGATCTCTCCCAGAGTTTAGGCACTAGTGGAGGGAATAGGAAGACGCCGGGGTGGACATCACCAGCAAGCTGTGTGGGCATGTTCTCTAGCAGGGGTGCACACCCCGACCCAGAGTTTAGGCCCTCACGAAGCAAAGTGGGCGGGACAAGCGCAGGTTCCAGCAGAGGACCTCACCAGCAAGCTGTGTGGGTATGTTCTCCAGCGGGGGGTGCACACCCCGACCCAGAGTTTAGGCTCTCGGGAAGCCAAGTCACCTGCGAGCTGCATGGTATGTTCTCCAGCAGAACTTTAGGCACTCGTGGAGGGAATAGGAAGACGCCAGAGTGGACATGGCACGTCTATATACATGTGTACTGTAAAAGCCTGGTGTGTGTGTGTGTGTGTGGGCATGTTCATGTCGGCAATAAAGCTGTTCCTGTTATAGTGCAATCCCATCTCCAGTATTGCCAAACAATACCACTCAAAGACTCGATGTAGCTCTACCACCATCCAAACCTTTTTCTATACCCAACTGGTTCCCAACGTTTACCCCATCGTCGGTCATGCCGCTGAACGTGATCATATTGTCTCGTTTTGTTCTGCATTACTTAGTATTTTTGCAGTTAGGCCCAAGTGCTGTCTGGACTCTGAGCTGCCGCCTGTCAGCAGCTGCGAAGCCGAGCCGTGCACCAGCGCTGTCAGATGGTCTCACGTTTCCAGGCCTGACACTGTCCTCCTGTGTGCTGCCCATGGCTCTGCCTGAATGGGGCTTTTGATAGGGCAGCCCGGGGTCTTTCATCACCTCCTGCCTGCCCTGAAGCACTGGGTGCGGGTCACGGCACACAACACCTGGCAGGTATAGTCTACCACGTGCCACGGGCCAAAACAAAAGCGACACTATACTGAAAGTTTATTGCTAAATGATTTCCTCCCTCGTTCGGATTCTTTTATCCTTTTACATTCAGAAAAAGGCGCAGCATCGAGGAGAACCCCAAGCAAGCGTGCTGTCTCGGTGGCAACGTCACATTTTGCTTTCTTTTTGGGGCAATGTACGTCATGTTATCCTGATTTGAATAGCATATGTGATCAGGTGGTTGTTCTGGTCAGCACCCATTAATGAACCGGGTTCGCTTCCAACACACGGTCACACAAAGGGAAACCTCCGGGCCCGTCCTCCGTCGTGCTTATCTGCAGTTCAAAGGCTGATGACTGAATTATCACCGATTGGGGCCGAGAGGAAGCGGATGTTGGGATCCTCTGGGTGTGGAGGGCAGCCGAGAACTCCCGTGCTCCTGCCCAATCCAGCCTGAATAAATAATCCACATGAAGAGAGCTCGCTGAGAGAGAAGGGGATGAGCAGAGGCTACCGGTGGAAGCTCGGATCACAGAAAGGTCCGTTTTGCCCCGTCTCACTTTCCTCTCCTCTGAAGTTGAACGGTTGAAAATGAAAGCTATTGAAAAATTCAAGGTGCTGAGAGACTAGAGGTTATCACGAGCTGAGCACCTGCTCAAGAGCCCCACTCGGCTCAGCTCCATTGCCCCTTCAAACTCCGTAAGAGCGGGTGATTAAATGCTCGGGCGGTAAACATGTTTAGCGTTAAAGAGAAAAGCTTGCCTGGTTCCACTTGCCGCATCGATCAGTGTATAAGATTACACCTCAAAGTGCACCTCCACTTGCCCAACAGCTCCGTTCTGACCACTCACAAATCTCCATCAGCCATTAGCATCACCTCTGACACGCAAGGTCACCTGCCAACGAGTCTCCACTCTCCAATTAACGGCCCTGATGGACACTGCTAATTGAGAGGATTTATGGCCGCCTTTTATTGGACTTTATGAGAAAGGCAAGTGGAGGGCATTAGCATTTATGAGCCCCAGGGTCCACGTTGAGAGCATGGTGCTGTACATGGCTCCCTCAGACTGCTCAAGATCCAGACCATTACTTACAGAAGGAGAGAAGGCGACGTTAAACTCTTCACATATTTTCTATTAAAAAAAAAAAACGACTTCATCGAGAAGTTTGCTAATTAGAATAAATTGGGCAGAGGGTCAGTGACTTTGGAACAGTTCTGTATAAAGGTGGACGGCAGGACGGTTAGGAACAAAAAGGAACATGGAGATGACAATGCAGAAAGGTTTCAAATAGATCGGTTTTGAGTTGTAAACACAGACAGTAAACTCGTTTGGACAGGAAACAAGAAGCTCAGCTTCATTTAGGATGCAAATAAACAGATTTCAGGTTTTCAGTTTGGAATCCAGTCCATCACAGGGAATTTAATAAAATACAAGAACAAATAATGTTAGATATTTATGCAAGTAATATGTCCCTTAACTGTAATAAAGTTTTTTACCATCCATCCATTATCTTCCGCTTTATCGGTCGCGGGGGGTTCCCCATGCCCATCCAGGGTAGAACGTTTCGGGCGCTGGGCAGATACACCCAGGACAGGACGCCAATCCATCGCTGGACACACACTCCATCACACAAACACACTCTATATGGGGCAATTTGGAGAATTCAATTGACCTTGATCCATGTTTTTAGACTGTGGGAGGAAACCCGGAGAACCCGGAGGAAACCCATGTGGACACGGGGAGAACATGGAAACTCCACCCAGATTGGGATTTGAACCAGGAATCCTTAGCGCTGAGAGGAGAACATGCTGACCACTAAGACACCGTGCCACACAAGTTTATTACCATTGCAAATTATTCTTATTTTCTTATCCATCCATCTTACGTTTAATCCTATATTAGGGTCGTGGGGGGGTTCCCCATGCCCATCCAGGGGAGAACGCTTTGGGTGCTGGGAAGATACACCCAGGACAGGACGCCAATCTATCACTGGGCACACACTCACTAATACACACACACACACTCTATATGGGGCAATTTGGAGAACTCAATTGACTTTATCCATGTTTTTGGACTGTGAGAGGAAACCGGAGAACCCGGAGGACGGAGAAAACCCACGCAGACACGGAGAGAACATGGAAACTCCCCAGATGGGGATTCGAACCGGGAATCCCTAGAGCTGAGAGGAGGACATGCTAACCACTAAGCCACCATGCCGCCAAAAATAAGAAATAGTTTTGAAAGGCTAGAGTTTTTTTATTTATTATTTATTATTTCTAAGAATTTTGGTAATTTTAGTACATTCTATTTATTTATTTCTAAGAAATCTATTTTGAATAAATTATGTTACACTTTAAAGCTTTTTTATTTTAATATTTGCTGCATAAATTAAGAATGCAATCAGCTTTACTTAATGAGCATGATTTTTCAACCTTATTTAAGTCGTTTGCAGATTTTAGAAAATGCAGTATGACAGTGCGAGAAACAAATACGAGGTGAAAATGTTTAAATTTAGAGGGAGAGAAAATGGATGATGGTAGGGATAAGAGGGAGAGAGAGAGAAAGGTCATGTAATGCGAGTGTGGTTATTGATTGTATTGTCAGCAAGGCCATGCAGGGTCTTGAGTGGTGTGGACTCCAGTCCATCTGTGGACAATACAGTCAGTTACAGCTCGCTGCCTCTACTAATAAAGCACAGGCAGATTCATATCACACCTCCAGGATGGGGGTGATCTCCACACACCCCACATTCTGGATAGGGATGAGAGCAAATGTGGGAGAATTACATTTATAAAATGTCATTGGCCAGCATTTAAAAAAAAACTCTAGCTCTAAATGGAGGGGCTGCTGATATTCGTTTGCCACTTGCACATTGTCCATCTGTGAACAGTGGACCCGGTAACAGCTCATAAAGCCCAGACAACAATTTATGAAGCAATTTATTTAATATTTATTTAGTGCTGGAATTTGCTCTGTAACTTTGTTGGCTGTCTGTTCTGCTGTGCTCATTTTATTTCAGTTGATTGCCCTCGTGCAGCAGCATTCGCACTGCACGAGACAATTACAGGGCACCTACGATGCGGCCTGAGAAAGCTGTCAGTACGGCAGCTTTTCATGTGGCAGAATGAAAAACGAACAGAAAAATTGGCCACTCAAGCAGAGGGAATGGCTGGATAGTTTTTAATGGAGCATAAAACAACTTCCTGTTTACCACAGTGAAACTCAAAGCTTACGGATGCATACATGAACATACAATCCACTTTTACTTAGTGTATGAGGAAGAGTTGAGGGAAGGAACGGTGAAACGTACACACTTTCTTACTTAACCCCAATGTAGTTAACCAGCTTGAGTCACGCTGGGCTCTGGTGGTGCCAGTTCCACAGTCACTGAGTGGAGGTTTTGTGGAATTCTACTGCAGTCGATATATTTTGATCAGTCACTTTCACTGAGGCAGTCACACAGGCTCCAATTTATTTTTTCATTTTTAAGAGCCCATGCTTTGTTGAGCTTATTTTAAATATATAATGTAAATTATACATTCTTTTTACCTAAATTTATATTTATTTTTTGTGCTGTTATATTATTTTATTTTTAAAAAAAAAAAAAAAAAAAAAAACATAATATTTTTAAATATATATATATATTTATTTTAATATTTACATATATATATATATATATATATATATATTATATTTTTTTTTTTTTTTTTATTTTAATTAATTATTTTTTTCGAATATTTTTGGAGTTTCATTATTAATGTTTTTTCCTCCGGGTTCTATTTTCCCAATTATTTAAAAACATGGATCAAGTTATATACAGTATACTGTGTATAATTGCCCCATATAGAGTATATTTGATGTATATATGTACCCAGCGATGGATTCGCCCTGTCCTGGGTCATTCATTCCCAGCGCCCGAGACGTTCATTATCTCATATATAGATATATGAATGATTAATATTATTCATAAATATATATATCTATATATAGTATTTTTTTTTTCCCCTTGATACTGCTATAACTCTTCCCATGTGGGAAATTAAAACATATTGATATTTTTAATAAGTGAATTCATTATTCATTCATTCATTATCTCCTGCTTTATCCTCTATTAGGGTCGCGGTGAAGATGCCCATCCAGGGGAGAACGTTTCGGGCGCTGGGCAGATAGACCCAGGACAGGGCAGGGCGGGCACACACTCACTCACACAGACACACTCTAGGGGCAATTTTGAGAATTCAATTGACTCATGTTTTTGGACTCACACCCACGCAGATACGGGGAGAACATGGAAACTCCACCCAGATGGGGATTCGAACCGGGAATCCCTAGCGCTGAGAGGCGAACGTGCTAACCACTAAGTCACCGCGCCGCCCTTATAATTAAATTAATTCTCATAATTAAACACAGACCATTTTAAATGAAGTTAAAGGAGTGACGCATGGTCTTACAGTGCTTAGCACCCTTACCTCACTGCAAGAAGCTCCTAGTTACGATTGCTAAATTTGTATGTTCTCCTCATGTCTGTCACCTTCATCGTACAAGTATAGGTTGCAACCCTCATGACACTGAAATGAAAATAACAGATGAATGAATTTAAGAGTGTAAACTTTATTCTCACCATTTACACATTAATTACTTTGAAGGTGATTAAAGACACAGTTACATTCAAATTAATAACATAACAGCAGTTGAGTGCTAAAACTATGCTTTATACATTAGCTACATGATGTATTTTAATACCTTCTACTATAGTGATATTACAAAAGCCTCTGAAAAAAATACTACTAAAATAATATTACAGTCTTAATTCACAAACTATCTACATGTAGACTTATGGTTCAAATATAGAGCAAAAATATTAAATGTATATTATAAATTGTGTTTAAACACTAATTTTACTATCTTCAAGCCCGGAGTATTTATTAAAATCAATGAAAAACTGTTTCTTGATAATGTAATGTAATGCAATTAGTAGCACTGTTTCTGTAGCCAAGACGGTGTAGAAACAACTGTGTAGTCGGGGTCTGAGTGATGAACCTGGCTGGTCAGAGTCGCTGCCCAGGAGCAGCCAGCCACAACCAAAAAATCAATAGACAATCTCAGTGTTTCTAAGGATTCCATGTCTGACCTAATAAATGTCTCCATTTACTGTTATGACTTCATTTTGTCTTAACGTTTTCTTCATGTGCATCCCGTACAGGTCAATTACAAACAACTCACCCGGCCTTCACTCGCTCTGGAACCAAAACATGTAGAAGTTAATGTCCTGAGTGGGTTTACTCGACAAGAACATCAAATATATACCGACTGGACAGTTTAGGACAACTGTTCTGATGCTGTGTAGTGGCTTTAAATTATTATATTATTTCATCCATCCATTATCTTCTGCTTTATCCTATATTAGGGTCGCGGGGGGTGGGGGGTTCCCCATGCCCATCCAGGGGAGAACGTTTCGGGCGCTGGGCAGATACACCCAGAACAGGGCACCAATCTATCGATGGGGACACACTCACTCACACAGACACACTCTATATGGGGCAATTTGGAGAACTCAATTGACTTGATCCATGTTTTTGGACTGTGGGAGGAAACTGGAGAACCCGGAGGAAACCCACACGGACACGGGGAGAACATGGAAACTCCACCCAGATGGGGAATCGAACCGGGAATCCCTAGCACTAAGAGGAGAACGCGGGGGGGTTCCCCATGCCCATCCAGGGGAGAACGTTTCGGGTGCTGGGCAGATAGACCCAGGACAGGGCACCAATCTATCACTGTGCACACACTCACTCACACAGACACACTCTATATGGGGCAATTTGGAGAACTCAATTGACTTGATCCATGTTTTTGGACTGTGGGAGGAAACCGGAGAACCCGGAGGAAACCCACACGGACACGGGGAGAACATGGAAACTCCACCCAGATGGGGAATCGAACCGGGAATCCCTTAGCCACCGTGCCGCCCTTATTATATTATTACATTATTAAATTATTATATTATTCCTAAACCAGCAGGTTCTGTGCGATCTGCTCACCACACTTGCATAGAGGTTATCGGAGTCCATCTGAACAGCAGTGTTTGGGTCAGCCCAACTTGACCTGGCTATTCAACATTGGCCCTGTGTTTTCTTCCACAGATCTGTCATTTTTCTATTTTCATCTGTATCTGCATAATCTTATGCACCATGCTGCTGTTACATGATCAGCTCTTTGAATAAATGTATAATGATGGTGTATGCTTTATAAGTGTATAGAGTCACATAATGGTAAGTCCCTGCATATGATGTATTTTAAGAAATTAATACTTGTGATGAGCTGATTCCTAAAAGATCTTGTGGAAACCTTGAAAAGATGGATTTCAGACGGCACGCAGGACCTAAAAATAATGTGAATAACAAGAGAGTGAAATAAAGTGAGTGATTAAGTGATCTGTTCTGCCGGCAGCACTTACACACAGCAAAATCTGTCCTCCGCATTTAACCCCTCCGTGCAGTGAAACACACACACACACTGGTGAAGTGAGCACACGTGCCCGGAGTGGTGGGCGCCCCTTTACATGTTGCCCGGGAAGCAATTGGGGTTAACGAGTTGTTCTAGAATAAGTAGAACGTGGGCGTGGTAACTTAGTGGTTGGGCGTTGGGCTACCAATCTGAAGGTTGGGGTTCAAATCCCAGGTCCACTGAAGTTACCAATGTGGGTCCTTGAGCAAGACCCTTAACCCTCATTGCTCCAGGGATGAACCCTGTGCTGAAATGAAAAAGCCGTGGGATGGTTTTTACAATACATGAGGCAGCAACTCACCTTCTGTAAGGCTTGGTGCTGTGCTCGAGCCGATCGCGATTGGGCATAAAAACACGCTTTGACTCATAAATAAACCGCTTAATTCGAAAATGCATGTGGTTTTTGACATGTAAAAAGTAATACGTGCGAGGTTTTTACAATACATAGAGGCAGCAACGTTAACCTTCGGGGGATTCCCGTCCCCATCTGGGTGGAGAGGTTTGGTGTTCTCCCTGTGTCTGCGGGCAGAGGGTTCTCCGATCCTCCCATCCAAAAACATTCAGGCTTGTCTTCTCAAAAAACCCACATAGAGCTTGTTGGTGAGTAAGTGCGTGCCCAGCGATGGATTGGCGCCCAGCGCCCGAAACATTCTCCCCTGGATGGGCATGGGGAACCCCACCGCGACCCTAATAGAGGATAAAGCGGGAGATAATGAATGAAAATGAACACCCAACAGGCAGCAGGTTCCAGAACAAGCGATTTAATATAAACACCACCAAACAAAGCGTACAGCACCAACGAACCATTACGAAACCAGAAGCTCTCTCACTGAAGAGAGTGTTGGGCTGGCTTAAATAACCAAGGATCAGGTCACATGACTAACGAGGTAATTAACTTAAATCAGGCACAGCCACGAAATAAATGAAAACAAACTGAAACAATAAAAAACGGAACTAAAGTGAAACTCAAAACCAAATCAAACACAAAACCAAACATAGTCCAGAGAATCAGGTCCGAGGATCATGACAGAAACATTGAGGAAATTCAGATTTCCTAACAGGTGCCGTGCTCAAGACTACAGAGAATCAAACTGCGGACTACGACTGCCCTGTGTCAGAAACTAAAACAGCACCCAACAGCATCTTCCATTAAGATCTTCCATTAACACCAGTACAGCCTTATATCTCACAGCCTTCATCACTGGACCATCCCACCTCTCAACCAAAACTAATGGAGATCAATAAACTCGAAGATCACGCATTGACTTCTTACATCCCACAAGCCACAGTACTCACACTCACCAACCACGGCAAGTACCTTACATTTTTATCCCAAGAGGGAAATTGCGGATGTTACAGTTGGTCAAGTTATAAAATGTACAAAAAATAAATATATAGTAAGAATGAAGGAGCAATTTAAACAATAAGGGCTTAATAAAGCAAAAAAGAAATGCAGCACTAGAATTAAGAATAAAATATGAATATATAACACGTGTAAAGTGGAAATGGCAGTGGTGACATATTGCACAAGTTATGATACATGATATTTCAGTATGTTTTATAGCACACACACACACACGTGTATCTATCTATGTGTGTGTGTGTACATATACACATACATACACACACTTTTGCACACACGCACACACTATATATATATATATACAGTATATATATACACACACACACATACATACATACATTCACTCTCTCATAATGCATAATGCACAACCACCACTAATATTTGAATAATATTATTTTTGCTATTTGCTATTTTTTTTATCCACATAAGTCCAGCCACCAGCAATATCAATAATATCAGTTCCCACAAATAGTCTTAAATAATATATATACACATACCGGTACACACACACACACACACACACACACACACACACACACACACACACACACATATATATATATATATATATATATATATATATATATATATATATATATATATACTTACTATCCACCACTATTTTTTTTTATCCACAAAAGTCCAGCCACCAGCAAAAAAACATCATTTCCCACAAATAGTCTTAAATAACCCCTGAGCAAAGTAACCTACATTTCACAACCACTGTTTCTGTACCATTACCCACCATCATCAGTATACTGTCAAATAACACACACCACCACCGTCTAATCACTCCTGTAAACCACTGCACATTCCCTTCACTTCAATCCTGCCATCAAGCAATAACACACTTACACAAATATATTCACTTATACACGTGTGTATTTATATTGGAAGTGTATTACCTTTTTTTTTTTTACCTGAGAAATTTTGGATTAAAAATTGATTCATTTATAGGGACAATTCTATTTTGCATAGCATATAATCACCTGTGTATTCATGCCTGCTGTGTCCCCCTGCGTGGCACAGCGGTGTGCAGGGATGCTGGTGCTGCTCAGCCAACAGCCATAAGTGCAGAAGATTGATGGACATGCCGTTCACCCTCCCCACGCTGTAAAAGATTATGCGCTTGCCCGCTGGAAACAAAGCTATGATGGAATTCGTTGCGCATCATCAGCAACAAAATATCTACACGCCAAGACAGGAGACTCTCATTTTTCATGGACTATATATTAAATACAAAAGGGGCATTAATGGAAGAAGGCAGAGAGAGGTAAATGACAGAACATGGAAGTGGAAGCTGAGTGATGGCACTAGTTAGTGTTTTTTTTTAAATGGGCCACTTGAATTGCAGAGATCATGGGGATTTTATTGGCTGTCAGGAGGCACAACTTCCTGCATACTTCACCGTCTCAGACTCGCCCCGCTCTGATTAAAACGCTATAAAGAATGAAAAGGAATGGAAGTGATGCTGAGGTGGAAAACCAATCTGCAGATAAATCAGCTTGATATGGTGAAGAGGTAAAAAGCAAAAGGCGTGGAGTTGTGACCTAGCGCTTGCAATCGGCTGTTATACAGTTGAATGCAAAAGTTTGGATATTGCTGCTTCATTTACAGGCTTTGTTCATTATCAACACGTCAGTTTGCAGATCCTCAACAGGGAACATATTGAAATGTAATTATTTCTTTTTTTTAAGCGTAATTTAATAAGCCTACTATATTAAATGTCTCTGTTTTAGTGCAGGCCACATTTTCACTGTTTTTATTACTTAAATGTTAAATGTTGTCTGTTCTGGATGTTATGAATGGGTGTTAAACTTAATTTTGCTTAAAACTAGAAAACACTGTATTTAATGTGTTATATCCATCCATTATCTTCCGCTTTATCCTATATTATGGTCGCAGGGGGGTGGGGGGGTTCCCAATGCCGATCCAGGAGAGAACGTCTCGGGCGCCAATCTATCACTGGGCACACACTCACTCACACAAACACACTCTACATGGGGCAATTTGAAGAATTCAATTGACTTGATCCATATTTTTGGGACTGTGGGAGGAAACCGGAGAACCTGGAGGAAACCCACACAGACACGGGGAGAACATGGAAACTCCACCCAGATGGGGATTCGAACCGGGAATCACTAGCGCTGAGAGGAGAACATGCTAACCACTAAGCCACCGTGCCACCCGTAATGTATTATATATAAAATAAATATATATTATGTTTAATATGTTCCTAATAAAGTTATGAATTATATTTTAATAATAATAAAATAATTAAATAAATCAATATAGATGGGCGGCACGGTGGTTTAGTGGTTAGCACGTTCACCTCAAAGCACTGGGGATCCAGGTTCTACTCCCAATCTGGGTGGTTTCCATGTTCTCCCTGTGTCCGCGTGGATTTCCTCCGGGTTCTCCAGTTTCCCCCCACAGTCCAAAAACATGGATCAAGGTCAATTGAATTCTCCAAATTGCCCCATATAGTGTGTGTTTGTGTGAGTGTCCGAGTGAGTGAGTGTGTGTCCAGTCAAGGTAAATTTAATGCTCTAAATTGCCCCATATAGTGTGTGTTTTTGTGTCTGTGTATGTGAGTGTGCCCGGTGATAGATTGGCACCTTGTCCTGGGTGTATCTACCCAGTACCTGAAACCTTCTCCACTGGATGGGCATGGGGAACCCCCCAAACAACCTTAGTAGAGGATAAAGTGGATAATAATGAATGAATAAATGCTGAAATAATATTAGTAGCAGTAGGAGTCATTACAATACTCCCAAAATAATTACTGTGACTTGAATTGATACAAAGTTTATTATCTAGGGTATTTTATAAGAAGAAAATTATAATATGATATGAAAGCACATGGCAATTTAGTCTTAAGAGAATATTAACCTAAAGTGGAAAATCAAAGGTACAATACTGTAATGAACGATGCCACGTGAAGTTAAATGATTAAGTACTTGTTGAAATAAAACATTGAAATGTAAATAGAATCTTTTGTTTGGGAGAGTGAGAGAGAGAAAGAGGTGATATAGAGGGATATGGGAAGTACAGTGTGGACACATCACCGAAATCTGACACTAGCAAATGAAAAGTGGTCAGCAATTTCAGCTGATAATGGAGAAACGTAACACTCCACGGCCTGGAAGCAGAGAAAACCAAGGGGAGGATACAAACATTTAACCAACTAACTTACAAGCCAATCAAAAAACTCCACAAAATGACAATGTTATTTACAAACATGAAAAAGTTTGTGTGTATAACACAATATTGCCCTATATATTGCATTTACAGCAGGAAATGGTTATTCATATTTTTATAAAGCCGGTTTCAGGTTAATAATCATAAAGATTTTTTTAAATCCTCAAGCGCTGGGCAGATACACCCAGGACAGGGCGCCAATCTATCACTGGGCACACTCACTCACACAGACACACAGTATATGGGGCAATTTGGAGAACTCAATTTACCTTGATCCATGTTTTTGGACTGTGGGAGGAAACCGGAGAACCCAGAAGAAACCCACATGGACACGGGGAGAACATGGAAACTCCACCCAGATTGGGATTCAAACCGGGAATCCCCAGCACTAAAAGACATGCTAACCACTAAACCCTTTTTTTAAAATAATAATAATAAAAAAAATAAAGAATAAAATAAACTCTTTACCCTTGGCCAAAACCCAATGTTAGACTCACCACACTGTGGCTGCTAAGGCACTCAAAGACAGCAAAAAAAAAAGGGCAGAACTGGAGCAGGGTTAAAGTGTCAGCGCATGGGGGCATGGTGGACCTAGAGATTTAAATGAATAAAGCTCACTACTCTGTCATATCGGTTTCTACATGCCACTTTCCTTTGGCAGCTTTCAAGCGGCAGCGGCAGCAGTGGAAACGTCACACCTAGCCATCAGCTACTCTTAAACATGACAAAGCTTACTCGCTGCCACTGCAGGAAAGCATTGATTTTCCCTCCATCGCTCCATCAATCTTGCACGGGAGAAAAGCAAAGTGGGAAGAGAGAAAGGGACAGAGTGAGAGACAGACCCTTATAGATGTGATTTGTAACTCTGGACCAGTGGTAAGCAAAGAATTGCCAGTAACTTGGCGCAAAGCAAAAGGGGTGGCAGACATCTTTAGTGGCTGTCCAGGAGCCAAGATTAACCATGTGCTACCTAATGATTGAGTTCAGGCCTCGGACGAGGAGTTATCTGTCTGTCAGAGCAATTTAAGAGGCAAAGGAAATGTACTCTTACCTGACAACTGAGGGGTGCAGCTTAGAGCATCAGATGATCTGAGACACACACAGTGGAATGTGGGGTTTGACCCCAAGCTTCGGATTTTTAATATCAAAATTGTGCTGGAAAACCACGGCATGTGCAGCCTCCCTCAAAAGTCTCTGAAATGTATTTACTGAGATGTATAGCTCAAGTACAAGTTCAATAATTTATTTTTACAATAGTACATTGTCACAAAGCAGCTTTACAGAGTTATAAGCCTTTAAACGCCCAAAGAGCAAGCCAAAGCAACAGTGGCAAGACAAAAACTCCCGGTTAGTTTGTTATTTTAAGAAAGAAACCTGGGCGGCACGGTGGCTTAGTGGTTAGCATGTTCTCCTCTCAGCGCTAGGGATTCCCGGTTCGTGATCCCAATCTGGGTGGAGTTTCAATGTTCTCCCCGTGTCCGTGTGGGTTTCCTCCTGGTTCTCCGGTTTCCTCCTACAGTCCAAAAACATGGATCGAGTCAATTGAGTTCTCCAAATTGTCTGTGTGAGTAAGTGAGTGAGTGATAGATTGGCGCCCTGTCCTGGGTGTATCTGCCCAGCACCTGAAACATTCTCCCTGGATGGGCATGGGGAACCCCCCGTGACCCTAATATAGGATAAAGCGGAAGATAATGGATGGATGGAGTCAATTGAATTCTCCAAATTGCCCCATATAGAGTGTGTGTGTGAGTGAGTGCGTGTCCAGTGATAGATTGGCGTCCTGTTCTGGGTGTATCTGCCCAGCGCCCGAGACGTTCTCCCCTGGATGGACATGGAGAACCCCACCTCAACCCTAATAGACGATATAGCGGAAGATAATGGATGGATGGAAAAGACATCCCTTGCACGCACATTTAATATAAAAAAAATATATTCAAAGTCGAGATCAGATAATAATCTATAATAATAATTCTAATAATTCGACAGTGTTACTGGTTCTTACATACTGTAACTACTGACTTGTGATGTTCTCATTTGTAAGACGCTCTGGATTAAAGCGTCTGCTAAATGTTACATAAATGTAATATTGACCGACACGAAGGCTGTCAGTTAATTACATGAGCAGTTTTATTTTTTAATAATTGCATTCAGAGCTACAGACACTGGTAAGTAATCTTAATTTGGTATGCATGCTCCCTTATCCATAAAACACACATATCCCAGACTGACATCATATTGTGAGATATTCAGCATGATAAACATACAGATGACAATGATCAGATTAGACATTCCACCCATAAAACAAACAACGCTGAGTAAAATGTCATTCATGGAAGTTTCACTGTCATAGTTTAGCACATATACATTTACACACTGCCTGAGGGAAACCTGCTATGATCTAGGTATGTTTTAGATGGTCAGGTCTGGGGTCAGTAACATTATAAGAAGAAAAGACATTAAGTAATGGAGTGTTATTATCCCATCATCGGTGTCCACAGTCCAAAAACATGGATTCTAGGTTAATTGAATGCTCTTAAATGCCCTGTATAGAGTGTACTTCCATGTGTGTGTGTGAGTGAGTGTATGCCCACTGATAGATTGGCACCCTGTCCTGGGTGTATCAGCCCAGCGCCCGAAACGTTCTCCCCTGGATGGGCATGGAGAACCCATTCAGAGAATTAAGCGGAAGATAATTAATAAATGATTGATTTAGGGAGAATGAGAAATCTGATTCTCTGTATTTTGACCTTAAACCTACTGAAAGTGTTCAGGATGTGCTGAAGAAGAATTCAGTGGTTTGATTCTGCCATCGTCATTACAAAGATTCAAGGAAACTTATCATCTTATTATCTTTAGTCTAATTAAATATGTAACAATATGGGAGTATAATATATATATACACAGTACACACAATCAACATTGGAGAATAATATTTTTGTTTATATACTGTAAGTTGTTTGACTAATGACATGAGAGCTGCTTTTAGATATAGCTATAGATATGGAATTGCATTTTTAGATATAGATCGAATTAGAAGTGATTTGAGTTTTGTACAGTGAATATTTGTTTATGGATGAGTTTAATGAGAGGATAATAAAATTATTCTATTATATAGATCAGCTGTGTTGATGGTTAAATGGCAGCGTAAAGTAAACAAACCTTTCTGGAGTTTATTCAGATGCTTTATGAAGTTCAACTTGTTGTCTGTTCGGTGATGTTCACGTTAACGCTGTGTATCTGAAGCTGAAGGCCACACACACACACACACACACACACACACAAACAAACAAAAAAAACACAAACACACACACACAAATACACACAAACAAACACACACACACCAACAAACACACACAAACAAAAACACAAACACATACACACAAACACACACACAAAAAAACCACAAACACACACACACAAATAAACACACACACACACCAACAAACACACACAAACAAAAACACAAACACATACACACAAACACACACACAAACAAACACACAAACAAAAAAAACAAACACACACAAATACACACGAACAAACACACACAAACAAACACACACACACAAACAAAAAAAAAAAACACAAACACACACACACAAACACAAAAAAACACACACACAAACACATACACACACACAGACACAAACAAACACACACACAGACACAAACAAACACACACACAGACAAACACACAGACACAAACACACACAAACAAACACACACACATACACAAACACACACACACACAAACAAACAAACACACACAAACACACACACACAGACACAAACAAACACACACACAGAAACAAACACACACACATACACAAACAAACACACACACACAGACACAAACAAACACACACACAAACAAACAAACACACACACACAAACAAACACACACACACACACAAACAAACACACACACACAGACACAAACAAACACACACACAAACAAACAAACACACACACACACAAACAAACACACACACAGACACAAACAACAAACACACACACAGACACAAACAAACAACACACAACACAAACAAACACACAGACACAAACAAACACATACACAAACACACACACACAGACACAAACAAACACACACACAGAAACAAACACACACACATACACAAACAAACACACACACACAGACACAAACAAACACACACACGCGCGCGCTGCTCCGGCCGCCATGACACCTTCGCTTATTTACATCAAACGATTCTTTTAAGTTTCCCGCTCGCGAAACGCGGGTGTTTCAATACGGCTGCGTTCCAAATCCCCCAAATATAAAAGTACAGAAAAATAGCAACATACACAAACACATGTTCACTCGTTCTGTACTTTAACACGTTAGAAAATCAAATAACGATCCGACTCCAAGATTTGAAGGGTTATCTCGGATGAGTCGAGTCCGAGTCGAATCGAGAGGAGTCGACGGCTCAGGGTTTGAGTGAACACAGGTCTGTGTGTGTGTTTGGGTTTTTTTCAGGGTCTGCAGGTTTCCAGCTAAAGACATCCATCCATCCATTTTCTTTCAATTTATCCTCTATTAGGGTCACGGGGGGTTCCCCATGCCCATCCAGGGGAGAACGTTTCGGGCGCTGGGCAGATACACCCAGGACAGGGCACCAATCTGTCACTGGGCACACACTCACTCACACAGACACACTCTATATGGGGCAATTTGGAGAATTCAATTGACTTGATCCATGTTTTTGGACTGTGGGAGGAAACCGGAGAACCCGGAGGAAACCCACACGGACACATGAACATGGAAACTCCACCCAGATTGGTATTCGAACCGGGAATCCCTAGTGCTGAGAGGAGAACATGCTAACCACTAAACCACCGTGCCGCCCATGGTGGCTTATATCAGATGCAGAAAATAAAATTAAAACAATGAATTCATTAATTTATTATGATGCACTAAATCTTCTACTTAGGTCATGGGTGGGGGGGGGTCCCACTGCCCATTCAAGGGAGAACGTTTCGGGGCGCTGGGCAGATACATCCAGGACAGTGCACCAATCTATTGCTGAGCAAACATACACACACGCACACACACACATTATACTGTATGGGGCAATTTAGACCAGCCAATTCATCTGAAACCCATGTTTTTATACTGTGGGAGGAAACTGGAGGAAACCCACGTGGACACAGGGAGGACATGGAAACTCCACCCAGATTGGTATTCGAATCCCTAGCGCTGAGAGGAGTACGTGCTAACCACTAAACCACCGTGCAGCCACACTATATACAGTAGGGGCAATTTAGATAGGAGTTATAAAGAGCAGCTAATTCATCTTGAATCATATTAGACTGTCGGAGGTAAGAGGAGAACTCAGAAGAAACCCACGGTTTATTAATTATTTTCCACTTAATGCTTTACTAATGTTGCTGGGGGGGAGGGGTTCCCATGCCCATCCAGAGGAGAACGTTTCGGGCGCTGGGCAGATACACCCAGGACAGGGCGCCAATCCATCGCTGGGCACACACTCACTCACACAAACACACTCTATATGGGGCAATTTGGAGAGTTCAATTGACTTGATCCATGTTTTTGGACTGTGGGAGGAAACCGGAGAACCCGGAGGAAACCCACGCGGACACATGAACATGGAAACTCCACCCAGATTGGTATTCGAACCGGGAATCCCTAGCACTGAGAGGAGAACATGCGAACCACTATTACACTGTGCCCCCCCCAAGCAATAAATGTTTAATTTTACCTTCAGCACTAATGCCACATTTAGCCTTTAATCCATTACTGACCAATCAATTAAAGATACAATTGTTTGGTGTTAATATCAAGCAGTTTATGTCGTCATCACAGCTCAGCGCCGGTGGTCAGCAGCATCCTCCTCCAGATGTAGTACAGTGGGGAGGAGACATAAACGCACATCATTCACTCCAGCACTCCTAGCTGCCTTTGTCAGGTGATTGCTGGCCGAAAAAAAAGGAAAACAGATCAATACATCTCCTCTGGGGCCGACAGGTAATCTTTACCACGGATGAAATATGAAGAGCATCATCCCACTGGATTCCTTAACTGTAGCTGAGGTGATTGACTGGATGAACGGCGGCGTTCCCCACTCCCGCCTTCTGCCCCGTCCACCGAACTCATTTCAGCCTCGGGACCAAGGCGCTCCTGATGTAATGTTGTCATGGTCCCAACTAATTACAGACAGGTGAGGCAATCGCTTTGACGATTGAGAAAAGCTGATAGGAAAATCCAGCGAAAACTGTCTGCCACTTGCTTTGCATTAGCAGGGCAGCTGGCCCTGAGGAGGGACGGCGGGGCAGGAAGGGGATCCCGCACTTCCGACAGCTGTCTGCAGGGCCGCGCTGCTACATTTATAAATGTCAACACGAGCAACAGCAGACAGCATCTGATTAAATATACTGTAGCGTAAGGGGGGCATTTGGGAAATATTAACACCTGCTGCTATTAATTACTGCTGTAACAGAACGGAGGAAGGCAGCAGGGGTTTTAGGAGTAAACTGCTGCTGTAACCCATCCATTATCTTCCGCTTTAGCCTCTATTAGGGTCGCGGTGGGGTTCCTCATGCCCATCCAGGGGAGAACGTTTCGGGCGCTGGGCAGATACACCCAGGACAGGGCGCCAATCTATCGCTGGTATACACTCACTCACACAGACACACTCTATATGGGGCAATTTGGAGAACTCAATTGACTTGATCCATGGTTTTGGACTGTGGGAGGAAACCGGAGAACCCGGATGAAACCCACGCGGACAACATGGAAACTCCACCCAGATGGGGATTCGAACTGGGAATCCCTAGCACTGAGAGGAGAACGTGCTAACCACTAAGCCACCGTGCCGGCCGCTGCTGTAACCAAAACACAAAATCACAGTAACATTATACACCATCTGCACCTCTGTTCATAATGTTATGTCTGTATGGTCAATAAAGTGATCTATTTAGCTTACCGTGCTTCCACACAGAGGAATGGGTCCTCCACATTTAACCCATCCACGGGGGAGTGGTAGCTCAGTAGTTTGGGTGTTGGGCTATCAATCTGAAGGTTGGGGGTTCAAATCCCAGGTTCACTGAAGTTACCAATGTGGGTGCTTGAGCAAGACCCTTAACCCTCATTGCTCCAGGGATGTTGTGATGAACCCTGGGCTCACCTTGTAAGTCGCTTTGGATAAAAGCGTCCAATAAATGACCAAATGTATGCACTGAGTGAAGTGAGCCCACTTGCCCGAAGTGGTGGGCAGCCCTGTGTATGGCATCCAGAGAGCAATTGGGGTTAGGTGCCTTCCCCAAAGGCCCTTCAGCCAAAGTACTCGCTGGGCCTGGGAATCGAACCAGGGACCTTCAGGTCACAAGGCTCACACTGCGGTAGGGATTCCCGGTTTGAATCCCCATCTGGGTGGAGTTTCCATGTTCTCCCCGTGTCCGCGTGGGTTTCCTCCGGGTTCTCCGGTTTCCTCCCACAGTCCAAAAACATGGATCAAGTCAATTGAGTTCTCCAAATTGCCTCATATAGAGTGTGTGTGAGTGAGTGTGTGTCCAGTGATAGAGTGGCGTCCTGTCCTGGGTGTATCTGCCCAGCACCCGAGACGTTCTCCTCTGGATGGGCATGGAGAACCCCCCCGCGACCCTGATATAGGATAAAGCGGAAGATAATGGATTGATGGATGGATGGCTACTATGTGAGGTGGCTTAGTGGTTAGCATGTTCTCCTCTCAGTGCCTTCCCCAAGGACATTTTAGCCATAGTACTCGCTGGGACCAGGAATGAAACCAAGGACCTTCAGGTCACAAGGCTGGTTTCTTAACCACAAGCCCATGACTTTTAGTTATTTAAAATATATTGGCTTCGATGTGAGGCGGCTTAGTGGTTAGCATGTTCTCCTCTCAGTGCTGGGGATCCAAGCTCGATTCCTGAGGAAACCCATGCGGACCCGGGGAGAACATGGAAACTCCACCCAGATTGGGATTCAAACCTGAATTCCCAGGCGATGAGAGGAGAACATGCTAACCACTAAGCCACCATGCCATTCAACTCTGTGAGGATTTGAGGATCCAGGTTCGAATCCTGATCTGGGTGGAGTTTCCATGTTCTCCTCGTGTCCCCGTGGGTTTCCTCCGGGTTCTTTGGTTTCCTCCCACAGTCCAAAAACATGGATCAATTGAGTTCTCCAAATTGCCCCATATAGAGTGTGTAAGTGTGAAATGGAACGTTTCAAATGGAAAGGAACGTTCCAAAACTTCCTTTGCACATAATGTGAAGGTGTCATCATACAGTACGTCTGCCCATATTTTGTATATTAAGCATCCATCCATCCATCCATCCATTATCTTCCGATTAATCCTCTACTAGCGTCGCGTGGGGTTCCCATGCCCATCCAGGGGAGAACGTTGGGTAGATACACCCAGCACATGGCGCCAATGTATCTATAGGAAAATAATCAGGTTTGAATATTCAAGTGTTGTGTTGTTCTCATTTGTAAGTTGCTTTAGTTCTGAAGTTCCGCGTAACATCAAAGCCCCACAGCGTACAATTCTCAAATTCCATTCCAGCACAAACACTGCGCCAAATCTCTTTAGTCCGTTTTACTTTTCATACGAGCTGCAGATTTGACAGAATCCACCGAGACCCAGCGTTCATCGGGTTACACTGAACCATACCAATGGACACGGCACTATATAATTAAAATGTACGTTTCAGCAAGCACCGTACCTCGTTGGACTTTCATGTGGATACATCTGAATGGGCATTGAGAAGCAGGGGGTGGAGGCCCCCGGAGGGGCCACAAAAACACTCACTCTGTTGTGATAATGAGCGTTTGAGAGCACTCTAGCATTTCACATCCATGCTAATAGGGGGCCTGGGTTTTTGAACCACACTTTCGGTGGTCGATCTTCTGAACTACATATCAGCGTGAGGTAACAGACTCGAACCCGCTGCCAATAGATGCATCTCAATTAGCTACTGCAGAGTCATTTCTCTAATAGACCACAATATCAAAAACACGTTCATGTCCGTGGTCCCAGCATGCATTATTCATTAAGATCAATCACATTAAAGACAGCGTTCCTGTCATGTGACCTTCCATCCAAATGTATTATTTTACTGATATTCATATTTTTGATATCACCATGCACATGTGGGCAGGAAAACATTCTATGGGGTAACAAGCATCTGTCATACGTTCTTTCCTGAACCAAATAGTACACAATACCAGTCAAAAATTATTTGGAGACACTTATTGTCCATGTTCTCAGTTCCACTTTCGGTAAAGATGGACTTTGTAGTTCTACAATTCCAGCCTGCAGTCCATCTGGTTGTGGACTACAGTACATAAAGTGTACATCCCCTTTAATCTGTTCTAATGGTCAGAACCCCAATAGTAGCACCACAGAGCAGGGATTATTTAGTTGGTGCATTATTCCTATCCCAGCAGTGTCACTGAGGTGTTTAAATAAACTACAGCAGCACTGCTGCACTAAAACCCCCTCACAGCATCAGTGTCACTGCAGAACTGACAAGAAACAATCCACCACCCAAATGATACCTGTTCTGTGATGCTCCTGACCAACAGAGAACAGGGGAATATAGCAATATATATATATATATTCATTCATTCATTCATTATCTCCCGCTTTATCTTCTATTAGGGTCGCGGTGGGGTTCCCCATGCCCATCCAGGGGAGAACGTCTCGGGCGCTGGGCAGATACACCCAGGACAGGGCACCAATCCATCGCTGGGTACACACTCACTCACACTAATATATATATATATATATATATATATAGGGGCGGCACGGTGGCATAGTGGTTAGCATGTTCTCCTCTCAGCGCTAACGATTCCCGGTTCGAATCCCCATCTGGGTGGAGTTTCCATGTTCTCCCCGTGTCCGCGTGGGTTTCCTCCGGGTTCTCCGGTTTCCTCCCACAGTCCAAAAACATGGATCAAGTTAATTGAGATCTCCAAATTGCCCCATATAGAATGTGTCTGTGTGAGTGAGTGTGTGCCCAGCGATGGATTGGCGCTCTGTCCTGGGTGTATCTGCCCAGCGCCCAAAACGTTCTCCCCTGGATGGGCATGGGGAACCCCACCACGACCCTAATAGAGGATAAAGCGGGTGATAATGAATTTATATATATATATATATATATATAATGTATAATTAATATTAATATTATTATAGTAATATTAATATTAATATATATTAATATATCATATAGGGCCTGTGTTTTTGAAGTAACAGTTTCGAACCCGCTGCCAATAGATGCATCTCAATTAGCTACCGCAGAGTCATTTCTCTAATAGACCACAATATCAAAAACATGTTTATGTCCGTGGTCCCAGCATGCATTATTCATTAAGATCAATCACATTAAAGACAGCGTTCCTGTCATGTGACCTTCCAACAAATGTATTATTTCACTGATATTCATATTTCTAATATCACCATGCACATGTGGGCAGGAAAACATTCTATGGGGTAACATCACATGTCATTAAAATGACCAGTCGTCAGTCCTGTCGTGACTGTACTCAGTATTTCAGTGTTATGTTTGGATGAATATGAAGTATGTGATCTCTGAAATCGTGATAAATCTATTAGCTGCCTTGGCCTTATATTCATCCCACAACCACGAAATGATTTCAATCATGACATCCCCTTCCAGAGAACGGCCAGATGTGATATACACGCTAATTTAATTAGCATGTCGGGTCTTTAAAACGTTGGCGTTGATGGAAATCCCTAATCAGTATTCATATAGGAATCTTGACATAAAGATTCTTTCGGTACACTTGAGACGTGGTTTCGCACCGCACTCCCCGTGTTCGGTGCAGGTCCTCCACCCTGAGCAGCTGCGCCCAAGAAGAGGGCAGCGGATGTGAGAATGTAGTGTCAGTCATCCTGGTGCTCCCTGTGGCTGCTGAATGAAGTCTGTGCTTTGATGAAATCTGGTGCATGTGACGTGGGGAGCAGCGCAGGAGTCTGTTCTTCATCCAGAGAGAGTTCCTTTACAGAACACTGATCAGCCGCGGCCGGCCGGGCCTCCCTGTGAAACGGCAGGTAGGCTATAAAAAAGAAAATGAACGTTAATGCCATCTCAGTACATCTACTAGTGCATTATTTAAGATGATTGCAGCTGTAATTATGTTTAATGAACAGGCAATTAACCTAATATTAGCTCATTAGTTAGTAATAAAAAAAAATTATTGTTAGTGTTTTATTAACGTTCTAATGAAATAGTGTCAAATTCAGAACATATATATATATACATACACAGTACGTACAGTATGTACATAGTACCAGTCAAAAGTTTGGACACACCCTGTTTGCCCCACTTATTATCCATGTTCTCAGTTCCATCCATTATCTTCTGCTTTATCCTATATTGGGGTAGCGGGGGGGGGGGGGGGGGGGGGGGGGTCCAGGGGAGAGCGTCTCGGGCGCTGGGCAGATACACCCAGGACAGGGTGCCAATCTATCACTGGGCACACACTCACTCGCTCACACACACTCTATATGGGGCAATTTGGAGAACTCAATTGACTTGATCCATGATTTTGGACTGTGGGAGGAAACCGGAGAACCCGGAGGAAACCCACGTGGACACGGGGAGAACATGGAAACTCCACCCAGATGGAGAATTGAACCGGGAATCCCTAGCGGTGAGAGGCGAACGTGCTAACCACTAAACCACAATGCCCCCCTTATAATATTTATTATTAATAGTAATTATTATTATAAGAACAAGGGTGGCTTAGTGGTTAGCACGTTCTCCTCTCAGCACTAGGGATTCCCGGTTCGAATCCCAATCTGGGTGGAGTTTCCATGTTCTCCCCGTGTCCGCGTGGTTTCCTCCGGGTTCTCCGGTTTCCTCCCACAGTCCAAAAACATGGATCAAGTCAATTGAGTTCTCCAAATTGCCCCATATAGAGTGTGTCTGTGTGAGTGAGTGTGTGCCCAGCGATAGATTGGCGCCTGTCCTGGGTGTATCTGCCCAGCGCCCGAGACGTTCTCCCCTGGATGGGCATGGGGAACCTCCCCCCCCCCACCCTCCACGACCCTAATAAAGGATAAAGTGGAAGATAATGGATGGATGGATTACAAGAACACAACTCAGAACTTCAAAACCTTTGTCAGTAGCATTGGACACAGTGTGTTATTTTTGCCTAAAAACTGTCTAAAATTGCAGCACCTTACAGAATTCCTCATTCCGCCGTGACGAGAACGCGTGACCTTATCTCAGCCCGCACATTCCACAATAAAACTATCATTTAGAGTGGGCTGTCTTTGTTGGTCACTTCAGAAGTTTGTTCAGGTTACACAGCCATTTTGAGATGAGCTCCCGGGTCAGATGACTAAAGCGGGAACTAAAACTGACATTGTGGCTCTGGGCTGTCTCACAGGATTAAGCGCTACAGCCGTCACTAGCATGTGCTTTTGCTAGTTCCCATTATATCTGCTTGTGCCTCTTTCCAGATGACTTCCCCTCCAAACTGATCCGGCACGAGGAGGAAGGCAGGATCATTGATTAATATTTCTGGAGGGAATGATGGCTAACCGTAAACTGTGTTTAACCCAAACAAAGCTGAACGCTCAATCACATGACCATGAGGAACCGCTGACCCTTAAATATTTAAGAATAGGTCAGGACTATTAAATTAGGCGAGTAGAACCGACAGGGTTCTGTTGGAATGTAACTAAATGAATACGTTCCATAGAAACAGACTCATTCATTTACATTTGCTCAGTTAGCGTACAAAAAAGAGCACAGGGTTGTTCACAGCGCCCCCTGGAGGACCTGGGATTTGAACCCACAACCTTCAGATTAATAGCTCAGCACCCAAACCATCCATCCATTCATTATCTCCCGCTTTATCCTCTACCAGGGTCGCGGTGGGGTTCCCCATGTCCATATAGGGGAGAACATTTCGGGCGCTGGGCAGATACACCCAGGACAGGGAGCCAATCTATAGCTGGGCACACACTCACTCACACAGACACACTCTATATGGAGCAATTTGGAGAACTCAGTTGACCTTCATCCATGTTTTTGGACTGTGGGAGGAAACCGGAGAACCCGGAGGAAACCCACGCGGACACGGGGAGAACATGGAAACTCCACCCAGATTGGGATTCGAACCGGGAATCCCTAACGCTGAGAGGAGAACATGCTAACCACTAAACCACTAAACCACCGTGCCGCGCACCCAAACCAATGAGAATTCATTAATACTCATTAATACATACAACTGCTTGTACCACAAATTGCTACTCTGTTTAACCCAAACAAAGCAGAACGCTCAATCACATGACCATGAGGAACCGCTGACCCTTAAATATTTAAGAATAGGTCAGGACTATTAAATTAGGCGAGTAGAACCGACAGGGTTCTGTTGGAATGTAACTAAATGAATACGTTCCATAGAAACAGACTCATTCATTTACATTTGCTCAGTTAGCAACAAAAAATAGCACAGGGTTGTTCACAGTGCCCCCTGGAGGGTTTTACGTTGGAAACTTCAATGAACCTGGGATTTGAACCCACAACCTTCAGATTAATAGCTCAGCACCCAAACCATCCATCCATTCATTATCTCCCGCTTTATCCTCTACCAGGGTCGCGGTGGGGTTCCCCATGTCCATCCAGGGGTGAACATTTCGGTTGCGGGGCAGATAGACCCAGGACAGGGCGCCAATCTATCACTGGACACACAAACACGCACACAAACACACTCTATATGGGGCAATTTGGAGAATTCAGTTGACCTTCATCCATGTTTTTGGACTGTGGGAGGAAACCGGAGAACCTGGAGGAAACCCACGCCGACACGGGGAGAACATGGAAACTCCACCCAGATTGGGATTCGAACCGGGAACCCCTAACGCTGAGAGGAGAACGTGCTAACCACTAAGCCACCGTGCCACCGCACCCAAACCAATGAGAATTCATTCATATTCATTAATACATACAACTGCTAGTACTGCTAATTGCTACTGCGTTTAACCCAAACAAAGCTGAACGCTCAATCACATGACCATGAAGAACCGCTGACCCTTAAATATTTAAGAATAGGTCAGGACTATTAAATAAGGCGAGTAGAACCGACAGGGTACTGTTGGAATGTAACTAAATGAATACGTTCCATAGAAACAGACTCATTCATTTACATTTGCTCAGTTAGCAACAAAAAATAGCACAGGGTTGTTCACAGTGCCCCCTGGAGGGTTTTGTTGAAACTTCAATGAACCTGGGATTTGAACCCACAACCTTCAGATTAATAGCTCAGCACCCAAACCATCCATCCATTCATTATCTCCCGCTTTATCCTCTACCAGGGTACGCGGTGGGGTTCCCCCATGCCATCCAGGGGTGAACATTTCGGTTGCGGGGCAGATAGACCCAGGACAGGGCGCCAATCTATCACTGGACACACAAACACGCACACAAACACACTCTATATGGGGCAATTTGGAGAATTCAGTTGACCTTTCATCCATGTTTTTGGACTGTGGGAGGAAACCGGAGAACCTGGAGGAAACCCCACGCGGACACGGGGAGAACATGGAAACTCCACCCAGATGGGGATTCGAACTGGAACCCCTAGCGCTGAGAGGAGAACATGCTAATCATGCTAAACACTAAGCCTACTACAGTACATACAACTGCTATGGTGTTGGTTTAACCCAAACAAAGCAGAATGCTCAATCACATGACCATGAGGAACCGCTGACCCTTAAATATTTAAGAATAGGTCAGGGGGGGGGGGGGGGGGGGGGACTATTAAATTAGGCGAGTAGAACCGACAGGGTTCTGTTGGAATGTAACTAAATGAATACGTTCCATAGAAACAGACTCATTCATTACCCACATTTGCCATTCAGTTAGCGTACAAAAAAGAGCACAGGGTTTGTGTTCACAGTGCCCCCTGGAGGGTTTTACGTTGGAAACTTCAATGAACCTGGGATTTGAACCCACACAACCTTCAGATTAATAGCTCAGCACCCAAACCATCATCCATTCATTATCTCCGCTTTAAAGTCCTCTACAAGGGGTCGCCGGTGGGGGTATTCCCATGTAGGACATCCAGGGGCGTAGACATGTTTTGGTCGCACTGGGGCAGATACACCCAGGACAGGGCACCAATCTATCACTGGACACACAAACACGCACACAAACACACTCTATATGGGGCAATTTGGAGAATTCAGTTGACCTTCATCCATGTTTTTGGACTGTGGGAGGAAACCGGAGAACCTGGAGGAAACCCACGCGGACACGGCGAGAACATGGAAACTCCACCCAGATTGGGATTCGAACCAGGAATCCCTAGCACTGAGAGGAGAACGTGCTAACCACTAAACCAACGTGCTGCTGCACCCAAACCAATGAGAATTCATTAATACTCATTAATACATACAACTGCTAGTACTGCTAATTGCTACTGCGTTTAACCCAAACAAAGCTGAACGCTCAATCACATGACCATGAAGAACCGCTGACCCTTAAATATTTAAGAATAGGTCAGGACTATTAAATTAGGCGAGTAGAACCGACAGGGTTCTGTTGGAATGTAACTAAATGAATACGTTCCATAGAAACAGACTCACTCATTTACATGTACATATGCCTCAGTTAGCAACAAAAGAGCACAGGGTTGTTTCACAGTGCCCCCTGGAGGGTTTTACGTTGGCAACTTCAATGAACCCATTTGAACCCACAACCTTCAGATTAATAGCTCAGCACCCAAACCATCCATCCATTCCATTATCTTCCCGCTTTAACCTCTACCATAGGTACGCGGGGAAACCCCATGGGACCATCCAGGGGTGAACGTTTCGGTTGCGGGGCAGATAGACCCAGGACAGGGCTCGCCAATCTATCACCTGGGCACACACTCACGCACACAGACACACTCTATATGGGGGGCAATTTGGAGAACTCCAGTTGACTGTCATCCATGTTTTTTGGACTGTGGGAGGAAACCATGGGGATTCGAACTGGGAACCCCTAGCGCTGAGAGGAGAACATGCTAAACACTAAGCCTACTACAGTTAATTGCTATGGTGTTTAACCCAAACAAAGCAGAATGCTCAATCACATGACCATGAGGAACCGCTGACCCTTAAATATTTAAGAATAGGTCAGGACTATTAAATTAGGCGAGTAGAACCGACAGGGTTCTGTTGGAATGTTACGAAAAGAGAACAGGGATGGTCACAGCGCCCCCTGGAGGGATTAGGCCCACTTCAATGAATCTGGGATTTGAACCCACAATCTTCAGATTAATAGATCAGCACCCAACCGATGAGAATTCATTAATATTCATTAACACATAGAACTGTTAGTACTGCTAATTGTTTTATTATTTGTTGTATTCGCATCATCACAGCTACAACCATCAGAACGGAGGAGGTGGCGGCGGCCCGGCGTGTAAACTGATGATGGAGCATGAATGCGAGGCTTTGAACGGCTTAATGGCTCCTTGTATTCAGTCTCTCAAGAAACAATTATTTCCTGAGCACTTCCTCAGACCTGCCCTTCCAATGTTTATTAATCAGCTAATTACACATTGACAGTAATGAGGCTTCTGATTCATGCACTTAAATGAACAGGACTGAATGGCTATTTAATGATTAGCCATTTGTGCACCCTACTGTATATAACAAGACAAGATCTATTATTAAAGCTGCAAAAGGAGGGGGTGGGGATTTCATTTTGTGAAACAGAACAAAGTTATAAACCAAAAAACACTGCTTTATATAAACATTTCTAACACTGATCCAGAAATTTCCATCCATCCATTATCTTGCGGGGGGGGGGGGTTCCCAATGCCCACGTTTCGGGTGCTGGGCAGATACACCCAGGACAGGGTGCCAATCCATCGCTGGGCACACACTTACTCAAACAGACACAATTGGGGAAGAAAATTTGAGAACCCAGAGGAAACCCATGCAGACAAGAGGAGAACTCCACCCAGATTGGGATTCAAGCCAGGAATCCCTAGTGCTGAGAGGAGAACGTGCTAACCACTAAGCCACCATGCCACCCAATAATTCATTCATTCATTACGCTTTATCCTCTATTAGGGTCGTGGTGGGGTTCCCCATGCCCATCCAGGGGAGAACGTTTTGGGCGCTGGGCAGATACACCCAGGACAGGGCGCCAATCCATCGCTGGGCACACACTCACACACACAGACACACTCTACATGGGGCAATAATAATAATAATAATAATAATAATAATAATAATAATAATAATAATAATAATAATAATTCAGGGGCGGCACGGTGGCTTAGTGGTTAGCACGTTTGCCTCTCAGCACTAGGGATTCCCGGTTCGAATCCCCATCTGGGTGGAGTTTCCATGTTCTCCCCGTGTCCGCGTGGGTTTCCTCCGGGCTCTCCGGTTTCCTCCCACAGTCCAAAAACATGGATCAAGTCAATTGAGTTCTCCAAATTGCCCCATTTAGAGTGTGTCTGTGTGAGTGAGTGTGTGCCCAGCGATAGATTGTCGCCCTGTCCTGGGTGTATCTGCCCAGCGCCCGAAATGTTCTCCCCTGGATGGGCATGGGGAACCCCCCGCGACCCTAATAGAGGATAAAGCGGGAGATAATGAATGGAATGGATGAAAAGAAGACAAGGAAATGAGTAAAGAAATGGAGGATCAGGAGATGGCAGAAGATGAAAGGAGCGAGCGACAGAAGGGAAGATGGGGACATTAGAAAAGGGAAAGAGGAGGTGACCGAGAGTAGGACAAAGAGGGTAAGACAAAGTAAGAGGAGGAGCTGAGGCAACGAGAGGGGAGAAAGTGAAGAGACGAAAAAGAGGAGGACAGAAGAGGAGGTAAGAAGATGAGACATACATAAAAAAAAAATTAAAAATGCCATGAAGAGATCGAAAGAGCAGGAGAAGAGAAGAGAGGAGCGAGGAGCAAAGAGGAGGGGATGAGAGGAGCAAATGGAGATGACAGAGAGAGGACAGAGGCACTAGGCGTCTCCATGGTGGGCTTTTGAAGGACACGAGAGGGGGAAAAAGGCACACCGAGTGGAGCGGATGAGGGCAAAATAGTGCGGTGGGCTGCATTTCTGTCAGCAGAAGTGATGGCTGAGCGCTGCCGTTATTTGTCTTGCGCTGCCATATGGCCCTCGCACCGGCATGGGCATTAATGAGAGGGGGACGGACCGCCGGGCAAGAACACCGGGGCCTCAGACGCAGGTGATCTGTCACCATGGGTAAGAGTTAGAGAGATTGGGGCAAAGAGACAAAAGGAAAAAGGTTGATGAAGATAGAGAAATCAGAGGAACGGATAAAGACGGATAAAGAGGAAATGTAGATAAACGTTCAGGTCTTTGGGTGTGACGTCCAGGTCTTTGACGTCCAGGTCTTTGGGTGTTTTCCAGACAGAGAGCTTAGGCTCGCCCCCCCCCCCCCGGGGAGCCCAATAGAGGATAAAAATGGAAGATAATGTGGATGATGGTTTGGGTGCGATTGCCCCCTTAGAGTGTGTTTTTTTGAAGTGAGTGTTTGGGCCAGTGATAGATTGGCGCCCTGCCTGGGGGTTCACCCATGCCCAAAAAGTTCTCCCCGGATGGGGATGGGGAAACCCCCCCCCCCCCGACCCTAAAAGATAATGACCCTAAAAGACCCCAAAAGGGTAAAGCAGAAAATAAGGATGGGGGAATTCCCTGTGCCCTGGTGTTTTTTTCCCCGGGTTTTCCGATTAAACCACAATCCAAAAACCCCGGATTTAAGGGAAATTGAATTCTCTAAATTTCCCTTTGTGTTTGTGTTGGGGTGTGGCCCCCGTGAAGTTGGCGCCCTGTCCTGGGTCATCTGCCCAGTGCCAAAACGTTTTCACTGGGGTGGGCTGGAGAACCCATGTAAGTTGCTTTGGTAAAAGTGTTTGACCAAAAGTAATTTTTTTTTTCTCACAGTGGGTTTTTTTTTCGCCCCTCTTTCTCTTCTTACCAAAATTTTCTCCTTTTTTAAAATTTTTTTTTTTAGAAAACAGATTATTTTTTTTTAAGAATGTCGATACACTGAAATTTTGTGCAAAGCCATCCTCCGGTTTTGGGAAATTTTGGGGGGATTTGGCGTTTTTGCTATTCTATGGTTTTGGTTGGGGACAGGAGACTGTTCTTGGCAGCCCCTTTTGGACCTCAAAGTGGCAAGCCGCCCTTCGGGGAGCCTGAGATTTCTACAGTTGGCTTTAAAAAAGTCGGTAAGTGCTAAAAAGGTAAAGAAGGGGGTGAGCAACAGCTGGGACAGCAGGACAAAACCGGGGGAAGGCGCCGACACCTCATCCCGTCACCCCGAAAAAAGTGCTTCGGACGCACCAAAATCACACTGTCAAACATAGTGTCCTGAGCCCCCGGTCGATTAGGCCTCGCAAGGGGCCCCCGG
>JAFMOC010001926.1:0-10155 GCA_019802505.1 Corydoras sp. C115 | reverse complement strand
TTGCCCCTTTTGTTTTGGTTTTTGATGTTGGTGTTGTGTTTTGGGGGTTGTGTGTTGGGTGTTGGGGTTTTTTGGTGGGTTAAAGGGGTTGGGGGTTTGGGTTGTGTGTGGTATGTTGGGTTTTTGTGTTTTTGTGTTGTGTTTTTTTGGTTTTAAAAATAGGGGTGTGGGTGTTTTGGTGTGCCCCTTCGGGGGGGGGGTGTTTTAATGAAGGAGGGTTTTCTTTTAAACTTTGGAAACCCAACCCCAAAGTATCTTTTTTTGTTTTGGGTTTTGTGTTTTGGGTGTTGTGTGTTTGTGTTGTTGTTTTTGTTTTTGTTGTGTGTTTTTTTTGGGTTTGGGGTGGTTTTGTTTTTTTTTTTTTTTTTGTTTTTTGTGTTGGTGTTAAGTTTTGGGTGTTTTTTGTGTTTGTGTTTTTTTGGTTTTGTGTTGGGGTTTGTGTTGGTGTTTGTTTTTGGGTTTTTGAGTGGTTGTTTTTTGTTTGGGGTTTGTGTTGGGTGTTGTGTTTGGGGGTTTTTGTGTTGTTTTTTGTTTTTGTTTGAGTTTTGGGTGTTGTGGTTGGTTTTTGTTTGGTGTGGTATGTGGTGTGTGTTTTTGGGTGTTGTGTGTTGGTGTTGGGGTTTTGGGTGTTTTTTTTGTGTGTTTGGTTTTGTGGTGGTGTTGGTGTTGGGGTTTGTTGGGTTTTGGAGTGTGGTTTGGTGTTGTGTGTTGGTTGTGTGTGTGTATGTTGGTTGTGTGTTGGTGTTGTGTTTTTGTTGTGTTTTGGTGTGTTTGTGTGTGGTTTGTATTTTGGTTTGTGTTTGTGTGAGTGTTGGTGGTTTGTTTGGTTTTGTGTTTGTGTTGAGTGTTGGTGTGTTTGTGTTGGGTTTTGGTTTGTTGGGGGTTTTGGGGGTTTTTGGGTGTTGGTTTGGGTTGTGTGTTGGGTGTTTGTTTGGTGTTTGGTTGTGTGTTTGTGTTTTGTGTTGGGTGAGGTTGGGTTGTGTGTTGGTTTTGTGTTTTTTTGGTTTGGGAGTGTTGGTGTTTTGGTTGTGTTTTTGTTTTGTGTGTTGTATTTGGTGTTGTGTGTTTGTGTTGTGTGTTGGGTTGTTTTTGGGGTGTTTGTTGTGTGTTTGGTTGTGTGTGGTGTTGTGTGTTTGTGTGTTGGGTTGAGTTTTGGTGTTGGTGTGTGTGTTTGTTTGTGTGTGTGGTAGTTGGTGTTGTGTGTTTGTGTTGTGTGTTTGTGTTGGGCTTTGTGTTTTATGCTCGTGTGATGTGTTTTTGCTCGTCGTGGGGGGATGTCGATTAATGACGGAGTGATTCTTCTGTGACATGGCAACCACGAGCGAGTCTCTTTTGTTGTTAGTGTTTGTTCCGTTGATGTGTGTGTGTTGTTTGCGTGGTGTGTTTGTCTGTGTGTGTGTTACGTGTAGTGTGTTTGCCTGTTGCTATCGCATGTTGTGCTGTGTGTTGTGCTGTCGCTTGGGCGTGATTTCTTGTGAACATGCGAGCAACGACGCAAGCCGCCGTCCTCTTTTGTTTTGTGTTGATGTGATTGTGCGTGCTTGCGTGTTGGTAGTGTTTTGTGTTGTATGCTGTGTGTGTGTGTTTGTGTGTGTTGGGGTGATTTCTGTGAACATGGCAACCCGAAGCCGCGTCTCTTTTGTTTGTGTTGTGTGTGTGTTGCGTGTTGGTGTTGTGTGTTTGTGTTGTATGCTGTGTGTGTGTGTGTGTGTGTTTGTGTTGGGGTGATTTCTGTGAACATGGCAACCCGAAGCCGCGTCTCTTTTGTTTGTGTTGTGTGTGTGTTGCGTGTTGGTGTTGTGTGTTTGTGTTGTATGCTGTGTGTGTGTGTGTGTGTGTTTGTGTTGGGGTGATTTCTGTGAACATGGCAACCCGAAGCCGCGTCTCTTTTGTTTGTGTTGTGTGTGTGTGTGTGTGTGTGTTGGTGTTGTGTGTGTGTTGGTGCTGTGTGTGTGTGTGTGTGTGTGTGTGTGTGTGTGTTGGGGTGATTTCTGTGAACATGGCAACCCGAAGCCGCGTCTCTTTTGTTTGTGTTGTGTGTGTGTTGCGTGTTGGTGTTGTGTGTTTGTGTTGTATGCTGTGTGTGTGTGTGTGTGTGTGTGTGTGTGTGTGTGTGTGTTTGTGTTGGGGTGATTTCTGTGAACATGGCAACCCGAAGCCGCGTCTCTTTTGTTTGTGTTGTGTTTGTGTTGTGTGTGTGTGTGTGTGTGTTGGTGTTGTGTGTGTGTTGGTGCTGTGTGTGTATGTGTGTGTGTGTGTGTGTGTGTGTTGGGGTGATTTCTGTGAACATGGCAACCAAAAAAAAAACACCACACTTAACGCCCGCGTGCTCTCCTTGTTTGTTTGTGTTGTGTGTGTGTTGTGTGTTTATCTGTGTGTGTTGTGTGTTTGTGTTGTATGCTGTGTGTGTGTGTGTGTGTGTGTGTGTGTGTGTGTGTGTGTGTTGGGGTGATTTCTGGGAACATGGCAACCCGAAGCCGCGTCTCTTTTTAATGCTGATTGCACCAAATGAAGATGATGAGTGCGAACAGGTTCCAACATTAAAGGTGAATCCTGCTGATCACTTGCCCCGTCCACTGGAAACAGTATCAGAAATGTGTGGACACGCCCGATTTAATGACGTCAGTCACGTTGATCGGGTTGATTGGTGGTGGGGGGTTCCTCTGACCCTGTACCTGTACTGGAGGGGGAGGAGCTCTGAGGTGTCCGCTCGTCGTGAAGCTCCGCCCCCTCGCAGGTGAACAGCTCGTTCCGGTCGGCGGCGTGGCGCGTGGCGTGGTTCCCTCGCTGCAGCAGGTCACGTGGGTGTTCTAACTGTTCTCATGACTGTTCTCATGGGGGGGGAGGGTGTTATATTTAAATATTGAAATCGGAGCGTCGGTCTCTCTGTTATCGGATCGGTTATTAAATCTCTTTGATCTTCTGAACTTAGTTAACCTCATGATTATAGCGCCGCCTACTGGCTCCGGGTGCAAAGACCGAGTCATCTTAATATATATATTAATATAAATATAAGTGGCACGGTGACTTAGTGGTTTGGCATGTTCTCCTCTCAGCACTAGGGATTCCCGCTTCGAATCCCAATCTGGGTGGAGTTTCCATGTTCTCCCCGTGTCCGCGTGGGTTTCCTCCGGGTTCTCCAGTTTCCTCCCACAGTCCAAAAAACATGGATCAAGGTGAATTGAGTTCTCCAAATTGCCCCATATAGAGTGTGTGTGTGTGTGTGAGTGAGTGTGTGTCCAGCGATGGATTGCCCCCCCCCTGTCCTGGGTGTATCTGCCCAGCGCCCAAAACGTTCTCCCCTGGATGGGCATAGGACCCCCCCCCCCCCCCCCGCGACCTTAATAGAGGATGAAGCTGAAGATAATGGATGAGTGAATATAAACCATTGGAGGCGGCACGGTGGCTTAGTGGTTAGCATGTTCTCCTCTTGCCGTTCTCCCCGTGTCCGCGTGGGTTTCCTCCGGGTTCTCCGGTTTCCTCCCACAGTCCAAAAAACATGGATCAAGGTCAATTAGATTCTCCAAATTGCCCCATATACAGTAGCTTGTGACTGTGTGATTGCCCCCCTGTCCTGGGTGTATCTGCCCAGCGCCCGAAACGTTCTCCCCTGGATGAAGGTATTTCGTGTGATTTGGATCTATGTGATGGTTTACAATGTTATAATATTAATGAACACAGAGCCGCCACCGGGGGCACTGTCGCGCACGCTCAGCTTGTGGCTGTTGATGTCGTTTTATGGCGGTGGATTATAAATATAAATCAAGGAATAATGAAAATGACATCATTTACGTATTTACCCAACATTTATTGGTTATGTTTACATTATTATTATTGCTATAACTGATTGTGGGTTTGTAGACGTTTCCAGATTTGGTGATCTAACACCTTTAACACCTTTAACACCTTTAAATGAGTGAACCCACAAACCAGAAGCACTGCGCTGAGGAGCGTATTAACCTTTAATGTGAGAAATGCTTTCGATTATATGAGCTTTAAATAATCAGTCAGGAACTAAAGTAGAGGAACCAAAGGAGACTTCCTGAGGAACTATAGGATTCTGAAGGAACCCGTCAGCCATTTAATTTTGCGTCGCCGTTGACTGTCACTGTTCATTTGTCGGTGCCCGACCCGCCGGCCCGCGTCGCTCCTCATCACCCGTCAACCCGCCCAACATCAATGACTTCCAGCCACTTTGGCGTTTGTTGTGGCCGCCGCTGTGAGGGCGTGACCTCAATTGACCTCATCACTGCGCTTCTGGATTAGTCGGCGCTCTGGTCGAGATGAGATTCTCGTGTTCCGCGCTGCGGGTATTAACCGCTTACCGAGCCGCCCACGAGGCTCCGGATCCGATTCTTGAATTAACCGAAGCTCCGGCAGCGAGATGGACCTCACGTCTCATTACAAAACCCTCACATGGGAAAGGTCAAGACCTTCAGGGTTGTGGTCCCCATACGTAGAACAGCAGTACTCTACAGAGAACATAACCCCTCAAACATATAGCCATGTTCATGCCGATCTGAGATTGGAGAGTGGTTTGGGAGAATGCCCCATAGGTTCTCAATGGGGTTCAGTCCATCACGGTGTTGGCATGGGCATCAAACCAGGTTTTGGTTCTTCCGCGTCATGGGCGGGTCAGGTCCTGCTGGAAGATCTCCATCTGCAGATCCATACAGATCCTCAGCAGAAGGAACCACGAAGTCCTCTAGAACATTCTGGTGGACCGTTGTGCTGACCTTGGATTTAAGTTGGAGTTTCTTGGAGTTTCCCAACGCCATCAACAATGTGGACCCTGCACCCCAATCCTGACTGACTGGAGATCTCACTCTGGACCTCGAGCAGTTTGGATTGGGTTCCTCACCTCGACAGTTTAGATGATCAGAGTCCCACACTCTGATCATCTAAAGGGGGGGAGGGGGAGGGGGGAGGGGGGTGTGACCCACCATAATGAATAGATTAACCTCCCTCCTCCGTCTGCTAATGGACTCGAGTCTGAGATCAAAGGGATCCATCAAAGTCTCACCGAGATCAGACGGGGGGGGGGAGGGGGGGGGTTCTGTTCACGTTCCCAACACGTCAAGAGGTTCGATTGATGTCCTCATCAAAGTCCATCACACGCCGCTTCTATTTTTACCCCTCCGTCATCCGCAGCCGGCGAGTCGGGATCGAGTGAGCCGGGATTCAGTGAGCCGTCGGGGAGTCGGGATCGGGCGGGTTGGGATCGAGTGAGCCGGGATTCAGTGAGTTGGGATTGAGTGAGCCGCCAGGGAGTCGGGATCAGGCGAGTCGGGATCGAGTGAGCCGGGATTCAGTGAGCCACCGGGGAGTCGGGATTAAGTGAGCCGGGATTGAGTGAGCCGCCGGGGAGTCGGGATCGGGCGAGTCGGGATCGAGTGTGAGCCGGGATTCAGTGAGCCATCACGGGGGAGTCGGCATTAAGTGAGCCGGGATTAAGTGAGCCGCCGCCGGGGAGTCGGGATCGGGCGAGTCGGAATCGAGTGAGCCGGGATTCAGTGAGCCACCAGGGAGTCGGGATCGGGCAAGTCGGGATCTGAGTGAGCCGGGATTCAGTGAGTTGGGATTGAGTGAGCCGCCAGGGAGTCGGGATCGGGCGAGTCGGGATCGAGTGAAGCGGGATTCAGTGAGCCACCGGGGAGTCGGGATTAATAGTGAGCCGGGATTGAGTGAGCCGCCGGGGGAGTCGGGATCGGGCGAGCTCGGTGATCGAGTGAGCCGGGATTCAGTGAGCCACAAGGGGAGTCGGGATTAAGTGAGCCGGGATTGGAGTGATCCGCCGGGGAGTGACGGGATCGGCGCGAGTCGGGATCGAGTTTAGTGGATAGCCGGGATTCAGTGAGCCCACCAGGCGAGTCGGGAACCCTCGGGGCAAGTCTACACAGCGCGGGAGCTCATGACGTTTTTTTTTTCCGGGATTCACAGAGGTGAGTTTGGGATTTGATTTGAGTGAGCCGATCCTCAAGGGAGTCTGCGATTCTACGGTGAGCGACTCAGGGAGTCGGGACGAGTGAGCGGGCAAGTCGGGAGGATTCAGTGAGCCACCGGGGAAGTCGGATTAGTGAGCCAGTGTAGGGGATGAGTGAGCCGCACAGGGGAGTCGGGAGATTCGGGGCGAGGCGGGGGTATATTCGAATCGACTTTTAGTCGGAGATGAATGGTGAGCCCGATGGATTCAGTGAGCCACCGGGGAGCTCGGCGACTTCAAGTGAGCCGCTACAAAGACTCGTAGTGAGCCCAGACCGGGGAGTCACACGTAAGGGGACGTGACAGGATCCGATCTAGTGAGCACATAACGGGCTGAGAGCTCGGAAATCGGAGTGAGCCGGGATATCCATGACCGACTGAGCCAACCGGCCATGTGGAGGAGAAGTTCGGTAAGAGTGTATGACTGGATCAGATCATACCAGGGTGAGTAAGTCGGGATAATCAGTGAGTTTTTGGGATTGGATTGCATCGTTGAGCACGCCATGGAGTCATGGAGCACTGGATCGGAGGTCTTATGAAGTACCGGAGAGCTCGCAGCCTGAGGCTGGGATCAGGATGAGGGAGCCACCGGGGAGTCGGGATTAGTGATAGTGCAGCCGCCGGGAAGTCCGGGTATCGGGCGGGTCGGGACCGAGTGAGCCGGGATCGAGTGAGCATCAGGGCAGTCGGGATCGGGCAACAGTCGGGAATCAGATGCCAGCTGAGAGGAGGATCATGTGAGTTGGGATCGAGTGAGCCGCCAGTGGAGTGGGGATCGGGTGAGTCACGCCGATTCAACGAGTAGAGCCGGGATTCAGTGGCGACCACCGCGGAGTCGGGATCGGTGAGGCATCGAGTCGGCACGATCGAGTCAAGAGTGACGGGATCGAGTGAGCCGGGATCGAGTGAAGTCTGGGATTAGGGCGGGCGCTATCGGTATCGAGTGAGCCGGATTCCGTGGAGGCAGTCCGGGGGAAACGGGATTCGGAGCTGAGGGGGATTCGAGTGAGTCCATGATCGATGTGAGAGTCGGGAATAAGTGAGCGTGGGGGGATTTCAGTGAGCCACCAGGGAGTCGGGAATCGGGCGAGCAAGTCGCACGTGAGCCGGGATTTGAGTGAGCCACCAGGGATTCAGTGAAGTTCGGGATTGAGTGAGCCGCAGTGAGTTGGAGACGACTCAGCCGCGGGGAGTCGGGATTCGGGCGAGTCGGGATCGAGGTGAGCTGGGATATCAGTGAGCCACCGGGGAGTCGGGATTAAGGAGCCGGGATTGAGTGAGCCGCCGGGGAGTCGGGATCGGGCGAGTCGAGAATCGTGGGAAACGAGTGAGCCGGGATTGTCAGTGAGCCACCTGGGGTAGACGGGACATCGGCAAATCAAGTCGGGCTGGGATCGAGTGCATGCGGGGATTCAGTGAGTTGGGATTGAGTGAGCCGCCAGGGGAGTTGGGATCGGGTGAGTCGGGGATCGCAGCGAGTGAGCGGGATTTAAGTGCCGAGCGACCCACCGGGGAGTCGGGATCGGGTGAGTTAGCGATTCGAGTGAGCCAGGAGTTGAGTGAGCAGCCAGGGAGTCGGAAGAATGATCGAGTGAGCCGGGATCCGAGTGAGCCATCCGGGGAGTCGGGACGCTCGGGCGCGAGTCGGTATCGAGTGAGCCTGACGGATTCATGATGAGCCGCCTGGGGTGAACCGGGATCGAGTGGAGTCGGGATTGAGTGAGTCGGGATCGAGTGAGTCGGGATTGAGTGAGCCGGATCGACCGTGAGGAGCCTCTCTGTTCCGTCACGGTTCCTGGGTGGAGCGGAACTCTGAGAGCAGGTGAGGTTCTGAGTCCCATGAGCGTGCAGGTGTCCTCAGATCTGAATGAGCCTTCAGCACAGCGTGGCGTTCCTAATGACGCAACCAGCGACACCCAATGGAGACACACGGAACGACCATGCAGACAGTGATGCAAGAACAAACCTGGAGCAGCTGGACGTTCCAAGAAAACCACAGTGAGCCAGTCCGGAAAATTAATAAATAATCAACCATGAGGTCAGCCCCCAAACAGACAGGGCGACCAGGGGACCCCAGGGGACCCCAGAGGGACCCTAGGAACTTACAGGTCTGTTTCCTCTGTTATTACAGAAACGTAATGTTGTCTTACTGGGCTATTTCTACAAAGAACAAAAACAAAGCGAACAAAAAACAAAAAAGACCCCCCCCTCCCTTCCCTCTGAACAAATATAATTACAGAAAGGAAACGTAAATTTAAAGAACAATTAATTACTGTACGCCAGTTAACGGGTTGTTTGTTCACACGTTATCATCACTCCACAAAAATGCCTCATCATCTCACCTCACATGTTCTGTTCATATACATTTATATTATGCTATATTTATATTATATTCTATAGTTAGTTATCTAATATATACTACTTTTTATATATATATTGTTTATTCTATATATATATCTATTAAATGTATTTTACTTATACTGTATATAGATCCATCAATGATCTTCCACTTTATCCTCTATTAGGGTCGCGGGGACGCCAGGGGGGGGGGGGGGGTTGTCCATGCCCATCCAGGGGGAGAACGTTTCGGGCCGCGCTGGGCAGATACACCCAGGACAGGGGGGCAATCTAGCACTGGACACACACTCACTCACACACACACACACACTCTATATGGGGCAATTTGGAGAAATCAGTTCACCTTGATCCATGTTTTTGAACTGTGGGAGGAAACCCACACGGACACGGGGAGAACATGCAAACTCCACCCAGATGGGGATTCGAACCGGGAATATTCTTTCATATTCACGACGACGACAAACAAAGAAAATGATTCATCAAACTTTAATTATGTTCAAATTAATGTGCATTAAAAAGTTTTAATAACCCCCCCCCACACACACACACACTCATATACACACTCACACTCATACACACACACACACACACACACACACACACACTCAAACGCACACTCACACACACACTCACACACACACTCACACACACACTCACACTCATACACACGTGGACAAAGTTGTTGGTACCCCTTGGTTATATATTTATATATGATTTTCTGGCTCTTTCTCGTCCCACGTTTGACGTACAACGTTGAAATTTTGCAGTGTGGTAGAACCTGTAGCCACTTCGGTTGCTTGTGCTTTTCGGAGCGATTTTGCGTACGGTTTTCGAGCCAAGCCCCTTTTTTCGTAACGCTTCTTCGTATCGACTTCCATTGTAAGTTTTTTCGCAGCTTTTTCGTTGAATTTCGATCCGTTTTACGGGTTTTTCTTTCTCTTTACGTGATTTATTCAGAATAATCCACGACCTCGAGAGTCTGATCGCTTTAACAAAACTTACAAACTCACTGTAATAAAAAAACAACAGGCTCATGATTCCTAAATGCATTATTAAAAGGCAAAAACTGTTAATAATCTGATCTTACGCCACGTTAAACTAGGAGCCTGTTTGCAAACGCTGATCGCCGAGTAACAGGATTGCGGTTTCTCTAACGATCCAAACACTGCCCGAGCCTTAGAGGCACAAATCGCAGAACACAGTTGTTAAAGCAGTGCAACAGGTTTAGTGCTGATCTGTATTTTGATGGTTTAATAATGTATTGTTTTATCACACACTGATACGAAAGTAAAAAACCTTGATGGTCCACATGAAACATGTAACGAAATGGGTACAAATTTACAACCGTCCATTACGTCCGTCCGTCTACGAATCCGTCCTCAAACAACACAACACGTTACATAATATTTGGAATTCCAGGGTCAGGATCAGAGTTTCTAGGGCTAAAAGAATCGCCCCAGGTGCGGTTTTTTTATGTTTAGTTGTTCGTCAGTTTTCCGGCTACCTTTGAGTTACAATACTAAATATTCCAGCCGTCCTCTCACGTTTCCTATACATATTTGCCTACAACGTCACGGTTCGTAACGCTTCCGCCACGCGGACACGTACCCCTCACAAATCAGAATTAAAGGTCCTCTAAGTGAAATAGCAAACCCGCGGACACCGCAGCCGGACTCCGAAATCGACGCGGCGTCCTAATCTAAAAAGTACTAATCAGGTCTAAAAACCCTCCGCAGTGCCTCCAAACCTTCAGGGACGACTTCACAGAGCTGCCCTCATAGGACAGGCGGAGTCCTTTATCCCGGATTACGCACC
>JAFMOC010000209.1:542500-593419 GCA_019802505.1 Corydoras sp. C115 | reverse complement strand
CTCGGCTTTTCACGAAACCATCCGGTCGTACAACAATACTTTTATAGATTTTGGAACTCAGTACACGTATAAGGCTCACCGTATTATAAGGCGCACGTCTGATTTCTGGGAAAATTTTAGGCTTTTAGGTGCGCCTTATAGTCCGGAAAATACGGTACATCTGTATTATGATGTATTGTGATGTATTGTAATCCAAACAGAATTGCTTTACTTTCAGCAATTCAGTCAGTGATTCTAGTCTGGGTTTAAACTCTGCAGTTTAGCTTCAGCAGAATGGTTTTAGGGTCTTTGTCTTAATGCAGGGTCACGTCTGTTCCAGTCTCAGATGTCAAATTCAGGATTAAATGGATTTAGTGTCGTTTCATTTCTCCAATCCTGACCAGTTGTTTCAGTAACTTCTTGTTGGTTGTGTGTGTGTGTGTGTGTGTGTGCGTGTGCACGCCCTTGCTGTGGGCTCCCTGCGACTGCCTCCCCAACTGAGTTTGAATCACTCACTGATGATCCAAAACCCAGATTATTGGCTCAGATCTGTCTGTTCCAGAACTGCTGTACATTCTGAAGCATGTTTAAAAATAGTCACTTCTGTGGCAGAGAGTAAACGAGCCAGAAAAAGACACAAGACTCTGTCCAGCTAAGTGTTTTATAAGCCATGTGAGTGCAGATGTACAGCTGGATGGTTCATCAGGCTCATAAACACAGTTTAATATGAATTCAGACTCATCATTTAGGCACTTAGGCATTAAGACTGAATCATGACGGCCGGGTTACGCAGAGGTGCACTCGCCTGACAGCAACGAGGACCCTGGTTCTAATCTCTGGCAGGGTGAACTGTTCTTTCAGTGTAATGTTAACATGTTCTCCCTGTGTCTGTGAGATTCTTTCTACAGTCCAAAGTCTGCCTCTAGTTGTTAATGTGTATGTATTTTCTGCGATGGACTAGTGACTTGCCTAGGTCCCATTGTGTTTAGACACAGAGAAATTTGTCCTCCACATTTATATTTGGTCATTTAGACATTTACATTTACATTTGGTCATTTATTGGACGCTTTTATCCAAAGCGACTTACAAGATGAGCACAAGATTAATAACAACATCCCTGGAGCAATGAGGGTTAAGGGCAATTTGGGGTTAGGTGCCTTGTCCAAGGGCACTTCAGCCATAGTAATTGGTGGGACCATGAATTGAACCGGTGACCTTCAGGTTCCAAGGCTGGTTCCTTAACCGCAAGCCTACAGATGGCCTGCTTTCTTAAAGTAACCCTTTAATACAGGGACTAGTGACCTGTATGTTTTTTTCACCTTTTACCCTTTGAGACAGAGACTAGTAACTTGTCTCCGTCCCATTGTTAGAGTAACCCTTTGAGATTTATCTAGCCCTAACAAGTTATTCTTTTTTAGCCCTTTGAGACTGGGAGCCTGATCTTTAATCATCTTTCAAAAGATGAACCTGTATTATGTTCCGATGTTACCAGATAGATGATTAAACCCTGCTCCTCTTGCAGAACGCTGAATTTAGTTTAAAAACTGCAGCTCGGCTTGAAGGGTTGATTCAGTGCTAAACTTTCATAGCATCTGCAAAACAAATGTGGATCAGCCTCTCTGTTCTCACATCTCCTGGAAAGTGCAATTACGTAAGCGCGATGTAGAAAACGGTCACGCACAAATGTGAGCCTCTGCTCGCAGCAGTTCACAGCAGGAGGCCTAACGTCCTAAAGTCTGAGTGGGATTCTGTCTGATCTGGGATCATCGAACCCTGGATAACAGTTTACATGGCTTCCATCTCACACACAATTTCATCTAAAACGCTTTCATCAAATGCTAGAAACCAGACGCTGCATCATGGGGAACATGAGGCTTTAAGGGGAAAAAAAGGCAGAAATGTTGAAATCAACACAGTTTTAAACCAAAATAGCACAGGAGGCAGTACAGTGGTAAATGTGTGCAAGCTGGACCCAACCACACGAGACAGAAAACCACACAAAACAAATAGAAAAAGTTTATTTACTTATTCATCCATTATCTTCAGCTTTATCCTCTATTAGGGTCGCGGGGGGGTTCCCCATGCCCATCCAGGGGAGAACGTTTCGGGCGCTGGGCAGATACACCCAGGACAGGGCGCCAATCTATCGCTGGGCACACAGTCACTCACACAGACACACTATATGGGGCAATTTGGAGAACTCCATTGACTTGTTCCGCTTTTGGACTGTGGGAGGAAACCGGAGAACCCGGAGGAAACCCACGCAGACACGGGGAGAACATGGAAACTCCACCCAGATTGGGATTCGAACCGGGAATCCCGGGAAGCCACCGTGCCGCTGTTTATTTAATTAGACATAATAAAATTCATATCATTCTGAATAGTTCCCTCTTTTTGCTTGTTGGATATGTAGATTTAATAAAGCAACAGGGTACGAGACGGCGTGCATTATTGTGAATAAATCACTGAAAAGAGGTGTTTTTTGGGTCCAATGTGAAGAGAAATTATTTATTCATAACACACCTTAATTACCTTATTGCTTTTATTAATTACAATGAAACACTATAATAAACAAGGTTTAATTCCTAATTGTGTTGATTTAAAACAAAATCGTTACTAATCTGATCTCCCGTGATGTAATCTAGTCAAGTTTTTAAAGTAATCGTTAATTTCTGAGTAACGAGATACCGGCTTGGTGCTCATCGGGAATTATATTATTCATTCATTCATTCATTATCTTCCGCTTCATCCTCTATTAGGGTCACGGGGGGGGTTCCCCATGCCCATCCAGGGGAGAAGGTTTCGGGCGCTGGGCAGATACACCCAGGACAAGACGCCAATCTATCGCTGGGCACACACTCACACACACTCACACAGACACACTCTACATGGGGCAATTTGGAGAACTCAATTGACTTGATCCATGTTTTTAAACTGTGGGAGGAAACCGGAGAACCCGGAGGAAACCCACGTGGACACGGGGAGAACATGGAAACTCCACCCAGATGGGGATTTGAACCGGGAATCCCTAGCGCTGAGAGGAGAACGTGCTAACCACTAAGCCACCGTGCCGCCCTAGGGTACATGATTTAAAATGTATTGTAGAGGTGTGTTATTGTCAATAATGTCACGGCTGAACAAACGGCTCAGATTTCTGGACTATAGCTGTAGGTTTCATAATATCCCATAATACCATAACATGTTTTAGTTGCATTTATTTCGTCTCTAAACCTTGGTTCTGCGTTCTAAACTTCTGCAATTGCAGTGCGTCTTTAATAGACGCTCTGAAATATTAAAGCATGAGAGGACTATTCTGAGCTGATTGCTGATGAATATTTCATTATGCCACGACTGAGGGCAGCGAGAGAGACAAGGGAGGGGCAGGAAGGCTTTATTTGCCTCTCATGAACTTAAGCAGACAGTGACGGCGAGTTGATAAGAAATTCCATGTTGTGTTTCGGGGACTGTGATTGTCCTTAAGGATAATCAGGTCGTGCTCTGTGCAGACAAGCCATTAGAATTGGGAGCCATGAGGGACTGTGTTGGAAGCATCTCACCCCACCCCATCCCCCACCGTGTGTACAGGGCATCCCTTAAGTGCCCCAGTGAAGAGCTTTATTTTGCCCTGTTTATTTGTTACCGAGTAGAACGTGTGTGTGTGTGTGGCTGAAGTGAGGGTGCAGGTGCCAGGTTCAAGGGATGTGACCGGTCCACCACGCTGCATGTCTGAGCTCAGTACACTCATGTCCTGTGTATGTGTAAAGCAGACAGACACGGGTGGGGTGGGTGGGGGGGGGTAAGGAGAAAAACAGCTGCGATGTTTGAGACGCAGTAACATTAAGGAAGTCTGTAATTTAAAACCCCGCCGTCAGCTTCCTCTGGAGCCAAAGAAAAGAGGAAGAGTACGTCTGATCAGCAGCACTTCCCCAGTTCAGCCTTCACTGCTGCTTTAAAATAGCGGAGAACAGCGAGTCCCCGAGGAGAGACACAGCAGAGACGTTCCGCCCCGGGGGAAGGTAACGCATCTGATCTGATGCCACTCGCGGCCGTAGAACACACAGTCTGACGAATCAGAGAGAAAGAGTGAAGAGAAATGTGTGTGTGTGTGTGTGTGTGTGTGTGTAGGAACAGGAGACGTCTCGAGTGGTAGTCAGCAGTAATCAGTCATTACAGCAGAATGCGAGATGAAGACTGAGATTTGATCTGATTTGTTATATAAGCGGCCGAGTTAAAGATGTAGTGAACAGTGTGACGTGTCAGCGTTTCATAGTGCTTCAAATCGCATTAGTGATTTTAGTTCACTATTTTTAGATGTCTGCAAAAGTCCCGGCACGCTGGCTTAGTGGTTTAGCACGTTCTCCTCTCAGCACTAGGGATTCCCGGTTCGAATCCCAATCTGGGTGGAGTTTCCATGTTCTCCCCGTGTCTGTGTGGGTTTCCTCCGGGTTCTCCGGTTTCCTCCCACAGTCCAAAAACATGGCTCACAGTCAAGTGAGTTCTCCAAATTGCCCCATATAGAGTGTGTCTGTGAGTGAGTGTGCGTGTGTCCAGCGATAGATTGGCGCCCTGTCCTGGGTGTATCTGCCCAGCGCCCAAAACGTTCTCCCCTGGATGGGCATGGGGAACCCCACCACGACCCTTATAGAGGATAAAGTGGAAGATTATGAATGAATGAATGTAAAAGTCCCACAGTGTGTAAAGCCTACGATCGATATCCACGTCTGAGCCTCGTACAGCTCACAGTGCAATGTGACGCAAAGGGTCTCGAACCGTCGACTGAGGAAGTAATAGATTTTTCTAGCCATTAGTGATTTGTCTCGTTAAAAACTACAGCCGTATTTGGGGTTCTTTGGGGTGACTGGTTACAGTGGTATTTGGGTTTCTGTGTATTATTATGGGTGGCTTAGTGGTTTGCACGTTCTCCACTCAGCGCTAGGGATGCCCGGTTCAAATCCCAATCTGGGTGGAGTTTCCATGTTCTCCCCGTGTCCGCGTGGGTTTCCTCCGGGTTCTCCGGTTTCCTCCCACAGTCCAAAAACATGGCTCACAGTCAAGTGAGTTCTCCAAATTGCCCCATATAGAGTGTGTCTGTGAGTGAGTGTGCGTGTGTCCAGCGATAGATTGGCGCCCTGTCCTGGGTGTATCTGCCCAGCGCCCAAAACGTTCTCCCCTGGATGGGCATGGGGAACCCCACCGCGACCCTAATAGAGGATAAAGTGGAAGATAATGAATGAATGAATGAATGAATGAATGTAAAAGTCCCACAGTGTGTAAAGCCTACGTTCGATATCCACGTCTGAGCCTCATACAGCTCACAGAGCACTGTGAGGCAAAGGGTCTCGAACCGTCGACTGAGGAAGTAATGGATTTTTCTAGCCATTAGTGATTTGTCTCGTTAAAAACTACAGCCGTATTTGGGGTTCTTTGGGGTTCTTTGGGGTGACTGGTTACAGTGGTATTTGGGTTTCTGTGTATTATTATGGGTGGCTTAGTGGTTAGCATGTTCTCCTCTCAGCACTAGGGATTCCCGGTTCGAATCCCAATCTGGGTGGAGTTTCCATGTTCTCCCCGTGTCTGTGTGGGTTTCCTCCGGGTTCTCCGGTTTCCTCCCACAGTCCAAAAACATGGCTCACAGTCAAGTGAGTTCTCCAAATTGCCCCATATAGAGTGTGTATGCGTGAGTGAGTGAGTGTGTGCCCAGCGATGGATTGGCGCCCTGTCCTGGGTGTATCTGCCCAGCGCCCAAACGTTCTCCCCTGGATGGACATGGGGAACCCCACCACGACCCTTATAGAGGATAAATCAGAAGATAATGAATGAATGAATGAATGTAAAAGTCCCACAGTGTGTAAAGCCTACGATCGATATCCACGTCTGAGCCTCGTACAGCTCACAGTGCAATGTGACGCAAAGGGTCTCGAACCGTCGACTGAGGAAGTAATAGATTTTTCTAGCCATTAGTGATTTGTCTCGTTAAAAACTACAGCCGTATTTGGGGTTCTTTGGGGTGACTGGTTACAGTGGTATTTGGGTTTCTGTGTATTATTATGGGTGGCTTAGTGGTTTGCATGTTCTCCTCTCAGCTTTAGGGATTCCCGGTTCGAATCCCAATCTGGGTGGAGTTTCCATGTTCTCCCCGTGTCCGCGTGGGTTTCCTCCGGGTTCTTCGGTTTCCTCCCACAGTCCAAAAACATGGCTCACAGTCAAGTGAGTTCTCCAAATTGCCCCATATAGAGTGTGTCTGTGTGAGTGAGTGTGTGTGTGTCCAGCGATAGATTGGCGCCCTGTCCTGGGTGTATCTGCCCAGCGCCCAAACGTTCTCCCCTGGATGGACATGGGGAACCCCACCACGACCCTTATAGAGGATAAATCAGAAGATAATGAATGAATGAATGAATGTAAAAGTCCCACAGTGTGTAAAGCCTACGATCGATATCCACGTCTGAGCCTCGTACAGCTCACAGTGCAATGTGACGCAAAGGGTCTCGAACCGTCGACTGAGGAAGTAATAGATTTTTCTAGCCATTAGTGATTTGTCTCGTTAAAAACTACAGCCGTATTTGGGGTTCTTTGGGGTGACTGGTTACAGTGGTATTTGGGTTTCTGTGTATTATTATGGGTGGCTTAGTGGTTTGCATGTTCTCCTCTCAGCTTTAGGGATTCCCGGTTCGAATCCCAATCTGGGTGGAGTTTCCATGTTCTCCCCGTGTCCGCGTGGGTTTCCTCCGGGTTCTTCGGTTTCCTCCCACAGTCCAAAAACATGGATCAAGTCAACTGAATTCTCCAAATTGCCCCATATAGAGTGTGTCTGTGAGTGAGTGAGTGTGTGCCCAGTGATAGATTGGCGCCCTGTCCTGGGTGTATCTGCCCAGCGCCCAAAACGTTCTCCCCTGGATGGGCATGGGGAACCCCACCGCGACCCTAATAGAGGATAAAGCAGAAGATAATGAATGAATGAATGAATGTAAAAGTCCCACAGTGTGTAAAGCCTACGATCGATATCCACGTCTGAGCCTCATACAGCTCACAGTGCACTGTGAGGCAAAGGGTCTCGAACCGTCGACTGAGGAAGTAATGGATTCGATGAAGAGGAGGAGGAGGAGGAAGAACATTTCTTATACAGATCACAGAAATGATGCTGCTTAGTGATTCTTCTAGCCATTAGTGATTTGTCTCGTTAAAAACTACAGCCGTATTTGGGGTTCTTTGGGGTGACTGGTTACAGTGGTATTTGGGTTTCTGTGTATTATTATGGGTGGCTTAGTGGTTTGCAAGTTCTCCTCTCAGTGCTAGGGGTTCCCGGTTCGAATCCCCATCTGGGTGGAGTTTCCATGTTCTCCCCGTGTCCGCGTGGGTTTCCTCCGGGTTCTCCAGTTTCCTCCCACAGTCCAAAAACATGGCTCATAGTCAAGTGAGTTCTCCAAATTGCCCCATATAGAGTGTGTCTGTGTGTGTGAGCGTGTGCCCAGCGATAGATTGGCGCCCTGTCCTGGGTGTATCTGCCCAGCGCCCAAAACGTTCTCCCCTGGATGGGCATGGGGAACCCCACCGCGACCCTAATATAGGATAAAGCGGAAGATAATGAATGAATGTAAAAGTCCCACAGTGCGTAAAGCCTACGATCGATATCCACGTCTGAGCCTCGTACAGCTCACAGTGCAATGTGAGGCAAAGGGTCTCGAACCGTCGACTGAGGAAGTAATAGATTTTTCTAGCCATTAGTGATTTGTCTCGTTAAAAACTACAGCCGTATTTGGGGTTCTTTGGGGTGACTGGTTACAGTGGTATTTGGGTTTCTGTGTATTATTATGGGTGGCTTAGTGGTTAGCACGTTCTCCTCTCAGCGCTAGGGGTTCCCGGTTCGAATCCCCATCTGGGTGGAGTTTCCATGTTCTCCCCGTGTCCGCGTGGGTTTCCTCCGGGTTCTCCGGTTTCCTCCCACAGTCCAAAAACATGGATCAAGTCAATTGAGTTCTCCAAATTGCCCCATATAGAGTGTGTTTGTGTGAGTGTGTGCACAGCGATAGATTGGCGCCCTGTCCTGGGTGTATCTGCCCAGCGCCTGAAACATGGGGAACCCCCGCGACCCTAATAGAGGATAAAGCAGAAGATGATAGATGGATGGATGGATGGATGTATTATTATGGTCTGTGATGTTGGAGGTGACAGTAAGGATGGTTAATGATTTCTGATGGAAATAAATATGTGTAGGGAGTTAGTTATTAGAATTCTTAACCCAGTGCTGAGTTCAGGAGTCATGTTCAGTTTTTTGCTCCGGCTTTGAAGCTCTGCATCTGCTCCCCTCCACCCCCTCTATATTCTAAGGGCTTTTATAGTTTCTTGGACTGAAAAGAAAAGAAACCACATGTAGCTTTGTTGGCAGTCAGCCAGAAAATCCTTTGTGTGTGTGTGTGTGTGTGTGTGTGTGTGTGTGTGTGTGTGTGTGTGTGCGTGTGCGTGTGCGTGTGCGTGTGTGTGTGTGTGTGTGTGTGTTCATTCAAGCATTTGTAATGTTGAAAAATAAGCAAGGACAGCTGAGTGACACTTCAAGCGCATGTGCAGGGTGTCGAGTCTCAGCTGTGAACAGATCACTGATGATTATCAGCTCCTTGCGGGTTTAAACCTGTGCTCCTGTGCAGAAGTCAGATTAGGGCCGCAACTAACGATTATTTTGATAATCGATTAATCGGTCGATTATTTTTTCCGATTAATCAATTCATTCATTCATTCATTATCTCCCGCTTTATCCTCTATTAGGGTCGCGGTGGGGTTCCCCATGCCCATCCAGGGGAGAACATCTCGGGCGCTGGGCAGATAGACCCAGGACAGGGCGCCAATCCATCACTGGGCACACACTCACTCACACAGACACACTCTATATGGGGCAATTTGGAGAATTCAATTGACTTGATCCATGTTTTTGGACTGTGGGAGGAAACCGGAGAACCCGGAGGAAACCCACGCAGACACGGGGAGAACATGGAAACTCCACCCAGATGGGGATTCGAACCGGGAATCCCTAGTGCTGAGAGGAGAACGTGCTAACCACTAAGTCACCATGCCGCGCGATTAATCAATGAATCGGATAGACAAATAAAATAATTTTCATTTGTTTCATTTGTACGATTTATCTTGTTTTGCAGATTTCGCCTCGTTCTGTTCAACCCTCTATTTTTTTTTCCCCAGCGTTGTTGAAGCGCTGCAGGAGACGTAAGCGGTTACGACATTGCAAGTAATGCGGAAATTATGCGACCCAACGAATCGATAACGAAATTCGTTATCGACACTTTTATTAATCGATTTTTATCGATTTTATCGATTCGTTGTTGCAGCCCTAAGTCAGATCATACAGTTGCATCCTCATCATCATCATCCAGCTATAAGTATACAGTGGGATGTGAAAGTGTTTCTCCAGGATCACTGTGCATCATATGAAGTGAAGGCTACATTAAACCCGACAATAAAATAATGCACTGAGCTTTGAGTCTTAATCCCAGATTAGTTTTCTTTGCTTTTGTGATCCACTGTATGAGACAGCATGGTGATGTGGTGGTTAGTGCATCGACCTGATGGCAAAAAAAGATCCTCAGTTAAACTCTCGGTCGGGGCAAATAAAGGTCCTTTCTGTGTGGAGTCTGCAGGGTTGTCATTGTGCCTGCATGGGTTTCTGGGTTGTGTCTTCACTGCTCCAAACCTGTGGTGCTTTTTTAAAAGAGTCCGAAAAAAAGGTTTTGTCATCATCGAGCTCATATGCTCAGGTTTCCTGTAAAAGTCTGTAAACATACTAATTATCATTCATTATCTCCCACTTTATCCTCTATTAGGGTTGCGGTGGGGTTCCCCATGCCCATCCAGGGGAGAACGTTTCGGGCGCTGGGCAGATACACCTAGGACAGGGCGCCAATCCATCCATATTAATGTGTGTGTGTGTGTGTGTGTGTTTTGCATAGGATAATTTAGGATGTTTGTATAGAAACGGGCAGCACGGAGTTTCCATGTTCTCCCCGTGTCCGCGTGGGTTTCCTCCGGGTTCTCCGGTTTCCTCCCACAGTCCAAAAACATGGATCAAGTCAATTGAATTCTCAAAATTGCCCCATATAGAGTGTGTCTGTGTGAGTGAGTGTGTGCCCAGCGATGGATTGGCGCCCTGTCCTGGGTGTGTCTGCCCAGCGCCCGAGACGTTCTCCCCTGGATGGGCATGGGGAACCCCACCGCGACCCTAATAGAGGATAAAGCGGGAGATAATGAATGAATGAATGTATAAAAACAATGGAATCACAGGTGAATACTGCATTGTGCCTCAATTCCATTACCATATTCTGCCTCTTACGCTGCACACACTCTGGCCTACATACAGAAGACAAGATGCTTTGATGGTTTTTTTATCAGGAACACAATACTCAGAGTGCTTCCTTTTTTCTCTCTGCAGTCTTTATGCAGTCGCTGTAGAGCGAAAATGGATGTCAGGAGCGAAGGTGTTCAAATCGGAGAGGATAAATACATCAGCAAGTGAGTCTCTCCTTTTATAATCATCCTCTCACAAACAGTTCACCCTTATATAACTGCTACATTCATCCAATTATCATGTAATAAAGCGATAAGGCATGAGAGGGCGTTCTTTATTGTGAATAAATCACAGGAAAGAGGTGTTGTTGGGTGCAGTGTAAAAAAATTATTAATAAAAACTTTTACAATGTAACTTTTAGTGATTGCTGAGTAACGGGATACCGGTTTAGCGCTCATCAGAAATCGGCTCACGGTTTATTAATCTGTATTTCAATTCATGGTACATGATGGTGTATTGTATTTCATGCATTGATACAAATGTGAAGCGCTCAGAGGTGTGTGTTATTGTCTAATAATGTCATGGCTGGACAGATCAGCTCAGCCAATCAGATTTAAGGGGGGAAAAAAATATCCATTTTATAAAACCATATATTAAGGGTGTGGCTATTGAGTTTCATCCAACCATCCATCCATTATCTTCCTCTTTGTCCTATATTAGGGTCGCGGGGGGTTTCCCATGCCCATTCAGGGGAGAATGTTTCGGGTGCTGGGCAGATACACCCAGGACAGGACGCCAATCCATCGCTGGGCACACACTCACTCACACAGACATACACACTCTATATGGGGCAATTTGGAGAACTCAGTTGACTTGATCCATGTTTTTGTACTGTGGGAGGAAACCGGAGAACCCGGAGGAAACCCACGCGGACATGGGGAGAACATGGAAACTCCACCCAGATGGGGATTCGAACCGGGAATCCCTAGCACTGAGAGGAGAACATGCTAACCACTAAGCCACCATGCCGCCGTTGGGAGTTTCAACCAATCTAAATCTAACTCTCAAAGTACAGAAAAAACCAGATGCTGTATCATGAAGAACCCCGTGCTCTGACTCTAACCATCAAGTTGGAATCTTGCAAGTTGCTTTGGATAAAAGGTAGGTGCAGGTACAGCACCACCGTGTCTGATTCATCATTAAAAACACTGCATCATCAACCACCCAAATATCACCCAATAGCAGCCCTGCTGGGGTCCTGATCTTTAAAGAGCAAAGTGGGACTGACAAATTAAATAAAGAAACAGATCAACTGCAGCCTGTAATTATAGAACAAAGTCCATCTACGAGGGAAGTGGAACTGACGAGCAGAGTTTATTTTAGACAATTATAGAGAACGAGATTATTTAAGAAATAAAAACTCATATTAGTAAAGCCTCTAGTTTAGATCTGGGGTTAAAGTTTAATGAAGCAGGAACCCTGGTTAGAAAATTACTTAGTCTAAACATTTCCCGTGATTGTTTATCATGCGCTCATTTCTGGTAGATGGTTTTAAATGCGTTCTGAGGTTCTTATTCAAGGCTGGTTCCTCATTGCTCGTAATGCTGAGCGCTTAAAACAGCGTCTGGTTTTTTCAGGAAGTGAAACCTGAGTTTGTGTGTTTTATGGGTTTGTCCTCATGCTTCTTTAACAATGTGTTAAATCCCTTCATATTCAGTACCATTCAAAAGTTTGGACATGCCCCTTCTTGCTCCACTCTCCATTTCCTCCACGTACCATAAAGATGGTTCTCTGTTGGTCAGGAACATCACAGAACAGGTATCATTTGGGTGGTGGATTGTTTGTCAGTTCTGCAGGGACACTGATGCTGTGAGGGGGTTTTAGTGCAGTGGTGCTGTTGCAGTTTAATTTCTCCACCTCAGCGACTGCTGGGATAGGAATAATGAACCAATCAAATAACCCCTGCTCTGTGGTGGTACTACTGGGGTTCTGACCATTAGAACAGAGTACACGGTATGATGTGTAGAACACAAACAGATGGACTAGTCTGGAATAAGACACATACTTCAACATTCAAATAATAATTCCCATCACTGCTGCTAAAAATTCACATGATTATGATAAAGTATGGGTGGCTTAGTGGTTAGCATGTTCTCCTCTCAGCTCTAGGGATTCCCGGTTCGAATCCCCATCTGGGTGGAGTTTCCATGTTCTCCCCGTGTCCGTGTGGGTTTCCTCCGGGTTCTCCGGTTTCATTCCACAGTCCAAAAACATGGATCAATTCAATTGAATTCTCCAAATTGCCCCATGTATAGTATGTGTGTGTGTGAGTGTGTGCCCAGCGATAGGTTGGCGCCCTGTCCTGGGTGTATCTGCCCAGCGCCCGAAACGTTCTCCCCTGGATGGGCATGGGGAACCCCCCCCCCCCGACCCTAATAGAGGATAATAGCAGGGTTTACATTACATTACATTACATTTGGTCATTTATTGGACGCTTTTATCCAAAGCGACTTACAAGGTGAGCACAGGGTTCATCACAACATCCCTGCAGCAATGAGGGTTAAGGGTCTTGCTCAAGGACCCACGTTGGTAACTTCAGTGGACCTGGGATTTGAACCCCCAACCTTCAGATTGATAGCCCAATGCCCTAACCACTGAGCTACCGCTCCCTAAAAATATATACTTTATCATTCATTCATTCATTATCTTCCGCTTTTAAGTTAAATCTACGTCATTGGATCTCTTATTATTAGAATATGTGAGGCGAAAACATTGGTGAAGAGGATGAGTATTTTCATTATAGTAAGAGTTTCTCTGAACTCCTGCTTCTAATTTGAAAGCATTCTCTCCCATCATCTGTCTCATCATATCAGGGTCTTGTCCAAACTCTGAACAAAAAAACGTGTCTTTGTTGATCTGATAAAAGGATGACATTTGAGTGCAGAAGCATTTAGGATTAAGAATAGCAAATCCAGCACAGACTGCCATGTAGGTCATGTGAGGACAGAATCTGTTCCAAATGGATTTTACATATTTGCGATGATGCAGATTGTTGAAGGCGGCAAGTTATAAGAGTAATAATTAAATAACTAAACTTTAGGATAACAACATAATTTTGGATTAAATGCAACGTTATTTCCAAACGAACCATGAAATGTCTCCTTCGTGTTCATAAATAGTGCAGATACAATAGATGCACTCACTTGAAATCGGGACATCCACCGTCCAATATGTCCATCCAACAGCTTCTTATTCACAGCGTCTTGTGAGTCCTGATGAATTATCAAGTTTAACTGAAGTACACAAATTGTGCAGCAACAGATGACCCACTGTCTCTGATGTTACAGTTTTATAAATGCACAGTGAGTGAAAAGAGTATTTAAAACTCCAGCAGCACTGCAGTGTCTGATCCAAACATACCAGAGCAACACACACTGACTCACCATCAGTACCACATCAGAGACACCATTCACATAATACCTGCTTTGTAGGGATCCTGATAATGAGAGACAGAGTAAAGAGGGATTAACAAAGTTTGTAGAGACACAGCTGAGTTATAGTCTGTAATTGTATAACTATGAAGTGCATTGTAATTTTTTTTTTTATATGGTGTGCATATACATTTAATATATTTGGTTTTAGGATAAAAGATGTGTTTAACTTCCTCACCCACTGCTGTGTGTGAAATGTGTTTCACTCTGTAGGAGCAGCATCCTCACCCACCTGAAGACCTACAACCTTTATTATGAAGGACATAACCTGCAGCTGAGGCACAGAGAGGTGAGGGAAACAAACATGTTTGTGGATTATTTTAAATGCTCTGATTGGTGGTGTATCATGGCTGACCTCATGCTCTGACCCCTACTGTCAAGTTAGGAACCTGTAAGTGAATACAGACTTGGTAGGTGATTTTGACCTATTTGTGATTTTTTTTTATTTTTTATCTTTTTTTGTTATCGCAGGAAGAAGGCGAGCTGATTGTGGAAGGTCTACTTAATATCTTTTGGGGTTTGCGTCGACCAATCAGACTGCAGATGCAAGATGACCATGAGCGAATCAAACCACCTCCCTCATCTACCTCCTGGCACTCAGGCTGTAACCTGGGCAACCCAAGGTTAGTTTGATATACACACACACACACAAAATTGATATTTATAAGTTATTTTTGTAGTTTTATTATAATTGTAGCTCCCTCAGATTCAAAGTCGACAGCACAAATATTCTTGCCAATACTGATTAGGTTTATTCTTGAGTTTGCACCTTAACTTTGTACATAACTTTTCACCCAACCGTAAGAACTGTAACATAAATCAAATAAACAAATATACAATGAGCAATTTACATATCGTAAACTATTAATCTTAAGACTGATCCTTTGTTGGTTTTATCACACAAATTTACATCTTTTACATTTAGAACCGTAATTACATATCAATTCACTCTAATACTAGAAAAGGTAATAAACATAATTGGGATACTATTAATTGGGATACTAATAGAACAAAATGAAATATCATTTGTGATGAAATATCGAAGGAAGCTATATTATCACGTTGCGACTTGGTGCTCTCCAGCCTCTGAATAACCCTTTGGAACTAACTTTGCTAACTTTGTAACCTTTGTAACGTGGTAACCGTGGTAATTAGCAGTGTAACCATGGAAATGAACATTGTCAATGTTCTTAAAAGAACAGAAGTTCTATTATACACTGTTACACTATTATAATTAATACACTATTATACAATTTTAACTTTAAACCAATTAAAATATAAACTGCTCGAGTAGGCAGTTACAATAATAATTTTATTATTATGTTGTTTCATATGAGCAAGGAGGCCTACAAACCTTTATTTGAAGTGAAAGATTTGTGAAGATCAACCTAAAACATGTGACGAAATTCTACCAAATATTATTATACCTCTGAGCCACTGGTCATGTGGTAAAAGAATAATGTTAAACCAATGGTGGCCCTTATATGTGAACATTACTATGGTCCACGTGTCCCTAAAAACATCAAACCCATGTTTTGCAGGCATTTGGTACTGCCACCTACCTATATGTGACCAGTGGTTAAAATTTACATTGTCCACATGTTCTCCAACACATTTGTATCCGTGGTCAAGAGTCACCCACACAAGTGCCCTCAATCCATGGGCTAGTGGCCCAGAAAGAAGAGATGTGAGACAGACTAGTCTTGGTATCCAGGTCTGGATTTAACTAAAGAAATTCTCAAGATTTTGATCCTGCATCCCACGTGTCTGTGTGGGATGTCAGAGTGGGAAGTTATCTCCTTTCACAGTACAGAAAGTCCTGGGTTTGATACCCAGGTATTTCTTTTTGTCTGAAGTTTGCATGTTCTCCCTGAGTCTGTACTGGCCACCTTTAAGGTACTGGAATAATTTCCAGTACCCTCCATTGCTCTGTTTAGGATGCTGTATGTGCTTTTGATTATTCCCAACATAACGTTTATGGATCCTTGGGCGTCACTGCTGATGAGGCTTCTTGGTGGAGGTCTGTTATTAACGTTGCCGAGTAAACTGCAGGATTTCTGTTTATTTAAATGACATTGATGCCATCATAGAGCAGGAAACTATTTAAAGGGGTGTCAAAACAGACAGCATGTATCCTGACGCACAGCAGGAAAGTGCTGTTTAAATGAATGAGCATGTTTGTTGTATTTTTATTTTCCTCTTTAGTGCTGAAGCTCAAAAACAGACTCCACCCCCTATTGAGGTAACACCACCTGAGAACCAGTCAGAAAATGGTACAAGAGGCGAGATTGAGGAGGAAGGTAGATGTTCTTATCACTACACTATTACAAATGGACACTGCCTGAACATTCGTTGGACCACATTTGGCTTTAATTGTGGCACAAACACAAATGTGGCTTTGGCAACATTTTTTTCCACCCAAGATCTTGATGCTGGAGATTTAGACAATGACAAACTCATCATCATCATTCATTCATTCATTATCTTTCGCTTTATCCTCTATTAGGGTCGCGGTGGGTGGCACGGTGGCTTAGTGGTTAGCACGTTCGCCTCTCAGCGCTAGGGATTCCCGATTCGAATCCCCATCTGGGTGGAGTTTCCATGCTCTCCCCGTGTCCGCGTGGGTTTCCTCCGGGTTCTCCGGTTTCCTCCCGCAGTCCAAAAACATGGATCAAGTCAATTGAATTCTCAAAATTGCCCCATATAGAGTGTGTGTGAGTGAGTGTGTGCCCAGCGATAGATTGGCGCCCTGTCCTGGGTGTATCTGCCCAGCGCCCGAAACGTTCTCCCCTGGATGGGCATGGGGAACCCCACTGCGACTCTAATAGAGGATAAAGCGGGAGATAATGAATGAATGAATGAAAGGGTCGCGGGGGGGGGGGGGGGGGTTCCTCATGCCCATCCAGGGGAGAAGTTTTTGGGCACTGGGCAGATACACCCAGGACAGGGCGCCAATCTATCACTGGGCACACACTCACTCACACAAACACACTCTATATGGGGCAATTTGGAGAACTCAATTGACTTGATCCATGTTTTTGGACTGTGTGAGAAAACCAGTTTGATACAGGTAACCGGGAAAACCCGGAGGAAACCCACACAGACACGGGGAGAACATGGAAACTCCACCCAGATGGGGATTCGAACCGGGAACCCCTAGCGCTGAGAGGAGAACATGCTAACCACTAAGCCACCGTGCCGCCATCATCATCATATCTCAAATATTCTCAATAGGGTTTAGGTCTGGACTGATGATGTCATGCTCCCCGTACTCTTTTCACAATTTGAGCCTGATAATTCCGGACATTGTGACCTTGGAATATTTGTTCCTGACCTTTTTCACGGCTTCTCTCTGTGAACATCAATATTTAAAGTCAGGAAGCAAAAATAAAGCATCAATCAGGGCATTCAGAATCTGATACTGTCATACTAATACGCATGGACAGTTACAAGCTCCACCCCCTATGACATCTCTTCTGCAATGTCACCTTTATGTCTGTCTTGTTTTCATCTCGTTATTTGGAACATTTTGCCAACAAAATGTCCCTCTGTCTCTCCAGAAGACACCTCGTCTCAGCTTCTTAGAACCAAAAGTGATGCTGCTGTGTTGAGGCGGGGCAACAAGCGCTCTCCTAGTGACCAGCGGCGAATCAGAAGGCATCGTTTCTCCATCAATGGCCACTTTTACAATCATAAGGTGACGGCGTGGATGTTTGGAACACTTGTGACGCATCGTGTTTGTGTGGAGGAGACGTTTACTGTGAATCTGGGTGTAATCCTGGTTCTCTCTCTCTGCTGCAGACGGCGGTGTTTACTCCTGCGTACGGCTCAGTCACGAACGTGCGGATCAACAGCTGCATGACGACGCCGCAGGTGCTGCGCGTTTTACTGAACAAGTTTAAGATTGAAAACAGCCCCGAAGATTTCGCACTGTACATCGTCCATGCAAGCGGAGGTCGGTAACCTGAATGTCTGCAGGACAGCGGTATCATACACATTATTTACAAATGACCATTTTTGCTTAGTTGAAAATGTTAGGGAGGCACGGTGGCTTAGTGATCCATGTTTTTGGACTGTGGGAGGAAACCGGAGAACCCAGAGGAAACCCACGCAGACACGGGGAGAACATGGAACCCACCCCAGATTGGGATTTGAACCGGGAATCCCTAGCACTGAGAGAAGAACGTGCTAACCACTAAGCCACCGTGCCTCCATATAATTGACCAATTAAATTAAATACAGCTTAGGCTAGACCAGCCATGAAGTAATTCCAAGTCTAGAATCCTAAATTGTTAAATGACAACCAAGACGTAGGAATGTTTATATTGTGTTGTTTGTTTCACTTAAATTAGATTCTATTTTGGATTTGGATAATTCCAGGCGGTGGAACCAATAAAAACTTTTCTTCTTTTAAAGAACAGTAACTGAACCATGTATATAAAGTTTTTAGGATATGTCCTTTAGTTCAGTTGGAACCTGTGTGTGATTTTGCAGAGCGAGTGAAGCTGAAGCACTCTGATCACCCTCTGGTCTGGAGGATCTTACATGGGCCATGCGAGCAGGTCTGCAAAATCTTTCTGAAGGAGCAGGACCTGGGAGAGGAGGTTACATATGATGTGAGTGTTTATAATTATTAAAATGGGATTCCACTAAGAAAACACATGTAAATATTTTAACTCACCCAAGTTTCTCATTTGCTGTTTGGCAACCAAGACAGATTTTTATCAGATTGGTTGTAATCCGTGGCTTAGTGGTTTAGCACGTTCGCCTCTCAGCACTAAGGATTCCCGGTTTGAATCCCCATCTGGGTGGAGTTTCCATGTTCACCTCCCCGTGTACGTGTGAGTTTCCTCCGGGTTCTGCGGTTTCCTCCCACAGTCCAAAAACATGGATCAAGTCAATTGAGTTATCCAAATTGCCCCATATAGTGTGTTTGTGTGAGTGAGTGTGTATCCAGTGATAGATTGGCGCCCTGTCCTGGGTCTATCTGCCCAACGCCCGAGACGTTCTCCCCTGGTTGGCATGAAGAACCCCACCACGACCCTAATATAACATAAAGCGGAAGATAATGGATGGATGGTTGTAATCCTGCTGAACCAGACTTCATTCATTCATTCATTATCTCCCGCTTTATCCTATATTAGGGTCGCGGGGGGGGGTTCCCCATGCCCATCCAGGGGAGAACGTTTCGGGCGCTGGGCAGATACACCCAGGACAGGGCGCCAATCTATCGCTGGGCACACACTCACACAAACACACAATACATGGTGCAATTTGGAGAACTCAATTGACTTGATACATGATTTTGGACTGTGGAAGGAAACCGGAGAACCTGGAGGAAACCCACGGGGAGAACATGGAAACTCCACCCAGATGGGGATTCAAACCGGGAATCCATAGTGCTGAGAGGAGAACATGCTAACCACTAAGCCACCGTGCCGCTCTGAACCAGACTTGTTTTAGTTATATAAACGTACACTGTTGATTTAGATGCTAGAATCTTTATCATCAATCACCCGTGATATTTAAAGTGTGATCAAGCATTATGACCAACTGTTAAAAGGTTAACCACAGATTTTTCATTTTCCTGCATTTAGGTGGCGCAGTACATCAAATTTGAGATGCCTGTGCTTCAGAGTTTCATCATCAAGTTATCAGAGGAAGAAGACAGAGAGGTGCAGAAGCTAAAACACAGGTACAGAGAAGAATGTAGCATAAAATTTTTAATTATCACCAATATGGACATTCATGGCGGCACGGTGGCTTAGTGGTCAGCACGTTCGCCTCTCAGCATTGGGGATTCCCAGTTCGAATCCCCAACTGGGTGGAGTTTCCATGTTCTCCCCGTGTCTGCGTGGGTTTCCTCTGGGTTCTCCGGTTTCCTCCCACAGTCCCAAAAACATGGATCAAGTCAATTGAATTCTCCAAATTGCCCCATATAGAGTGTGTCTGTGTGAGTGAGTGTGTGCCCAGCGATGGATGGCGCCCTGTCATGGGTCTATCTGCCCAGCGCCCGAAACGTTCTGCCCTGGATGGGCATGGGGAACCCCCCCGCGACCCTAACAGAGGATAAAGCGGAAGATAATGAATGAATGAATGAATGAAGTCTGGTTCAGCAGGATTACAACCATCCATCCATTATCTTCTGCTTTATCCTATATTAGGGTTGCGAGGGGGGGGGGGTTCCCCCATGCCAACCAGGGGAGAACGTTTCGGGCACTGGGCAGATACATCCGGGACAGGGCGCCAATCTATCGCCAGTCTATATTGGGCAATTTGGAGAACTCAATTGACTTGATATATGTTTTTGGACTGTGGGAGGAAACCGGAGAACCCGGAGGAAACCCACGCAGACATGGGGAGAACATGGAAACTCCACCCAGATGGGGATTCGTCCCGGGAACCCCACCGCGACCCTAATTAGAGGATAAAGCGGAAGATAATGAATGTAATGCACATCATCACGAAGTCAGAGTGTGGAATGTGATCATTGTGTTATCTCACAGTACTGATTGTGAACAGTTATTTCTTCCCATTAAAGCTTCATGGTGGGTATTAGTGACCTCTGGTGATACCTGGGGCCACATAAGATGAACATAAAGAATTTCTTTGTACACTAAAGTTTAGGATTCAGGTTCAGCGAGGCACATAACCAACTGCTTTATTATCATTTTAGCTGTGTCCGAAATGGCCTACTTCACTGTAGGTAGATTTAACTGGTAAACCAGGTGTAATCTGGGAAGCATCACGTCTGCCATCTGACAAACCCGTCACTGTAAATGTTCCTCTATTGAAAGACATAATTCATTCATTCATTATCTTCCGCTTTATCCTCTACTAGGGTCGCGGGGCGGGGTTCCCCATGCCCATCCAGGGGAGAACGTTTCGGGCGCTGGGCAGATACAGCCAGGAAAGGGTGCCAATCTATCGCTGGGCACACACTCACTCACACAGACACGCACGCATACACACCCTATATGGGGCAATTTGGAGAACTCAATTGACTTGATCCATGTTTTTGGACTGTGGGAGGAACCCGGAGAAAACCCACGCAGACATGGGGAGAACAAGCAAAGAACTACAACAACTTTACACACTTGTAAGTTACATCTTGGTGCCTAACAAATTCATTCATTCATTATCTTCCGCTTTATCCTCTATTAGGGTCACGGTGGTGTTCCCCATGCCCATCCAGGGGAGAACGTCTCGGGCGCTGGGCAGATACACCCAGGATATTATATGTAGGGCGCCAATCCCTCGCTGGGCACACACTCACATACTCTATATGGGGCAATTTGGAGAACTCAATTGACTTGATCCATGTTTTTGGACTGTGGGAGGAAACCGGAGAACCCGGAGGAAACCCACGCGGACGCGGGGAGAACATGGAAACTCCATCCAGATGGGGATTCGAACCTGAAAGACATAATTTGATGTTAAATTGTTATTTGATGTCAGACATGCAGTATTTGTAGGCTGTATTTTGATCATGGAATGCTGTATTGGATGCTTATTTAAAAATGGCTTCCAATTCAATTGGTCATCTGAGGAATTGTCACCTTCTGCACATACTCACATCTAATCCATTCTCGCCCTGTATGTAGTAGGTGCTTTCAGTGTGCGTGAATGCTTACTTTAGAATGACCTTCAATGCATTAGGTCATCTGAGGAATTTTCACCTACTTCGCATTCAGAAAGTGGTCTATTTTGCTCTCTGTGCAAGAATTACCCCCCCTCCCCTCCCATCCCTGGGGTAAATCACACACATGTACATACAATAGTAATGTGAGTACACAGGCCCGGAGCACTGGACAGCCTTGTGGGGAGTTGGGTACCTTGCCCAAGAATACTTCAGCTATAGCATTTGGTGGGATGGGGAATGAACTCAGGCTGGTTCCTTAACCTTAACCTTACAGCTGCCTATTTTTATGTACTAGCCCTTCCTGCCTAAGTAGTACAAAGTAGGTGATTTCAGACACAGCCGTTCTTTACATACAAGTTTACAATAAAGTAAATATGTTTCAAAAATGGTCATATTTACATTTACACTTACATTTACATTTAGTCATTTAGCAGACGCTTCTATCCAAAACGACTTACAAATGAGAAATTAGGTTAATTATTTCTCACCCTTTGAGAAAATGTGTACGTCATTCCATGCCACAGAAGTGGTACACACTAATGTAATTTTACTTGGAACGAACATTTACTTTTTTTTTGGCTCTTAAACAGTACAGTTACCCTAAGATCCAAATATTATAGTGGTGGAAATTGTACCTCGGCTGACAGAAATGGATTCCAGTTTCTTGTTTCTGGCAGTATGAGACGATGGAGCAACACGGCGAACTCCTAAAAAAAACATTAAATGGATTTGCTGACCAATCTGATTAAAGCAAACTGAATATTACATTTAAATGTTGACCTGCTACAAACCTGTGAACCCTGGGGCAGATAAGACACAAAGCTGAATATTGGATGTTTAAAAGGCATTTGCTGCCCCCTAATGGCACAAAAGGGAAAAAGCACAAAATCAGAATAATGAGCACAATGAAAACTCAAGACACAAGTGCACTCACGCCATCGCTTTCATGGCAGAGAATGCTTATTGTACAACGTAGTTACTTAACCACTTTACCTTCTAATATAGTTACTAATTAAAGCACATGATTTTAGGATGAACCCCTAACGATTGTAAGCGTGCAGAGTGATTGTTTTAAATGCAGACTGTAGAGAACAGAATTTCAAAGCCGTGGAACAGGGATAGACCTCAGTGCGGATGTAAACCTCTGTGTGGGTGGATGTGTAGCATGCTTTTACATGTCAAGAGTCAATTTGAAATGTTTATCTTTTTTAAAAGATAGATTATTTTGTACAGTGGTTTTTAGACGCCTGTGAATGCAGCATGTAAAATGCAGACTTCACTGCACAGTGAAGCTACTATGATCAAATATATGTAAATAAATGTAATGTCAAAATGATATTTGTCTATAGATGTTTGTTATAAGCAGAAATTAAGAGTTCTCTTCTATTACATTAAAGCATCAAAGGGACATATGGTCAGATTTATTAATGATAACCACTTGAATTTGATTAATATAATTAATTTTCTTATATATAATATAAGAATAATAAACCACAGTTTAGTGCCTGAATTGAATATAAAGGTAGGTCATCTGCAAACTGGAATATAAAGGTTAATGATAATTATTTTACAATTAAAAAAGTAAATAAAAAGCGGCGGCACGGTGGCTTAGTGGTTAGCATGTTCTCCTCTCAGCGCTAGGGATTCCCGGTTCGAATCCCCATCTGGGTGGAGTTTCCATGTTCTCCTTATGTCTGCGTGGGTTTCCTCTGGGTTCTCCGGTTTCCTCCCACAGTCCAAAAACATGGATCAAGTCAATTGAATTCTCCAAATTGCCCCATATAGAGTGTGTGTGTGTGAGTGAGTGTGTGCCCAGCGATGGATTGGTGTCCTGTCCTGGGTGTATCTGCCCAGCGCCCGAGATGTTCTCCCCTGGATGGGCATGGGGGGAACCCCTCCGCGACCCTAATAGAGGATAAAGCGGATGCTAATGAATAAATGAATGAATGAATGAATGAAAAATAAAAAGCGTGGGTGGCAGCCCCTGGTGGACCGTCATGGTCCTGTGTGTTATTTGTAATCAAATTCATTCATTCATTATCTCCCGCTTCATCCTCTAGTAGGGTCGCGGTGGGGTTCCCCATGCCCATCCAGGGGAGAACATCTCAGGCGCTGGGCAGATACACCCAGGACAGGGCGCCAATCCATCGCTGGGCACTCACACAGACACACTCTTTATGGGGCAATTTTGAGAATTCAATTGACTTGATCCATGTTTTTGGACTGTGGGAGGAAACCGGAGAACCCGGAGGAAACCCACGCAAACACGGGAGAACATGGAAACTCCAGCCAGATGGGGATTCGACATGGGAATCCCTAGCGCTGAGAGGTGAACGTGCTAACCACTAAGCCACCTGTAAACATTCTTATTTATTATATTTATGTATGTGAATCATCTTCTCCATCTCACTCTGTCCCAGTTATCCTCTTGCCGTCACCCCAGTTATGGCCCAGAGGAGCTGTGATGGTCGTTCCTTATTTTCATTTCTAAAAGGTGGCAACCATCAAGAAAGATAATAAGAAAGTACTGCTGCATTAAATGTATGACGTATATGTTCTATAAGTCACTGCAAGGTAAATGGCTTTTAAACATTTTACAGTATATAATTGTGAAATCACCAGTATTTCATGTGATTTACTAAAAGCAGCCTCTAGATGTCACCTAAACATAATCTATGGATACAGATTTAATTTTAATTACAGATTTATAATAATAATGGTCTCTTTAATAGTTCGTTTATAAATTTATATATATATATATATATATATATATATATATATATATACACACATACTTTTTTTTTAAAAACTTTTGTTACATTGCTTTTGCATTCATATATTACACACTATTTTTTTTTTATTTTTTATTTTAATTTTACAGATTTGAAATAATAATGGTCTTTTTAATAGGTCTTTTTTTTTTTATTATGTTTTGTTTCATTGTTTTTGCTTTCATATATTGCACCGTGTTTATATTCATTCATTCATCCATTATCTCCCGCTTTATCCTCTATTAGGGTCGCGGGGGGGGGGGTTCCCCATGCCCATGCAGGGGAGAACGTCTTGGGCGCTGGGCAGATACACCCAGGGCAGGGCGCCAATCCATCGCTGGACACACACTCACTCACACAGACACACTCTATATGGGGCAATTTTGGAGAACTCAGTTGACTTGATCCATGTTTTTGGATTGTGGGAGGAAACCGGAGAACCCGGAGGAAACCCACGCAGACACGGGGAGAACATGGAAACTCCACCCAGATGGGGATTCCAACCGGGAATCCCTAGTGCTGAGAGGAGAACGTGCTTATTATTATTATTATTATTATTATTATTATTATTTTTATTCTATCTTGAGGTGGATGATGGATTTACAGATGTTTTTAAAATGAACAACATAAACGCGCTTTTTTCCGAACACTGAAAGAAGCAACTGTTCGACCAATCAGCTTCCACCAGGGGACGTACCGCGCGCGCCCGGCTGCTGAACGCTGGGGCAGGGGCAGTTCTTCTCTGTCGTGTTCGGTGCAGTTCGGCTGCTGGGGGCAGGGGCAGTTCTTCTCTGTCGTGTTCGGTGCAGTTCGGCTGCAGGCTGCTGAACGCCGGGCAGAACCCTGGGGCAGGTGCAGTTCTCTGTCGTGTTCGGTGCAGTTCGGCTGCTGGGGGCAGGTGCAGTTCTCTGTCGTGTTCGGTGCAGTTCGGCTGCAGGCTGCTGAACGCCGGGCAGAACCCTGGGGCAGGTGCAGTTCTCTGTCGTGTTCGGTGCAGTTCGGCTGCTGGGGGCAGGGGCAGTTCTCTGTCGTGTTCGGTGCAGTTCGGCTGCTGGGGGCAGGTGCAGTTCTCTGTCGTGTTCGGTGCAGTTCGGCTGCTGGGGGCAGGTGCAGTTCTCTGTCGTGTTCGGTGCAGTTCGGCTGCTGGGGGCAGGGGCAGTTCTTCGTGTTCGGTGCAGTTCGGCTGCAGAGCCCTGGGGCAGGGGCAGTTCTTCGTGTTCGGTGCAGTTCGGCTGCAGAGCCCTGGGGCAGGGGCAGTTCTTCGTGTTCGGTGCAGTTCGGCTGCAGAGCCCTGGGGCAGGGGCAGTTCTTCGTGTTCGGTGCAGTTCGGCTGCAGAGCCCTGGGGCAGGGGCAGTTCTTCGTGTTCGGTGCAGCTCGGCGGACAGATGGAGTTCAGTTTCAAGAAACTGGCGTCGGATGCGGGACTCTTCTTATCGCGTGCGGTGCAGGTAAACACGTGACTTAATAAAGTTATTCTTCACTATCCGTATTAAGACTTTCTGTACAATGCTCTCATTCTGTAACGTCCATAAACTACATATAATATATGTATAGAATACAATATGTATATACTTTTGATCAGAACTGTGTAAGGCATCATGATGTAATTTACAAGTGTGTAAAGTTGTTGTACTTGTTTGCTTGAATCCAGCTAGAAGAACTTTAGATCTTTGAGTTACATCAGCCATCATCCATTATCTTCATGTTACCCCAGTTACATTGTCACATCAAAATGACTCTGGGGCAACACGGTGGCTTATTAGCCTCTCAGCACTAGGGATTTCCGGTTCGAATCCCCATCTGGGTGGAGTTTCCATGTTCTCCCCGTGTCCGCGTGGGTTTCCTCCGGGTTCTCCAGTTTCCTCCCACAGTCCAAAAATATGGATCAAGTCAATTGAGTTCTCCAAATTGCCCCATATAGAGTGTGTCTGTGTGTGTGAGTGTGTGCCCAGTGATAGATTGGTGTCCTGTCCTGGGTGTATCTGCCCAGCGCCCGAGACGTTCTCCCCTGGATGGACATGGGGAACCCCACCGTAACCCTAATAGAGGATAAATAGAAGATAATGAATGAATGAATGTGTAAGGCACCAAGATGTAACTTACTTCTTTGCTTGAATTCAGCTAGAAGAATTTTAGGTATTTGAGTTACATCAGCCGTCCATTATCTTCATGTTACCCCAGTTACATTATCACATCGAAATGACTCTGCAAAAACTATTTGAATGTAGCCCTGATTTCACACTGTGAGTTTAAATTTTAGAAATGACAAATTTGTTTTTCTAGTTTACAGAGGAGAAGCTAGGTCAGGTTGAGAAGACGGAGCTTGACGCTCACTTGGAGAGTTTGTTGGCAAGAGCTGATTGCACCAAAAATTGGACTGAGAAGATTTATAGGCAGACTGAAGTTCTGCTGCAGCCCAACCAAAGTAAGAGCCTGTACCTTCAACACTGTCAGAAAAGATGAACTACAGAATTTTATACTTTCACGTTTTGGACAGTAGGTTTATGATATTATTGTAATTTATCTGATGAAAAAATTTGAGTAAAACGAGACTGCAGGCACTGAGAGAGACGTCTGTAGAGAGAAAAGATACATGTCCCACACTAGCATTGTCCACTGCCTTTTTTTTAATCTTATTTGTATGTTTACTCTGTTGTCTCATGATCAGAACCACCATGAGACCACCACATATCAGGTATGTTTGGTATGGTGTTCGATTCTTATCCCTGTGTTGACGCTGAATAGTGATGGCATTTGGTGTGTATTGTGGTGGATCAGACATTGCAGTGCTGCTGGAGATTTTTAAACAATTTCTTTACTTACTGTCCAATCTATTATTCAAGAAAATGTTATTATCATTAAGATCACATGTGGTACATGAGATAAGAACGAAATTATGGGTCACGGACCCCGATTACCCTGTTATTTTAAAGTATATAAATATGTGAAATATAATAGAATATACAACTATGAATATATATATATATACAAATATACTACAAATATAAATATAATATAGAATATTTTAACTATAAATATGATTTTTTAAATATATGTAGGCGGCACGGTGGCTTAGTGGTTAGCACGTTCTCCTCTCATCATTAAGGATTCCCGATTTGAATCCCCATCAAAGAGTTTCCATGTTCTCCCCGTGTCTGCGTGGGTTTCCTCCGGGTTCTCCGGTTTCCTCCCACAGTCCAAAAACATGGATCAAGTCAATTGAATTCTCAAAAATTGCCCCATATAGAGAGTGTCTGTGTGAGTGAGTGAGTGTGTGCCCAGCGATGGATTGGCGTCCTGTCCTGGGTCTATCTGCCCTGCGCCCGAGACGTTCTCCCCTGGTTGGGCATGGGGAACCTCACCGCGACCCTAATAGAGGATAAAGCAGGAGATAATGAAGAATGAATAAATATATGTATATACAGTATATAAAATAAATGTAAGAATATATATATATATATATATATATATATATATATATATATATATATATATATACACTATATATACACTATATATAAAAAGTAGTATACAATAGATATAAATATAGAATATAAATATAGCAGCATATAAAATATATATAAACGGTACATGTGAGATGATGATAACATGGGTGAATGTCTTGTTAGATGGAGTTTCTGCTATGAAGCTGTTACTCAGTCTATACATATCTACCTTATTTTATACAACCACCTTAATATAGCAACATGAACTTGCCTGTTGTGGTGCATCCTGTTCTGTGATGGTGATGAGCAAGGTGAAACAGACAGACTACAGTCTGTAACTGTAAGAATACAAAATCATCTTTAGAGTAAGACAAACTAATAAGAAAGTGAGTGTAGAAACAAGGTACATAATAAAGTGGCTGGTAGAGTGTATTATTCACTAAGATTCAGTTTTGTAGAATCTTCCTTTAGTAGGTTTATTATAGACTATTTTACAAACTTGGTTCTCATTTCTAGAGCATTTTGCACAGAAATACCTGCAAGCACTAAAAAACAGTCTTAATACAGCTTCTAATGTGACTGTGTTTCTGACAGGTGCCAGAATAGAGGGATACTTCTATAAAAAACTTGACTGGAAAGCTCCCCATCGAGGCTCTAATGGAGAAATTCTGGGGCAGAACATGACTGAAGCTGGCAAGACCTTTGGGCCGGAAACTCCCTATGGTATGAGTTAAGAAATGAGGCAAAGGGGCAAGAATAAGGTTCAGATCACTTTTGTACTACATGATGTGTTCTTGTTTTGGAGACAGAACACAGTAAACCGCTGTTTGAAGAAAATAAGATAACAAAATGAACAGAACTAAAGATAGTCTCAACACAATGACTTTGCCAGACAACAGAGTGTTTGGTTTCTAAAGTACAATTATTATTCATTCAGTACAAGTCACTGACTCAGGCCTACAGAACCATTTCTGGATCTTCCCCCTGGATTCTTCCCCAACAGCTAGTGCACAATGTGATTAGATAAGACCATATAGACGTGTGGGTAATTAATCGACGTCATTCTCACCAAAGGCACTGTGTATTGACCTCTGTGTTTCGGTGGCTTCACATTTTGCTGCAGGCTCCAAATATAGAGCTGATCTCACTCAGTGAATGATTGATTATTTATTCTGATGTCACGTGTTGTTCAATCCCCCTGCTTTACTTTGGCTCTTAGTTGCCAGAGAACAGATTCCCCATGGAAATAGAACCTTTTTAGACTTGCTGGTTTATTCCTTGGCATCGAAGTTAATAGGATGCAATGGTCTGACGTGATGTGTTGAGCTAAAAATGCTCAAGGTCTCAGCATTATGGACAGAGTTGGGAAGATCAATCAACTTTTTAGTAATAGTGAGAGATATGAAGTGAGGGGGTAGCATGGTGGTGCAGTGGTTAGCACTTCGATTTCACAGCAAGAGGGTCCCAGATCCAACTCCTGAGTAGGAGGTCCTTTCTGTATGAAGTCTGCATGTCCTCCATGTGTCCGCATGGGTTTGATCCGGGTTGTCGGGTTTTCTCACATATCTATATCCCACATGCTGATGGGTATATAAAGACACTTATTTGTCCTAGCCAAAAGTGGTTCTGGTCTCAATCTGGGGTAAATAAAAGGGCTTTCGCACTGTGCTCCTGTGATGAATGCTGCCTAGGGATTTAATATCTCTGTGGTGCCAGTTTGCACTCCATTTTATGTCGGCTGGTTCCCATTAGAAGGCTCTACAATGGAAAGGAGATCCTTTCCATTGTAGATGGATCCAGAGATCCACTATGAGTGCATTGATAGCACAGCCCCCAATGGCTAGGACAAAATAGTGTCTCCTATCGGCATGTCTTTAAATGTGGGAGGAAACCAGAGACTCCATTAAAAAAAACAACACAGACAAAGGACAAATATACAGACATCACATAGAAAAAAATGTGTGTTTCCCCTCACAGGAATCTTCTTGATGTGAGGATGAAGGCACTAACTGCTGCGTCACTGTGCTGTCCAGCAGCAGTGCTGTGTGTCTAATCCAATCACACTAAATCAGTGCACCACCACCAACAAAATGCAACTGCAGTGCTTAAAAAACTCCACTATATAAAGCAATCAAACCTCTTTGGTGGTTCTGATTTATAGAGACCAAAGTAAAGGTGACTAACTATATATATAAAGAAACAATCTACAGACTACAAAGTGTATTATATCTATATTATACATATTGTATGTATATTATCTATATTATACATTATTTTATATTATATATTATACAAGGCAGCACGGTGGCTTAGTGGTTAGCACGTTCGCCTCTCAGCACTAGGGATTCCCGGTTCGAATCCCCATCTGGGTGGATTTTCCATGTTCTCCCCGTGTCCGTGTGGGTTTCCTCCCACAGTCCAAAAACATGGATCAAGGTCAATTGAGTTCTCCAAATTGGCCCATATAGAGTGTGTGTGAGTGAGTGTGTGCCCAGCGATAGATTGGCGTCCTGTCCTGGGTGTATCTGCCCAGCGCCCGAAACGTTCTCCCCTGGATGGGCATGCCCCCCCCCTCCCCCCCGCATGCGACCCCAATATAGGATAAAGCGGAAGATGATGGATGGATGGATATATTATACATTGTGTTTCTTGTAAGTGACTGCTGAGTGTAGAACACTGCAAAAGAGGCTGTGCCATTTTATGTTCCACTGCATTTTCAGCAAAAATAGAGATTATATTAATTTTATTTTGGAGATTTATTAAAAATTGGTTGCTGAAGGTAAACTACATACTGTCTGTGCACTGAATATACTCTGCACTGAGGACCCAGATCATTTAACAGTATGTGTTCTGGCACTTTAATTCAGGAGGATGAATTCGACAGTACTTATGTCTCGTTTCATCTCTCGCTTGTGCTCAGGTGCATTAATCAACATTTAATGGGTGACGTGTGTGTCAGTGGAAAATTCAGCCAAACTCTGTTATGCTCCTGGTTATTACTCAAAGGACGGTGTGTTTACATACAGAACACAGAACCTCTCTCTCTCCTCAGGCTGTATGTGTTGCTTATTAGCAGGTGTGTGCAATAATGGATACTCCATGAACAATAATAGACGCCTGTGTTATTAGTTGTCAGCATCCCTGCACAATGTACAGAACTATTTTAATATTTATGAAATATACAAAGATGACAGTTTTATCACTACAGCACACACTGGTTTAAATTGGGTAAAAGGGAACAAAAGACAGAGATCAATAAGCCATGAGATGCATTACACTTATCACAGTTTTTACACTCGATAGGAACCCAGATTAACATGCAGCTCAGGTTAAGATACTGATTTCTGAGCTCCTCTGCACTTTAGCTCTATAGTTCATTCATTCATTCATTATCTTCCTCTTTATCCTCTATTAGGGTCGTGGGGGTTTCACCATGCCCATCCAGGGGAGAACGTTTCGGGCGCTGGGCAGACACACCCAGGACAGGGCGCCAACCTATCGCTGGATAGTGCGTTCATTTAATATTTAAATTGGTGGCATGGTGATGCAGCCCTCAGCACATCTACCACAAAGCAAGTCAGTCCTGGGGTCTCTCTACTTCCTTTATAAAGAAATGCTCATAAGAGACACTAAATTGTTCTAGTCAATAGGAAGAAATGTATAAGTGCATTTTTCTTTCTGGTTCCAAGCCCATAAATAATAGTGTTGCATTAGAAAATAACTTTTTTATACATTTGCCTATATTTTTGTACTGGGGTGTTGATCATGCTCATATAGGTGTGATCGTTGTGTTTAGCTCTATGTACAGTATGTTGGACCATAACATTTGACCTGAATTTGCAGGAAGCACCTTAATGCTGGTGGGGGACTACCAACAGAAACTTGGCCAAGCTGAACAGGAGTTTGTACAGGCAGGAGTCATTAGCTTTCTGGGGCCTTTACAGAATTTTTTAGAAGGCGACTGCAGAACCATTACAGTAAGTCTGGGATATAAATACATTTTATATTATATTATGTTATATTATTTTATATTATATTATATTACATTACATTATGGTGGCTTAGTGGTTAGCACGTTCGTCTCTCAGCGCTACGGATTCCCGGTTCGAATCCCCATCTGGGTGGAGTTTCCATGTTCTCCCCGTGTCTGCGTGGGTTCCCTCCGGGTTCTCCGGTTTCCTCCCACAGTCCAAAAACATGGATCAAGTCAATTGAATTCTCCAAATTGCCCCATATAGAGTGTGTCTGTGTGAGTGAGTGTGTGCCCAGCGACGGATTGGCGCCCTGTCCTGGGTCTATCTGCCCAGCGCCCGAAACGTTCTCCCCTGGATGGGCATGGGGAACCCCACCACGAACCTAATAGAGGATAAAAGCGGAAGATGAATGAATGAATGAATATATTATATTCATTATATATCAGATATATTATATATCTGTTATATTTTAATATATTCCACAAAAATTACGACTGGCTTCTCTTACAGCTGCTTTGTGTCTTAATTTAATTTGTAATTTGTATTAAACAGCAGTTAACATGAATACATACCGTACATGATTTATACACAAATAAATACACAAATACACAGAAACTTGTTATTGTAAAAAAAAAAAAAAAAAAAAAAAAAAAAAAAAAAAAACTGCTTCCAGCCTAACCCCCCCAAATATATAACATTAACCAAGTCTGGGATATTTTGAATGCCACAGCCATCAAGGGTGGATTTGTGAAGGAAAGGCGAAGCTCGGGTTTTGGTGAGGGAGGCCTTTCCTTATTTGGGAATAGTTGTGGTCTTGTTAAGGCTTTAAAAAGAGTCCAGAGAGAGAGACGGAAGAGTGATCACAGTGCCATGTCACAGTGTGATTTTAATTATTATTTTTAAACCCATTTATTTTTAAAGATATAAAAGATATATTGAGGATATAAGTGCTATATGGGGTCAAACAGAGACAATTGGCTGCAGAACACATACAGGCGCATTCCCTTGCTCTATTATATTTGCAAACGCTCTTATCCAAAGATTTGTGGGTCCGCCTCTCAATCACAAATCCGCACCTGGTCACAGCACCATGTAATATCTTTGATTTTATCTTATACTAACAACTTCTTTTCTGTATAAAATACATAATTTAAACTAAATACCAACCTGCTTTATATTTACATCTGAAATTGTCTTTACAGAAGGAGCGGCGACTTCTGGAGAACCGACGGCTGGAGCTCGATGCCTGCAAAGCCAGGTTAAAGAAAGCCAAAGCTAAAGAAGCCAATGCAAATGTAATTAAGCCCTTATTCTTTAAAATCATTATTTATTTCATTTCCTATTCATACTAAATTGATCTTATTGTTATGTTCCTATTTCAAGGCTCTTATGTTCTATATGTTCCTTTACATAGTCAAATAAGAAGAATAGGCGGCACGGTGGCTTAGTGGTAGGGATTCCTAGGGATTCCCGGTTCGAATCCCCATCTGGGTGGAGTTTCCATGTTCTCCCCGTCTCTGCGTGGGTTTCCTCCGGGTTCTCCGGTTTCCTCCCACAGTCCGAAAACATGGATCAAGTCAATTGAGTTCTCCAAATTGCCCCATATAGAGTGTGTCTGTGTGAGTGAGTGTGTGTCCAGCGATGGATTGGCGCCCTGTCCTGTGTCTATCTGCCCAGCGCCCGAGACGTTCTCCGCTGGATGGGCATGGGGAACCCCACCGACCCTAATAGAGGATAAAAAGCGGGAGATAATGAATGAATGAATAAGAAGAATAGCAGCTTTTCTTTGACACACATTCCAGGTCATTTTGTTTAATGTTTACTCATTGCCTTTTCCCCTCTGTGCTACTTTCTGATTTTAGGTAGAACCCAACTTTCAGGAGACCAGACCTCGTAATTATGTTCTGTCTGCCAGCGCATCAGCTGTAAGTACCGCTTACACTGCATAGAGCACATCATACTTATTAACCAGACCAGTGGTAGTTTCAAATCCTAGCCTGTGATTTCAGAGTCGAGTGAATTATACAGTCATGTGTGTGAACGTCATGTTATGAAGTGTTCATAGACTCCTGGAGAGTTCAGTGACTTTAACATGTTATTTTTTGCATTGTGATCAGTCCTTTACTGATATGATCCAGTTCATGTTTAACTGATGATCCCTGCTGTGATGATGCAACTCCAATTATGGTGTGTTCTTCTTTCCATGTTGCTCATCAGCTCTGGGGTGAAGAGGTGGAGACAGTAAGTGTGACATCACTTTCATTATGTACACTAGTATTAATGTGATGTAATGTGATGTAAAGTACATGTCATGTAATGTGATTTGATGGCACTTTCTCAACAGTACATTGTCCTAAAGTAGATTTACAGTCTTCTCAGCTAAACCCCAAAGAGCAGCTGAAGAGAAAAACCTTCCATGAATCTATTTGTTTTATAGAAAGAAACCTTGTGAGGACCAGGCTCAGTGGAGGCACCTTCCATAAATGGATAGGGAAATGTTTACAGGTGTAAAACAATAGTAATATTCATTCATACATTATCTCCCGCTTTAGAGGAGAACGCTTCGGGCGCTGGGCAGATACACCCAGGACAGGGCGCCAATCCATCGCTGGGCACACACTCACTCACACAGACACACTCTACAATAGTAATATATATTATGTATTTATGTTCTAACCATTTATAAAAGTGTTCAGTCCAACAGAAACAAAGTCTGTTTAATCAAAAATAGATAGATTGAATATTGAAATCAATATTTTTTTTTCCTGTTGAAAAATGCTCAAGGTCTTCACTGTAGCATCATCCTGTAGGGTCAGTCAAACAAAAAGACAGCTACATAACCTCACATACCAACTGTGACATGTATTTTGAAGTGTTGTGTGTGTGTGTGTGTGTGTGTGTGTGTGTGTGTGTGTGTGTTTTCCCAGGCAGAGCAGGAGCTGCACGTTGCACAGACAGAATTTGACAAACAAGCCGAGGTCTTGATGCTTTTCTTGAAAACTATAAGTAGCACTCATGTAAGTAATGCTCATGAGATTCATGTTTGGTATTTAGGGGTGGGACTTGTTACAGTCTGTCATAGTGCCCAGTCAGTGAAACGCATGAAAACGGCATCAGTCCTTTCAAGCAAATTTATTTCCACATACTTTCACAATTTAGTATATTATTTACTATTATTTATAGTGGGCGGCACGGTGGCTTAGTGGTTATATATATATATATATATGCAAGTGGAGATATGGCTCATGCTCAGATAAGTCCTCAGCATGTTATTTCTAGTAATGTTTGTTTATTTATATTATATATTATATAATCCCCATATGGGTGATATATATATATAGATATTTTATTTATTTATTTATTTATTTTTATATACAGTTGTGATCAAATTTATTCAACCCCCAATGCTGCGTGGGTTTTATGGAATTCCGGTTTCATCCGGTTTCTTACCACAGTCCAAAAACTAAGGATAGCATCAAGTTTTTGTCATAAAGTATTAAATGAATTCTCAAAATTGCCCCATATACTCAGTGAGGTTTTTCCAGTGTTTTCAATCAGGTGAAAACACCTGTGGATGTGAGTGCCCAGCGATGGAGGCAGATTTAAAAGGACTGTGATACTCAGCTCCTTCTAGACATCTACTGGTGTGTTTACAAGCATGGTGAAGGCCCGAGAATGGTCCCAGAAGACGTTATTGCTCCCACAAGAATGGCAATGGGGAAAAAGATTGCGACCCTTAAATATTCCAGATAACTATCGGAAGATAATTCGCAATGAAGTTAAAGGGCACAGTGAAACGTTACCTGGTCGTGGCAGAAAGAAGATCCTGACCGCGACTGCTGTGCGCTACCTGAAGCGTATATGGATAAATCCCCGCGTATGCTAAGGAACTATATAAAAGACCTATCAGATATGGGCATGAATATTCAGCTCATACAATATATAACGAAGATATCCATGCAGAACTGGGCGATATGCTGCCAAGAACAAGAAAAGTCGACTGCATTGTAAAGTCATGTGGACAAGCCACAAAGGTTTTGGGACAGTGTAATGTTTGGTTTATATACTAAATTAAAACTATTTATAATACCATATAGGAGGATATAGGCTTATGATAAATAACACCTATACTTTGAAGCATGGCGGGGGTTTTTTTTTTTTTTGCTTTTTTTTATATAGTTGCAGGGTATTTCCGTTGTACAGATCTTGTGTGATGGAGATCACAAACCTGGGCAGACGTCCGCCGACAGGACAATTCCGATGCACCATTCCAAAGTGGTGAACATAGAAAGGCCATTCTAGAGTGGCCATCGAAACACCTTTCTTTAAATCTTGAGAACCTCTGTACCTAGATAACCCACCTACGCATGCCTAATGAATGTTGTGGAGGCTCAGGCCATGAAGAATGGGCTACAGTCCCATAGTGTCAAGACACTTTGTCATGCATGAGTTCACGCAAAGCTATAACTGGAAAAGGTGGGTAAGTACCTAAAATATAATGTCACTAGGCACTTGATATAACTGATAATGATGTGATAAAGACATTAGTGGTTATATCATAAATATTGTTATTTTGTCTAATTATACAGTGCCCTTTTAGATATAATTGTAAAGATGACTGAAATGATTGTCCCTGGCTTTATTTCAGTGGGGGTTGAACAAATTTGATCCAAAGCCATAGGAATTATTTACTTCAACCAAGTAGTACTATGGGGGACAAGTCCTCACATCGAACCAAGCACCTTTAAAGGGTCCCTTTGGTTCGATTCTTTCTATTAGTCCCACCTACGATACTTCATGAATTGAAGGCTCAGTCCATGGCTTACAGTGTGTCATCTTTCATGGCTGGTTACTCAAAGAACTAAACAGGTGGGAAGAACCTTACATATACACCTAGGCACTATATATTATTGTATATTAGTTTATACTAATTACTGATTTTATTAGACACCTGCCCTTTTAGAGTTGGAGATGAGAAGTTTCCCTTGGCTCATTTTCATACACAAGCTGTCCAAAGCCAAGGACACTTCAACCATAGTACTTGGTGGGACTAGGAATCGAACCAAGGACCTTTAAGGTCCTTGGTTCGATTCCTAGTCCCACCAAGTACTATGGTTGAAGTGTCCTTGGCTTTGGACAGCTTGTCCAAGGCTGGTTCTTAAACCATAAGCCTACGACTGCCCTATATATAACAGTAGTCAGAATGACTGACACAAAACAGACAGACATTCATCAAATTTTTTCCCTCATATATCAAGAAGGCGGCACGGTGGCTTAGTGTTCAGCACGTTCTCCTCTCAGCGCTATGGATTCCCGGTTCGAATCCCCATCTGGGTGGAGTTTCCATGTTCTCCCCGAGTCCACGTGGGTTTCCTCCGGGTTCTCCGGTTTCCTCCCACAGTCCAAAAACATGGATCAAGTCAATTGAGTTCTCCAAATTGCCCCATGTAGAGTGTGTCTGTGTGAGTGAGTGTGTGCCCAGTGATAGATTGGCATCCTGTCCTGGGTGTATCTGCCCAGCGCCCGAAACTTTCTCCCCTGGATGGACATGGGGAACCCCCCCCCCCCCCCGCGACCCTAATAGAGGATCAAGCGGGAGATAATGAATGAATGAATATATCAAGAATTTAAGCAGATGGATGTAGAGCAGTGGTGTGGATCATGTTTGATGGCACAACTGGATCATTTAAAACCTGTGTTTGGATGTTTTGCGTTAAAGCTGATCTAAGCATGTGGTGAACACAATGGTGGTTGTTCTTTTCAGAGCAGCAGTTGATTCGACAGCAGGAGACTTTAATCAGGACAATGGTCCATCTATCTGATCATCATGTTCCTGCTGAAAACATATTAAAGTGTATGACGTGATGAATAGCTGTAATTCTAAAACACAATGAAAGTCCATTAAGCTACTAGATTGCCATCAGCTCACCCATCACACCAGGTGGTGCTTTATCAAATAAACAGTGTGCTCATCACTTCGTTTTACTATAGTAAGTATTGTATATATGTGCACATGCTACACTCTGCTTTTAGTGGCCCTTTAACCAACCAATTGGGATCAGGAGAACAGTAGAGAACCACCACCACCATCACCTCCTGGCTGAGTTCTGCTGTGTCACCTTGTGCACTTAAAGAATCCATGAATTCAAAAATCCCTTAAACCTTAAGCTTCGAAATGTTTCATTCATTCATTCATTATCTTCTGCTTTATCCTCTATTAGGGTCGCGGTGGGGTTCCCCATGCCCATCCAGGGGAGAACGTTTCGGACGCTGGGCAGATAAAACCAGGACAGGGCGCCAATCTATTGCTGGACACACACTCACTCACACAAACACAATCTATTTGGGGCAATTTGGAGAACTCAATTGACTTGATCCATGTTTTTGGACTGTGGGAGGAAACCGGAGAACCCGGAGAAAACCCACGCAGACACGGGGAGAACATGGAAACTCCTCCCAGATTGGGATTCGAACCGGGAATCCCTAGGAATCCCTACCACTAAGCCACCTAGTGCTGAGAGGAGAACATGCCAAACCACTAAGCCACCGTGCCGCCCTTTAATTAATTAATTAATTAATTTAATTCAATTATCTCCCGCTGTATCCTCTATTAGGGTCGCGGGGGGGGTTCCCCATGCCCATCCAGGGGAGAGCGTTTCGGGTGCTGGGCAGATACACCCAGGACAGGACGCCAACCTATCACTGGACACACACTCACTCACACAGACACACTATATGGGGCAATTTGGAGAACTCAATAGACTTGATCCATGTTTTTTGAATGTGGGAGGAAACCAGAGAACCCGGAGAAAACCCACGCGGACACGGGGAGAACATGGAAACTCCACCCAGATTGGGATTCGAACCGGGAATCCCTAGTGCTGAGAGGAGAACATGCTAAACACTAAGCCACCGTGCCGCTTCGAAATGTTTCATGTTATATTTGACATTGAATTGTCTCTGTTTGCCTTTTTCTTTCGTTAGAAGTTGCCAAAATCCATTTGTAGGACCCAGCTTTCTCACACGTCCTTCTGCTGATACTCTAGCCTTATACTCAAGTCCTGAAACAGATGAACTTCAGATACAGGAGGTGCAACCTGCCGCTGGAAAACGAAAAGCCAAAGTGCTCTATGACTACGATGCTGCTGATAGCAGTGAACTCTCACTTCTGGCTGATGAGGTGAATTCTTTAACTTTCATGCATCCATCATGAGAATAACACCATGAATGTTTATTAAAACTCATACATATTATAAAAAAAAGTAAGTGTTAAGTGAACAATTTGGAACTTCTTGCAGTTCATCACGGTGTATACTATATCAGAAATGGACTCTGATTGGCTGATGGGTGAGAGAGGACAGCAGAGAGGGAAAGTGCCGGTCACATACCTGGAGCTTCTAAGCTGAGGAGACAACAGTCCTGCTTTTTATCATTCCATAATAACATGATCTGGGTGGAGTTTCCATGTTCTCCCCATGTCTGCATGGGTTTCCTCCGGGTTCTCCGGTTTCCTCCCACAGTCCAAAAACATGGATCAAGTCAATTGAATTCTCAAAATTGCCCCATATAGAGTGTGTCTGTGTGAATGAGTGTGTGCCCAGTGATAGATTGGTGTCCTGTCCTGGGTGTATCTGCCCAGCGCCTGAGACGTTCTCCCCTGGATGGACATGGGGAACCCCCCCCCGCGACCCTAATAGAGGATAAAGCGGGAGATAATGAATGAATGAATAATAACATGAACCGCATGTATAAATATAATATTATAAATATATAATGTCATCATATTGTCTTTAATAAAAAATGTAAAACATTTGGTTACCATGGTGGCATACTATTATTCATCAATTCATTATCTCCCGCTTTAGGGTCGCGGGGGGGTTCTCCATGTCCATCCAGGGGAGAACATTTCGGGCGCTGGGCAGATACACCCAGGACAGGACGCCAATCCATCGCTGGGCACACACTCACACAGACACACTCTATATGGGGCAATTTGGAGAACTCAATTGACTTGTTCCAGCGGTACGGTGGCTTAGTGGTTAGCAGGTTCTCCTCTCAGCTCTAGAGATTCCCGGTTCGAATCCCCATCTGGGTGGAGTTTCCATGTTCTCCCCGTGTCTGCGTGGGTTTCCTTCAGGTTCTCGGGTTTCCTCCCACAGTCCAAAAACATGGATCAAGTCAATTGAATTCTCAAAATTGCCCCATATAGAGTGTGTCTGTGTGAGTGAGTGTGTGCCCAGCGATGGATTGGTGCCCTGTCCTGGGTGTATCTGCCCAGTGCCCGAAACGTTCTCCCCTGGATGGGCATGGGGAACCCCACCGCGACCCTAATAGAGGATAAAGCGGGAGATAATGAATAAATGAATGAATTGACTTGTTCCATGTTTTTGGACTGTGGGAGGAAACCGGAGAACCCGGAGGAAACCCACGTGGACACGGGGAGAACATGGAAACTCCACCCAGATGGGGATTCGAACTGGGAATCCCCAGTGCTGAGAGGAGAACGTGCTAACCACTAAGCCACCGTGCCGCGGCATACTATTAATTATGCAAATTATTTGATTTATTAATACGATCAGTACTGTGTTAATTGTTAAACGTAGTGATGTTCAAATGCAGGGTTTAACAACGATGGCTGGTTTAGCTTTCATTGTCCTTGTTAACAGCCGAGCTGCACTATTGATGTTAAATGGCTCCCTCTAGTGGACGCATCAATAAAGACCTGCACGAAATGATCGTATTCCACTAATAACGTTCCCAAATTCATTCATTCATTCATTCATTATCTCCCGCTTTATCCTCTATTAGGGTCGCGGTGGGGTTCCCCATGCCCATCCAGGGGAGAACATCTCGGGCGCTGGGCAGATAGACCCAGGACAGGGCGCCAATCCATCGCTGGGCACACACTCACTCACACACACACACTCTATATGGGACAATTTAGAGAATTCAATTGACTTGATCCATGTTTTTGGACTGTGGGAGGAAACCGGAGAACCCGGAGGAAACCCACGCAGACACGGGGAGAACATGGAAACTCCACCCAGATGGGGATTCGAACCGGGAATCCCTAGCGCTGAGAGGCGAACGTGCTAACCACTAAGCCACCGTGCCGCCACGTTCCCAAATTTTCTTCTTAAATCCTAATTTGATTATTTGATTTAAAAAATGACTTTTAAACTCTGATTTCTTCAGCATTGTTATTGTAAATATTATGAATGTATTTTAATAACAGTGTTATGTCTTGTACTATTGTAAAGTAGGGTCAGCACCACAGAGCAGCACCACAGAGCAGGGGTTATTTGGTGGGTGCATTAGTCCTATCCCAGCAGTGTCACTGAGGTGGAGAAATGAAATTAAAATGAATAAAGCAGCACTAGGGCGGCACGGTGGCTTAGTGTTCAGCACATTTCTCTCTCAGCACTAGGGATTCCCAGTTCGAATACCCATCTGGGTGGAGTTTCCATGTTCTCCCCGTGTCCGCGTGGGTTTCCTCCGGGTTCTCCGGTTTCCTCCCACAGTCCAAAAACATGGATCAAGTCAATTGAATTCTCCAAATTGCCCCATATAGAGTGTGTCTGTGTGAGTGAGTGTGTGCCCAGCGATGGATTGGCGTCCTGTCCTGGGTGTATCTGCCCGGCACCAGAGACGTTCTCCCCTGGATGGGCATGGGGAACCCCACCGTGACTCTAATAGAGGATAAAGCGGGAGATAATGAATGAATGAATGAAAGCAGCACTAAAAACCACTCACATCAGTGTCACTGCAGAACTGACAATAAACAATCCACCACCCAAATGATACCTGTTCTGTGATGCTCCTGACCAACAGAGAACAGAGAACCAACAGGGGACTAACAAAGAACACAGAACACAGATGGACTACAGTCTGTAATTATAAAACTACAAAGTCCATCTATATAGTAAGTGGAGGAAAGAGACAATGGAGCAATAAGGGTCCGAACATCTGACACTGAGGAACTAATTTAGTAATGGTAAGTTATAACTAATACTAATTTACTAATTTGACCAAAACGGTTTATAACACTCATAATTTTAGTCTTTGTTTACAGCACGTTCACACAATGTTCCTCCTTCTGCAATCACTATCTGATTACAAGTTGGACATTTGGGGAAATCTAATTTACCGGGCGGCACGGTGGCTTAGTGTTTAGCATGTTCTCCTCTCAGCACTAGGGATTCCTGGTTCGAATCCCCATCTGGGTGGAGTTTCCATGTTCTCCCCGTGTCTGCGTGGGTTTCCTCCAGGTTCTCCGTTTTCCTCCCACAGTCCAAAAACATGGATCAAGTCAACTGAGTTCTCCAAATTGCCCCATATAGTGTGTGTGTGCCCAGCGATAGATTGGCGTCCTGTCCTGGGTGTATCTGCCCAGCGCCCGAAACGTTCTCCCCCCCCCCCAGCACAGGCTGATCAATAATTCAGCCTGTGCTGAATTATTAGTTATTAGTATTGGCTTAGTGGTTAGCACGTTCGCCTCTCAGCGCTAGGGATTCCCGGTTCGAATCCCCATCTGGGTGGAGTTTCCATGTTCTCCCCGTGTCCGCGTGGGTTTCCTCCGGGTTCCTCCCACAGTCCAAAATCATGGATCAAGTCAATTGAATTCTCCAAATTGCCCCATATAGAGTGTGTCTGTGTGAGTGAGTGTGTGCCCAGCGATAGATTGGCGTCCTGTCCTGGGTGTATCTGCCCAGCGCCCGAAACGTTCTCCACTGAATGGGCATGGGGAACCCCACCGCGACCCTAATAGAGGATAAAGCGGGAGATAATGAATGAATGATCAACACACTAGTAGATGATGTCAACTACCTCTAGCAGTTAGAAGTAAAGACAGCTCCACATACAAGATGAAACAGAAACACAGAAACTTGAAATAGACAGTTTGAGAAAATTATATTTTATTAATTCAAACATTGTAGACTTTACAAAACGAAGCAAAAATATTAGTGGATTTTTTAATAAACTCTGACATCTTCACGATAAACTCAGTCTAAAGCACAAAAACCTATGTTCTTATGCTTGTTCGGTTGGCTCCAAATCAGACCCTGACATTGTATGGCTCCTGGGCCACAGTTGGCCCTTAGGCTGTCCTTTTCTGACCCACATGAGGTCAATAGGAATTTTAAAAATCTATTGTAAATAATTATTTACATCAGATTTTTAAAGTATGTACACATACAATAAATAAGCAAAACTAAAAGCAATGCAGTTGTATTGTGTGTGAGATGTGGATTGGGTGAGGGTGTGGCAACACAGAAATTGAGTCTGAAGGTTTGTGGTTCGAATTCGGAGTGTTAACAGGTGTGGGCTTCTGAAACCTGGTGAAACCAACGTTGGTTCTAATGGCTCTCAATCACCACCGGCTCATACACTCCAGCAGAGTCCCTGGAACACATGCAACATAGTCAATGATGGCAAAATCAATTAAATACAATATTTTAACCCAAGGCGTCACGGTGGCTTAGTGGTTGGCATGTTCCTCTCAGCACTAGGGATTCCCGGTTCGAATCCCCATCTGGGTGGAGTTTCCATGTTCTCCCCGTGTCCGCGTGGGTTTCCTCCGGGTGCTCCGGTTTCCTCCCACAGTCCAAAAACATGGATCAAGTCAATTGAGTTCTCAAAATTGTGAGTGAGTGTGTGCCCAGTGATAGATTGGCGCCCTGTCCTGGGTGTATCTGCCCAGCGCCCGAAATGTTCTCCCCTGGATGGGCATGGGGAACCCCCCCTGCAACACTTAGATAGGATAAAGCGGAAGATAATAAATTAATGAATTTTAACCCAACCCATCATACACCCTTATAAGGAACATGTGGATACCCGTGGTACAATAAAAAGTAATCTGTCAATATTACAGCTCTGATGAGACATGGACACGGTGACGGTGTGTCAGTTCTGTTATTCTGGTTCAAATGAAGTGCTGCTGAAGTCAAAACACAACGTCCACCCTATTGCTCCAACTTACAGATGTGGAGTCAGAAACAGCTGATTTGTTGCTTTATGTCAGTCATCCTCTAATCCTCCATCAGTGCTTACAGAACGCTGTGGTTTGAACATTTCAGTTTGGTGAATGTATGTATAGCTGTTCTGTAAATTCCAGTGCAATTACAGACTCACTTGTTCCCCAGCTGAGTTCCACTAAGAGCCGTCGTTCCGTCTCTTCTGACAAACAGTCTCAGGTTGCTGTCTAAAAGAGGAACGGATTTATAAGAGAGAATAAAGGTGAATCAAAGTGACAACAAAAAAGAATAATTGCTTGTAGCATGGGCGGCACGGTGGCTTAGTGGTTAGCATGTTCTCCTCTCAGCGTTAGGGAGTCCCGGTTCGAATCCCAATCTGGGTGGTGTTTCTATGTTCTCCCCGTGTCTGCGTGGGTTTCCCCCGGGTTCTCCGGTTTCCACCCACAGTCCAAAAACATGGATCAAGTCAATTGAGTTCTCCAAATTGCCCCATATAGAGTGTGCCTGTGTGTGTGAGTGTGTGTGTGCCCAGCGATGGATTGGCACCCTGTCCGGGGTCTATCTGCCCAGCGCCCAAGACGTTCTCCCCTGGATGGGCATGGGGGAACCCCACCGCGACCCTAATAGAGGATAAAGCGGAAGATAATGAATGAATGAATGAATGAATGAATGGGGGGCATGGTGGCTTAGTGGTTAGCTCGTTCGCCTCTCAGCACTAGGGAGTCCCGGTTCGAATCCCCATCTGGGTGGAGTTTCCATGTTCTCTCCGTGTCTGTGTGGGTTTCCTCCGGGTTCTCCGGTTTCCTCCCACAGTCCAAAAACATGGATCAAGTCAATTGAGTTCTCCAAATTGCCCCATATAGAGTGTGTCTGTGTGAGTTTGTGTGCCCAGTGATAGATTGGCGCCCTGTCCTGGGTCTATCTGCCCAGCGCCCGGAACGTTCTCCCCTGGATGGGCATGGGGAACCACCCCGCGACCCTAATAGAGGATAAAGCGGAAGATAATGAATGAATGAATGGTTGTAGCATGAGGGGCCAGGGTGGAGCCTGTGAATGGAAGGGAAAGTCAGGGACGAAAATCATCCACTTAATCCTCTACTAGGTTCGCAGGAGAGGTTCCCCATGTCCATCCAAGGGAGAACGTTTTGAGCACTGGGCAGATACACCCAGAACAGGATGCTAGTCTATCACTGGGCACACGCTCACTCACACAGACTATATAGGGGTAATTTAGAGCTGCCAATTAACTTTGAATCTACGATTGGATATGCACATTTACACCAAAATGCAGGTAAAGTTTTTTAAATGTACCCACTCAAATGTTTTTTAAAAAAAAAAATTAATTTTTAAACCAACAAATCCAACATAACCTTAAAACACAAGCCTGCTTTCCTCATGCACACCTTCATTATCACAGTCTGCAAAGTCCTGACTCTGAACTATTTTCTCCACAATGTCATCAGCATCCATGCGTGTGTCGTTAACCCCGGTGGGCCGATCCTCCACGGTGTTCTGTAGCCTCCTGATACAAAGACAAGGAAAAGAAACAAACTTTATATATGTGCGCCTTCTCTGGGCCAAAAGTGAGCGTGTTCTGTTGTATGCGGGACATACCGAGGTACTCTGTTGGGGGGTAAAACAGGACGTGGCGGTCGCTGGGGGCGTTCGGTGCGAGGATCAGTTTCCTGGGACGTGTCTGCACTCACACTGCTGCCTGTGGAGGTGCTTCGGCGATGGGTGAGATCTGAGAGACTTGATGAGCATGAGTGTTCTGTACTGTAGCCTGTGAGCACCGGTGCACGCGCACACACACACACACACACACACACACACAAAAAACCCTGAATGAGCTGCTCTCTTGTAGGTGAGACTGCACCGAAGAGGTCTTTTTTTTCATTCATTCATTCATTCATTCATTATCTCCCGCTTTATCCTCTATTAGGGTGCGGGGGGGTTCCCCATGCCCATCCAGGGGAGAACGTCTCGGGCGCTGGACAGATACACCCAGGACAGGGCGCCAATCCATCGCTGGGCACACACTCACTCACTCAGACACACTCTATATGGGGCAATTTGGAGAATTCAATTGACTTGATCCATGTTTTTGGACTGTGGGAGGAAACCGGAGAACCCGGAGGAAACCCACGCGGACACGGGGAGAACATGGAAACTCCACCAAGATGGGGATTCGAACCGGGAATCCCTAGCGCTGAGATTATTCTTTTTTTTTTTTTTTTTTTACATTTTCTTAGTTATCAGGGTAAACGTATTCAAGTCTGTCACCACATGTCCCATGATTTCAGACACATACAATAACATCAAGTCTTCCTGCCACATGATTGGCTGATAGATAATAGTAGGGCTGTATTCAACTAAAGATTTTCATAGTCGAATCTGATTCGTCAGATTTTCCCTATAGTCGACTGATAGTCGAATCAGTTAAAATTTCACCACAAGATGGCGCTATAAGCCTAGTTTTTCAAAAAGATTTTTAAAAAATATTTTACTTGTTTTTCTAACAAAAGAAAACCTTTTTTTTTTTGTTTTTCTTTTTTCTTTTTTTTTCTAGAAATTAGGATGATTTTATTTGACAAAAGGCTATATATATATATAACGAAAACAAAGACATTTCATGTAAAAACTAATGCTTAGCAGCAGCCATGGGCGCCCCCATGTGGTCAAAATGGTATATTCGACTATGAGGTTCATAGTCGACTACGGTTCTCCGAATCGAATCGTCGAATCAGCGAATATTGCAGCTCACCCCTAGATAATAGTACAAGTAAGCAGTATAACTGCTTATTATATAGAGTCTTGGGTGTGTGTACATACACACCTGACAGTTTGCTGTGTTGGCTTGCATAGCTGGAGTTTCTGGAGTGACCGATACAGAACGATTCTTCTGGACTGCAGCGACTCTGATCACCTTCTTCTGCCATACCTTTAAATTCATTTACAAATATTTACATATACAGAGCACAAGACATAGAAAAATACAAAAAGCTAATATTAACTTGTTTAGTAAAGGCGGCATGGTGGCAGCGCTGGAGATCCATGGTCCTGCTCTGAATTGCCCCTTATAAAGAGTGTGAGTCTGTGTGAAAGAATGTGCCCCCTTCAAAGACTCTAATCTCTAGTACAGGATTAAGCAAACAATAATAAAATGAGACGAGAACTTGTTTAGTGACCCTTGTTTAGTTATGTCCATCATTCAGTAAATGATCCTGTGTATTAAACATTTACATTTAGTCATTTAGCAGATGCATTAATTAAAAGCAACTTACAACTTTCTTACAGTTTTTTTAATACAACACACATATAATGTTATTAACGCAAAAATTCATTCATTCATTCATTCATTATCTTCCGCTTTATCCTCTATTAGGGTCGCGGTGGGGTTCCCCATGCCCATCCAGGGGAGAACGTTTCGGGCGCTGGGCAGATACACCCAGGACAGGGCGCCAGTCCATCGCTGGGCACACACTCACTCACACAGGCACACTCTATATGGGGCAATTTAGAGAACTCAATTAACTTGATCCATGTTTTTGGACTGTGGGAGGAAACCCACGCAGACACGGGGAGAACATGGAAACTCCACCCAGATGGGGATTCGAACCGGGAATCCCTAGCGCTGAGAGGCGAACGTGCTAAGCACGTGACGGCGCAAAAAAAATTATTTATAAAAATTTTTTTTCATTTATTTTAGATTTATTCAGGTGGCTTAGTGGTTCTCCCCGTGTCCGCGTGTGTTTCCTCCGGGTTCTCCGGTTTCCTCCCACAGTCCAAAAACATGAATCAAGTCAATTGAATTCTCCAAATTGCCCCATATAGAGTGTGTCTGTGTGAGTGTGTGCCCAGCGATGGATTGGCGTCCTGTCCTGGATGTATCTGCCCAGCACCCGAAACGTTCCCCCCTGGATGGGCATGGGGAACCCCACCGCGACCCTAATAGAGGATAAAGTGGGAGATAATGAATGAATAGATTTATTCATAAAATCCTGACTGATCGAGCATGTGTGAGGGGCTGGTGGGTAATGTTTACCCCTCTGTAGTGTTAGTGGGTTTACAATCTGGAAAAAAGCCGTGAAAGATTTTGGTCACATGCCTGAGCTGAAGATGGAGGTTCTGGGTTTGATCATCCGGATTCCAGCAGGTACAGTAGTCCCCTCACCCTTACACTCTGGCTGCAGAGACGTCTGGAGGACTGCCACTGAAATGGACTTCGTTGTACAAGGAGGTCTGAGGGGTAGAGATATGCTTACTTTATAATGAAATCTTTAAACCTTCCTGTAATACATCACAATACATTACATTTACATTACATTTGGTCATTTAGCAGATTCTTTTATCCAAAGCGACTTACAAGGTGAGCACAGGGTTCATCACAACATCCCTGCAGCAATGAGGGTTAAGGGTCTTGCTCAAGGAGCCACATTGGTAACTTCAGTGGACCTGGGATTTGAACCCCCAACCTTCAGATTGATAGACCAACACACTAACCACTGAGCTACCACTCCCTCAATACATTGATTTATTAATTCATTCATTATCTTCGCTTTATCCTATATTAGGGTCGCGGGGGTGTTCCCCATACCCATCCAGGGGAGAACGTTTCGGGCCCTGGGCAGATACACCCAGGACAGGACGCCAATCTATCACTGGGCACACACTCACACACACTCACACTCTACACGGGGAAATTTGGAGAATTCAATTGACTTGATCCAAGCTTTTGGACTGTGGGAGGAAACCGGAGAACACAGAGGAAACCCACGTGGACACGGGGAGAACATGGAAACTCCACCCAGATTGGGATTCGAACCGCGAATCCCTGGTGCTGAGAGGAGAACATGCTAACCACTAAGCCACGGTGCCGCCCCATCACAATACATTTTATAACATAAAAAATCTAAGTAAATGCATGAAAGTTTAAATATTTATTTCGCATCAGCTTTTATCCAAAGCAAATTAGAAGTATTCAAACTTGGTGATTGTAGTCAGAGCTCAGGGATAGGGCTTAATAAGCCCCCTGGAGCAATAAGCACCCTGCTCAAGGGCTAATAATGGCAACTTCTGTTAGACTTTGGGTTTAATTTCCCAGCTATAAGACTCCATTGTTGTATTAATATATATATTCATAAAACACTTTAATGCTTTATAATGTACTGTTTTTTTATTTAATCTTTAACATCTCCTAAGTGGAACAACCTCCTTATTTACTTCTTCCTTTATCCTCTGACTATTACTTTTTCCCCAAAATGAAGACAATTTTTGAAGGCCACTAGTTATGCATCAATGGAAGATGCACAATCAAAAATGCACGATAATTACTATGAAGTCAGTCATAAAGAAGATCCTCAGGGATGCTGCATGTGTGGAAACACCATCGACAGAAGTCTACAGACAGCCAAGAGAACTTTGAGCAATTCTAAGGTGAAAGATATTTGCTACTGTTCGGTTGGTTGACTCTATATCGACTAAGTCAGTTTCATAAATGCTTATGGTAAAATTTATTTCAAGATTTTTTCTTTCAGTTCCCAGTTTGTTTAAGATTATGTATTAAGCTATTTTTTATTTTAATTGTGATTTGAATAATATGATATATAAAGTAATATCGCAGTGCTATAGATGGTGTATATCCTTAAATGTTCAAAGACTTAAGTTTGAGCTGATAAAGGATAAAAAAAAATTGTGTCTCACGTCTTAAAACAGGGATCGCCAGATAACAGAGTCATTCCAATGGTCACCTAAAAATAAAAATGGAATAAGAGTAGAGAAACATTACAAAGATTACAATTTATCAATTAAACAAATGATTGACCTAAAATAACCACAAAGTAGAAAAGTAAATTAATTATCACAATAAATGATTTACATTTGGTCATTAATTGGAAGCTTTTATTCAAAGTGACTTATAAGGTGAGCACAGGGTTCATCACAACATCCCTGGAGCAATGAGGGTTAAGGGTCTTGCTCAAGGACCCACATTGGTAACTTCAGTGGACCTGGGATTTGAACCGCCAACCTTCAGATTGATAACCCAATGCCCTGACCACTGAGCTACTGAGCCCTACAATGGTTTTCTTCGCCTCTCAACTCTGGGGATCCAAGTTTGATTCCCGATCATCACCACAAGTGCTGTTCAGAAAGGTTCTCCTGCACACCCATCTTCAATGTCTTACCTTTAAGATGGAGTTGTCCTGTCGTGTGTTTTTTGTGTTGTAGCCCTCCAGCAGGCAGCAGCGCACAGCACAGCCGGATCCCGCAAACTCGGCCAGGTTCAGATCAGCAAAGCCCAGCTAAAAGAACCGAGCATCACTGAGCTTAAAATTCAGAGAGATATCTACAATATACATTATAATATAAGATCTGATCATACTGCAGTTTACAAGATAGCAACACGCCAGAAATGTACCTGAACACACCTCATTTTGAGATCAACCCGCCCATCGGGGTAGATATATTAACAAGCAATGTCGCTATTTAAACTGCACGGGTGCAAGGTGTGAGCATAGACTGTTGGCGGGGTGTAAGAAAGCAATGAGTATCCCGACACGTCTTGCACAGGGTGTAAAGCACAGGACGCAGTTTCTTTACTAATTTAAAACTTAACCCATTAAAGTCGAATTTCAAGGTACCACGGTACTTAAAAACAGAAACCTTGTATTCATTCATCCATTATCTTACACTTTATCCTCTATTAGGGTCGTGGTGGGGTTCTCCATGCCCATCCAGGGGAGAACGTCTCGGGCGCTGGGCAGATACACCCAGGACAGGACGCCAATCCATCGCTGGGCACACACACTCACTCACACAGACACACTCTATATGGGGCAATTTTTGAGAATTCAATTGACTTGATCCATGTTTTTGGACTGTGGGAGGAAACCGGAGAACCCGGAGGAAACCCACGCAGACATAGGGAGAACATGGAAACTCCACCCAGATGGAGATTCGAACCGGGAATCTCTAGCAAGAAACCTTTTAATGGGACATAATCAATTCCAGTTTAATAAATCAGAAATGTCATTGATATGGAACATATATCTAAGTGGTTACAAAATTTTAAAAGCCAGGCAACAATTGCAAAGGACTCCTGTCTATTTATAGTCCTGCATTCTAAATCTCTAAAGAGTCACATTTTGTTGGAACATTGACACATATCCTGTTGACCTATTGTAAGTTCTTTAAGCGGCTGTTCCTAACACTGCCTCCGCACACATACCCTCACACTGCCACTTGCAGACACTTCACTTTCAGGAGGTGATCTCCTGAGAAATGTTTATATTTAGCTCAGGGAAATCCGAGAGAGACGGGAGGAAACAAAAGAAGAAAGAAGTTCCATTCCCTGA
>JAFMOC010000209.1:312500-537500 GCA_019802505.1 Corydoras sp. C115 | reverse complement strand
CAAATCTAACTCTTCTTCTCAAACTATCCATCCATCCATTATCTTCATCTTTACCCTCTACTAGGGTCACGGTGGGGTTCCCCATGCCCATCCGCGGAGAACGTTTCGGGCGCTGGGCAGATACACCCAGGACAGGACACCAATCTATCGCTGGGCACACACACTCACTCACACAGACACACTCTATATGGGGCAATTTGGAGAATTCAAGTGACTTGATCCATGTTTTTGGACTGTGGGAGGAAACCGGAGAACTCGGAGGAAACCCACACAGACACGGGGAGAACATGGAAACTCCACCCAGATTGGGATTAGAACCGGGAATCCCTAGTGCTGAGAGGAGAACATGCTAACCACTAAGGCACCATGCCGCCCCTTCTGAAACTAATTTCACACATAATACATAATATAATAAGTCTAAATGAACTCTTACCCCTACCCTAATACAAACTACTCTCATCTATAATCCTAATTTAAGACTAATTTACTACATTTATCTTAAATACAACTCAAATCAATCAAACCCCAAAATATATTTTAAAAATATGACTTAAAACTCCCATTTGTAAATCTAATCTAGACCTAATTAATTATAAAGCTTTTCACAAATACACCAAACTATTTTTCAAATATCTGATCCTCAATCTAATCCTGCTTTGAACCCCCAATTTTTAATTTATCCTCAGCTCTATTTCTCCATATAACCGAACCTCTAGACTGAATTAGAAGACCACATCAAATTCGTAATCCCAACACTAACTCAAACCACACCTATAATCCCACATATAATCCTAAATATAACCCCAACACTAGACATAACTCCAATCTTTAATGCTAACTAAAATCTAATCAAAGCTGAATATAACCATAACCTTATATTTTAAATACGTTAAATACATGGGGGGCAATCAGGCCAAATGACACCAATGCTTCTGTGGTCATGATAATCTAAGTTCTATGTGGGCACCAATACAAAAAGTCTAGAAACCTCCCTGGATACTGTAAAGCTTTATTGTGTCCGTGAGACATTACTCTGACAGAGTTCGGGTTTTCAGTCCAGTCCAGAACTTTCAATTCATATAAACACAAGAAGCCCTTTAAAGTACGTGCAGACAGATTTTTTAAAACAAAAACACTGCTGAAGGTTTCAGTTCATGCTTAATGTCTGTAGGTCCACATGGTGAACAGCCCTTCATGATATCAGGGCTTTTTCAAAGGTCCCTTTAAAAACATCATTCATATACTTATTCATTTGTAGCAGGATTCCAGTTTCAGCGCGACTGTACCGTCCAGAAAGTCCCCAAATATCATGATTGATGTTTGCCGCAGAGAAAATGAACTGGTCTGCACAGAGCTCTGACCTCAACCCTGTTACACAGTTATTGGATGAAAACAAATTTAAATCACATTTCATAATTATAAAAATGGCTTTACAGAAGAATGGAGGATGCTATGGCTGCTTGAAGGCATGATTAGATGAGTATTCAGTTCATATATGCGTCATGTGCCCCCTACTGTGGTGCACATGGGATTCCTAAAATTCTAAAATCCACAATTTGTGTTACAGACTATATGCTCAGGATAAGCAGAACCTCAAAACCCACGCACAAAGGCACGCTCACGCACAAACTCAGCCAGTCTATTGCCCGTCTTCCACATGCTGTGGCAGGTTAACACCACTCTCAGCGGTCTCGACGCCCGTTGGCATGCCGCTGCCGTTAGCATTCTGCAGGAATTTCCTCAGGTCCTTAAGAGCCGGTTTAAACATCTGGATAAGGGCGAGCAAAGCGGCCTGCGTGCCCTCCAGCGCCTGCGCTTGCCTCTCCTGGGCGCACGCCTGAGCCTCTTGCGAGCGACGGATCATCTGCAGCAGGTCGTTCTGGTTCTCCAGGTGCTGGGCGATCTCACGCACATGCAGATTCGTGATGCGCTGCTCCTGCAACAGCTTGGCAGAGTTCAGGGCGATACGGCTTTTCAGCTCCTGTGGCTTCACCGAGCACTCGGCCTGCGCCGTCAGGACGTCGACGGGGGCTTCGGCCGTGACGGTGACGGGGGTCTCTGTGGTGCAGTACTCCACCATGCCATCCTCCAGCGTGTGGTATGTGGTTTCAGTGGCTGTGTCACACACACAAGCAGATGTAGTAAAAAAATCCAACTTGTTAAATAGCTCCAACTCTGCCTCCAAACATACCGATGCAAGTTGAGGTTCTAAGACAACATATTTTTCATTCATTCATTATCTTCCGCTTTATTCTATATTAGGGTCGCGGGGGGGTTCCCCATGCCCATCCAGGGGAGAACGTTTCGGGCGCTGGGCAGATAGACCCAGGACAGGGCGCCAATCTATCGCTGGGCACACACACACACACACACTCTATATGGGGCAATTTGGAGAACTCAATTGACCTGTAATTTGAGTTTTTGGACAGTGGGAGGAAACCGGAGAACCCGGAGGAAACCCACGCAGACACAGGGAGAACATGGAAACTCCACCCAGATGGGGATTCGAACCGGGAATCCCTAATGCTGAGAGGCGAACGTGCTGACCACTAAGCCACCGTGCCGCCATGACAACCTATTTATTTCCCTAAATACAGGATCAAGCTGTCTACATGATCAGGATCTATACAGAACCACAAAACTACAAATATTGCATGGGTGGTGGATGATTTTCAACGCAATTTCCACCATAGATTCCAGACCTGAACCCCATTGAGAAGACTTTGTGCAGCTGCCCAAATCTCCATCAACTCACGATTATTAATTAATTAATTCATTCATTCATTATCTCCCGCTTTTATCCTCTATTAGGGTCGCAGTGGGGTTCCCCATGCCCATCCAGGGGAGAACATCTCGGGCGCTGGGCAGATAGACCCAGGACAGGGCACCAATCCATCGCTGGGACGATTATTAATACAAGAAAAATATAAATGTAGACATTTTGCTTGTGGAAACAGAAAATGTGTGCCATAATCAATGCTAAAGGTGGTCCAATCAAATATTCATTCATTCATTCATTATCTTCCGCTTTTATCTTCTATTAGGGTCGTGGTGGGGTTCCCCATGCCCATCCAGCGGAGAATGTTTCGGGCGCTGGGCAGATACACCCAGGACAGGGCGCCAATCTATCGCTGGGCACCAATCAAATATTAAATACCTTTTTTAATCAGGCAGTGTATAAACAGATGATTTACCTTCTAATGTCTTGAGTTCGCAGGTTGCTCCTGATGCTGGCTGAATACCTAGAAGAGAAATAAATTCCAATTTTTTGAGGTAACAATGAGCATCAACAAGAGTCCAAAATGTGCTCATCAAAGAGAAATAGTTGGAAAACTGTTAGTCTAAAGCCTCATCCTCTCAGCTTGACTACTGTACTGCATTACATTACAGTACATTTAGAACTCTTTAATCCAAAGCGATTTACAAATGAGAGAACAACAAAAGTAGTTAAGGAAAAACCACCCACACTAAGGTATAATCAAACCTGATCACTATCCAAAACGGCTTCTAGATTTCTTTTATCATAGCTGCAGACAACTTCTGTCCAAAGTGTCAGCTCGAACCTACAGCTTTTATTTTAGTCTGATGGTAGAAGGTATTAGGTGAGATATCACTGTCATTTCAGCCTATGGACAAGTGGAGGGTAAAGGTTTGATTCTACCAGGGGCGTGGTTAGACCTGGGCTTTCGGGGCTAAAGCCCTGGATGTTTTGTCAGTAGCCCCGGATAAATGAGAGCAGCTTTCTCTGGCCGCCTCTCCTCCAGCAGCGGGACGAACGATGGAGACACCATCAGCTGTTTGTTCCTACAAGATCTGTGTGTTTGTAAGGGAGACATATTTTCGCCAGTATCGGGAGTAAAGTTACCGTAATAACTGTATGCTGGCTGTAAACAGCAGCTTCTCAGCTTTCAGAAACCGTCAGAATTTTTCTGAAGGCGCAAACTGTTGCAAAGTTACGGTATTTCAAAACAAAACCTTGTTAAAACTGTCTCATCTGCGACCGTCTCGTAAAACGGATTCGAGCTCAGGTTCGTTTATTCAAACATTTTCAGCCAAAACCATCATTTATTAGAACTGAATGTGCTCTCCACTGCTGACAGACATATTTCTTATGTTATTTAATTTTATCCAATGTAACTAATAAATGTGCTTAGTGGTTAGCACGTTCGCCTCTCAGTGCTAGGGATTCCCGGTTCGAATCCCCATCTGGGTGGAGTTTCCATGTTCTCCCTGTGTCCGCGTGGGTTTCCTCCGGGTTCTCCGGTTTCCTCCCACAGTCCAAAAACATGGATCAAGTCAATTGAATTCTCAAAGAAAATAGCCCCATATAGAGTGTGTTTGAGCGAGTGAGTGTGTGCCCAGCGATGGATTGGCGCCCTGTCCTGGGTCTATCTGCCCAGCGCCTGAGATGTTCTCCCCTGGATGGGCATGGGGAACCCCACCACGACCCTAATAGAGGATAAAGCGGGAGATAATGAATGAATGAATGAATGAATGAATGAATAAATGTGCTTAGTGGTTGGCACGTTCGCCTCTCAGCACTAGGGATTCCCGGTTCAAATCCCCATCTGGGTGGTTTCCATGTTCTCCCCGTGTCTGTGTGGGTTTCCTCCAGGTTCTCCGGTTTCCTCCCACAGCCCAAAAACATGGATCAAGTCAATTGAATTCTCAAAATTGCCCCATATAGAGAGTGTGTGTGTGAGTGAGTGTGTGCCCAGTGATGGATTGGCGCCCTGTCCTGGGTGTATCTGCCCAGCGCCTGAGACGTTCTCCCCTGGATGGGCATGGGGAACCCCACCGCGACCCTAATAGAGGATAAAGCGGGAGATAATGAATGAATGAAAGTTAATTGAGTTCTCTAAATTGCCCCATATAGAGTGTGCTTGAGTGTGTGAGTGAGTGTGTGCCCAGCGATAGATTGGCGCCCTGTCCTGGGTCTATCTGCCCAGCGCCCGAGACGTTCTCCCCTGGATGGGCATGGGGAACCCCACAGCGACTCTAACAGAGGATAAAGCGGGAGATAATGGATGAATGAATGGAATTTAAAGCCCGTGGGTGGGTGGGTGAGAGCGCGCGCGTCACGTCACGTCATTCACTTACTCTGCGCGAGCGTGACGGTGGTGGCGGCGGGCGCGCTGATGGGCACGCTGATGTCCGCGCCCGCGTCGCCCGGCTCCCCCGCGGGCAGGCTGATGATGGTGGCCTCCCCGAGCAGGTTGCAGATGCGCTGCTGCATGGCGGTGAGGATGACGGGCACGCTGGCGCACTCGCCCGCGCCCTCCATGGCCGCTCGCGCCAGCGACACCTTGCGGCGGACCTCGGTCTTCAGGTCCGACCACTTCTTCTTGACTTCGGAGAGCTCGCGCGGGCAGGTGGTGACCTGGTTCACGCGCTTCAGGATCTCCAGCCACGCGCCGGTCTTGGTGACGTGCGAGACGCCGGCGTTGAAGTGGTTCAGCAGAACGTGCTTCTGCTTCTCCATTTCCTCCACTATGATCTCCACCTCCCGCTCGGAGAAATTCATTTTCCTCCTTTTGGCCTGCGATGCCATGCGTGCGTGGGGCAGATTTTTGCGTAAAATACGCAAAAACGCGCTACGGTTTGTTCGTAAATAAAGTGCGCAACGTAATGGCTTCCTGAATCGACTTCTTGCTCCAGAGTCGTAATGGCTCCGAAGCCACGCCCCATCAAAGGAGCTCGCGATCGAAGCCCCGCCCATTTCTTCCTCTTTGGCGCGTGGGGTCAAGGCGACGCTCTAGCGCCCCTCCGCGGCTGAAACCGGACAGTGCGTCTCTTGCGCGGCCTAAAGCGTAAACACGTCATGCTAGCTTTTAATAAATGTATTATACACTATTATTATTCGCGCTGGGCAGATAGATCCAGGACAGGGCGCCAATCCATCGCTGGGCACAAACTCACTCACACAGACACACTCTATATGGGGCAATTTTTTTGAGAATTCAATTGACTTGATCCATGTTTTTGGACTGTGGGAGGAAACCGGAGAACCCAGAGGAAACCCACGCAGACACGGGGAGAACATGGAAACTCCACCCAGATGGGGATTCGAACCGGGAATCCCTAGCGCTGAGAGGCGAACGCCTCCATGCATGTTTTAATAAAAGTATTATTCATTTCATTATCTTCCGCTTTATCCTCTATTAGGGTCGCGGTGGGGTTCCCCATGCCCATCTAGGGGAGAACATCTCAGGCGCTGGGCAGATACACCCAGGACAGGGCGCCAATCCATCGCTGGGCACACACTCACTCACACAGACACACTCTATATGGGGCAATTTGGAGAACTCAATTGACTTGATCCATGTTTTTGGACTGTGGGAGGAAACCGGAGAACCCGGAGGAAACCCACGCAGACACGGGGAGAACATGGAAACTCCACCCAGATGGGGATTCGAACCGGGAATCCCTAGCGCTGAGAGGCGAACGTGCAAACCACTAAGCCACCGTGCCGCCCACTATTATTATGGCACTTTATAATTTTATGCCTTGTACACTTTTGTAGGGTTCTTATATAAACCATTATTTTTGGATTGTAATAATTTAGAAACAAACGAATCCCAACACTATATGGAAAGTTTATAAACTATAATTATAAACTATAAACAGTGTGGAAAAAAAACATTTTAAATGGTTCCCCAGCCCAAGCGAACTCATGTCACTCCACTACTCATTTCTCTCCATTGGCTGCTCGCATTCAGTACAAGGCACTGACTGCCCTACAGGACCATTTCTGGATCCCCCTCTTACCATCCATCCATTATCTTCCGCTTTATCCTCTTTTAGGGTCGCGGGGGGGTTCCCCATGCCCATCTAGGAAAAACGTCTCGGGCACTGGGCAGATACATCCAGGACAGGATGCCAATCTATCGCTGGACACACAAACACACTATTTGATCCATGTTTTTGGACTGTGGGAAGAAACTGGAGAACCCGGAGGAAACCCACGCGGACACGGGAGGAACATGGAAACTCCACCCAGATGGGGATTTAAACCGGGAATTCCTAGTGCTGAGAGGCGAACATGCCAACCACTAAGCCACCGTGCCCCCCCCCCCCTTACCTTCACTCTATATTTCCAAAATCCACTCCAATCCAACTTCGCTTTAGTGATGAACGTCGCCTCATATAAGACAACGAGGCAGCACAGTGGCTTAGTGGTTAGCACGTTCTCCTCTCAGCGCTAGGAATTCCCGGTTCGAATCCCTATCTGGGTGGAGTTTCCATGTTCTCTCCGTGTCCGCGTGGGTTTCTTCCAGGTTCTCCGGTTTCCTCCCACAGTCCAAAAAACATGGATCAAGTCAATTGAGTTCTCCAAATTGCCCCCATGTAGAGTGTGTCTGTGTGAGTGAGTGTGTATCCAGCGCCCTGTCCTGGGTGTATCTGCCCAGCGCCCGAGACGTTCTCCCCTGGATGGACATGGGGAACCCCCTCCCCCGCGACCCTAATAGAGGATAAAGCGGGAGATAATGAATGAATGGATGAACCTAATATTTTATGGATGTTCTCCCACCTATAGAGGGCGTCAATCAGCACGCTTACACAAACTTCCTGAACTGCGCTGCGATTACTGTTGCTTTGTAAACGCGTAACAAATCGAAGACGGTTTCGACCCCCCCCCCACCACCCCCTCCCCTCCCCTCTAATCTAATCTGCCCCATTTCGGTCCTTTAAGGCGGAACCGGTGTCGATCCGCTCCGGCGCAACGAGCGATGCAGCGTTATCGGGGCAGCGCGGCTCTCCGGACGGCGTGGCTGCTCGCGGTGCTGCTGCATGCGGCTGCGGGGTGCGGCGCGCCGGACCTGCTGCTCTGCCGCTCCTGCGGTCACGAGGTGGCGTCGGAGAGCGCGCTGACGGCCGCCACCAGCCCGCTCGCCCTGTCGTACCGCAACGCCACGCTGGCGGGGGGTCGCAGGACGGTGGTGCAGCTGCTCGGGAACCCCCAGGGCTTCCGCTTCGAGGTGATCGCCGCCAAGAACGCCGACGTGCTGAAGCACTGGCCCGCCGACGACCACTTCACCTGGTTCCCGGGCTTCTCGTGGACCGTGGCTACCTGCCCGAGATGCAAAGCGCACCTGGGTGAGTGAGCCGCCTGCCGACGGTTCACATCGTTCCGGCTTCACACGCCGCTCACGTCGTTGGTTTTTTCAGGCTGGGCTTTTCAACCGAGCACCTGGCCGCAGACGGTCACCAGAGAGGAATTCGACGACTCGCCGGAGACCTTCGTGGTGCTGATCGCGGACCGGCTGCTGCAGGAGCACGTCGCATCCACCCTGCTGCTGCCCCCACGATCGCTCCAGAGCTGACAGCACCTCCCAGCGCCGCCTCGGGGACCAAATCATTCATTATCTTCCGCTTCATCCTCTATTAGGGTCGCGGGGGGGGTTCCCCATGCTTATCCAGGGGAGAACGTCTCGGGCGCTGGGCATACACCCAGGACAGGGTGCCAATCTATCGCTGGGCATACAGACACACTCTATTTGGGGCGATTTGGTGAACTCAATTGACTTGATCCATGTTTTTGGACTGTGGGAGGAAACCGGAGAACCCGGAGCAAACCCACGCGGACACGGGGAGAACATGGTAACTTCACCCAGATGGGGATTCGAACCAGGAATCCCTAGTGCTGAGAGGCGAACGTGCTAAACACTAAGCCACCTTGCCGCGGGACCAAATCAGACCCCCCCCCTATGTACCCTCAGGACCAGAAATTCCCCTGAAGTGAATCAACTCCTGTGTACAGGGCTTAAAACAAAGGTTCTTCAGAGTTGCCTAACGTTTTTTTTTTTTTGTTGTTTATATTTTGGTCGGAAAAATCTGAAACACGTTGTTCACATTGAGTTTTATTTTAACAAAGCAAACCAAACAGCTAAGTTTCTCCTGTACGAGGTTAGTAGAATGTACATGACACAAAACAGAATCCGGGCAACGTCCCAAAACTTACATGATTAATCTTCTAGAGTGTTTTTTTTTCTGGGTTTTTTATTTTTTTCTTTATCAAAACATCATTCCAATTTGATGAATATTTATGAAACAAGACAATAAAAAAAAAATCCAAATGCTTCCTCCCTCACTGAGGCTTTACCCTCCTCAGCCTGTGGATATCTAGACAGGAAATGAGCCGGCAGGCTCCGTCGCTAAAGGTCTGGGGGAGAAGGGGTGGAAACGAAGGAGCGCCATGAGCAATGAAGATGATGTGGATGCCGGAACTAGCACATCACTATGCATCATGGCTGATCGGTTATGACCACACATACAGGAAGAATTATGCATATACATATATATAAAAAAAAGTTTACCCTATTCGCAAGTCTACTCCAGACAGTGTGCTGCTGATACTACAGTGTGTTCTGCTTTTAAACCTCAAAATGTATACAGGAGAAGGGACGGGGTGGGAAGAGGAGAGGGTTTTGAGATGCTAACATGCCATGGTTGGCAGTAGTTTGCAGTCAGTTGATTGTGAGTCTCTTTCCTGTGTGGACTTCAACATGGCACTGTCAGGACAGGTGACCGTACAGGGAGCACGAAACAAAAACCAAAACAAATAAAGAATGATGGAGGGAGGAAAGAAAAACTGACGTTTTGCTCCCGAGAATCGGAGAAAAAAAAAAAAAAAAAAAAAAAAAAGCAGGTGGTTTGTGGTAGACGGGATAGGAATAATTGGAGTATGCACATCCTGTTCAGTCGTCCTCACCGTCATCGTCCTAAAACAGAGGGGCAAGGTTAAAATCTCACTATGAATTAAATGGGGATTTGTAAAAATAAACTGAGTGTGGGGTGTGGACAGCTGTCACTTACCTCTCCATCATCCTCCTCCTCCTCACCATCTTCCTCGCCCTCTTCATCAATGTCTTCCAGACCCTCCTCATCCTCATCTTCATCCTCACCCTCTCCCTCTTCATCCTCCATATCCGGGACCTAATAAGCAACCGGAGCAGGTTGAACATGAGCGGAGCAGTCTCAAAAACTCAGATCTGGGAGTTGAGTTAAGCCTCAAAAATAAAGACTAACCAGGTAGTACTGCAGAGGGTTTGGCCAGATGTCGTCCTTTATGACCTCGCCCAGCTCGTCTGCCCCGGAATCAGAGTGATCGGTGAACCAGGTGAAGAAGCTCTCCGGCTCTTCGTGTTGCCTCTTTTTGCCCGCTTTACTCTGAGTCTGGCTGGCACGGCTCGTCAGGTCCTGGGTTGGGGTTTACAAAATGGTTATGTTTAATATAGATTCATCTCGAACTGTATATCTTAAATTCATTGCCATCACACATATAACCCATAAATGACTAAATCCAGTGTTAAAATAACCCACATCTATATTTACAATTTTTTAGTTCAGTCTCACTATCTGGAACTATAAAACTTATCCCAAAAAAAATTATTTTCCCATATAAAGAAATTTACAAATAATCTACATTTCAAATCCTACATAAATAAAATGTCCATCTGCAAATCATTTTTGATGTATAATCCCCAAAGTTGCTTAAAACAATGCCCAATTCACACACCTTGCCAGGTTTCCATTTGATCTCTGTTGATTTTGGAGTTGGGTCCCCACTTTCGTTCAGGTGAATTTCTTTGGAAAGGACTTTGTTTTCAAAATACATGTTTTCATCAAAGTACTGCAAAAAAAAAAGAAACACTGTTAAACATGGTGTTTAATACAGAATACACCAAAATCATAACTTCAAGTCAAGTATAACCTACAAAATCTATTCTGTAGCCTGATTTGATGTCTTCAAACTCTGTGACCTCCACCCTGGTGAGATAGTGAAGAGCTTCTTCATCCTCCTCACCAAGCAGGGCAGAGACTGGAGCATGCAGAGGAGGGGGGATAAATTAGAACACCCACACTAAACCACATTCACTACAATGTTCCAGCTCACCCTCAGCCAGCTTACCTTGCGGGTGATTGACGAACGTGGTCACCCAGAAGTTTGGGATTTTTGCAATGAGTTCTGACCGCTTCTGAAAGAATGGCTGCCGAAGCTTGTTGTACTTCTGCTCAACTTTAAGGATCTCCTCGCTTGCCTGTTCATTCAGTCTAAGACGGGAAAACGCCAAAATGAACAAGGAAACAAGCAATACCAAACATTTAAAAAATATTCCAAAATATGTTTAAAAAAAAAAAAAAAAAAAAAAAAAAAAAAAAAACAAAAAAAAAAAACGCAATGAGTTGCATTATAAGCAGCAAAAAAAAAAAAAAGTACCACAAGTATGTATAACTGATTATTTTATTAACAGCATATAATTAAAATTATATTGTATTATTGAGATATACATGGATCAAATTACTTTATCGCTAATTGTATTCACAAAAAGTATTATGTGAAAGTGAATACCCTTATTAAACATTTAATATAAATTAACACAGCTGGTATAGGGTCCTTTTGAACATCTGTTGTAAATATTTATCTGCAATCCTCTTTTGGGTAGCTGAAATTTAATTTATAGAAATACAAGAAAAAAATTAAAAATATTATATTGCTTGACTATTCCTCTTTAAAACTCTTGCACTCGCGTGTAAACACGATTTAAAGACTTTACACATTGCTTACTGATATAACAAATGCTTATTCGCGCTTAAAATAATTAATAATAAATATCTACACAACCACGCTTAATTTCTACACATGGCCAATAAAAAGCATTAAATAATTTAACATGATTTCTATACAAACAACGGCTCCATTTCATGCACCTCCAAAACAAACTCACCTGTCAATCTCATTCTGTACTTCATCGATGTGCTCAATGGCTTCCTGTTGCTCTTTTTCTGGAAACAAAAACAAAAAACGTGAGCCTCGCCGCAAAATAAAAAGCAACGGAATAAACGCGCAGTCGTCAGTAAACCCGGGATTACTGATCGTCAGTAATCCCGATCTCGGGTTTAGACCGAGCTCGTGTGGACGGAGGGGTTTGTTTGTGCGGGAGCATTAACGCTGCTTCCTGCTTAGCGGGCCGCGTGGTTTAAATGTGCCCGGACTCGGGGAACTTCGTCCGGCTGCTCCGTGGGGTTCCGCGCGACGGGACCCGGAGCCGCGCCGCCTCCCCGCCGCCGCGTGGAGACCGCGGGACCGTTCGTCCACGAAAGTTGCCCCGAGGTTCGTCCCGGGAGCCGATTATTCACTCTTATCTCCTTCAGAACGCCAGGCTGGGCATCATGGCGGTCGCCTCGCTACAACAATAAAGTGGCCAAGTGTCTCGACGATGTGGAAACACGAGCCGCGCTGCGAACGAGTCGCCCCGTCTCGTTCGCCCCACCGGAGCCCCCGAAATAAAACGAATTTCTAGGCGAAACCCACAGAGCCTGACGGTTCAGGGCTCCGAGCTGAAGCGACATTTCGGCGGGGGTTTGAGGTGCCAGCGTTAGCCGTTAGCAGCTAGCCAACATGGCTTCCATTCGCCGGCGCTGCGCTCCGGAGCGCCCACAAGCTCCCGCCAGACTGCCGCGCGAGCCGCCCGCGGAGCCGCGCCGGCGCCCGGTGCGAAATAGCCGGCAGCCGGGCGGCGGGATGCGGCCGACGGAGGGCGTTCGTTAAGTCGGTTAAGGGGAGAAGAGAAGGGAGAGAAAGCGAAAATGGCGATGCGCTCGAAGAGGCCCGCGCCACTTACCAGAGGTCTCGTCCCCGCCGTCGTGGTTCGAGTTCGGGTCCTTTTTACTGACTTTAGCCGCCGACGCAGACATGATCGTTCCGACCGAACGCGCGCTTTTCACGGGGAGCTGATTGAACGCGCACCGCCGACCGAAGTCCCGGGGACCGAACCTGAGAGCACGCGTGCGCTGGAGAGAGAAACGCTGCCGCGCGCCTCAACTTTACCGCGAGCGAGAGCGAACACGCGCGCGCACGGCTATTGTGGGGCACGCTGCACGCACTCACGCGCCTTCTCTGTGGAGGGCGGGAGGGACCCCGCCCCCCCTCCCCCCTCCGCGCGCTCAGGACCCCGCCCCCCCCCTCCCTCCGCGCGCTCAGGACCCCCCCCCCCCTCCGCGCGCTCAGGACCCCCCCCCCCCCCTCCCTCCGCGCGCTTTCGCCCCCCCCCCCCCCCCCCCCCGCGCGCGCTCAGGAAAGCGGCTGAGACCGAAGGGGGGGGTGGGGGGGGCAGGGGGCGTGGAAATCTGTCCCTCTCGCGCCCCGCTCTGTTACCTGATTGGTCCCGAAGATGACCGCGTGAAAAAAAAAATAAACGGCAACGGTGGGCGGGGTTTCAGCGTCGTCCATTTCCACCTCCCGTGATGTTGAACGACGCCATTAAAACATTGCGCTTCTTTTTTTAAATTTTTTATTATTATTATTATTATTTTTTTTTACTTTTCTCGTTTTATAGTTTATACATGATCATTGGCACTCGCTGGATTATACTAAATAGGCACATATGGATTATACTAACATTTAAAGAGAATAAATACTTGTTATACTATCCATTCATCCATTATCTTTCGCTTTATCCTCTACTAGGGTTGCCCGGTTGGGGGGGGGGACGTTTCGGGCGCTGGACAGATAGACCCAGGACAGGACGCCAATCTATCGCTGGGCACACACTCATTCACACAGATACACACTCAATTTGGGGTAATTTGGAGAATTGAATTTTTTGGACTGGGAGGAAACCGGAGAACCCGGAGGAAACCCATGCGGACACGGGGAGAACATGGAAACCACCCAGATTGGGATTCGAACCAGGAATCCCTAGCGCTGAGAGGAGAACATGCTAACTTTTTATACTACACGGAATTAAATAATATTTTTCTCAGCAGCATCCTATTGATCATTTAATTATTCATTCATTATCTTCCACTTTTATCCTCTATTAGGATCATGGTGGGGTTCCCCATGCCCATCCAGGGGAGAACGTTTCGGGCGCTGGGCAGATACACCCAGGACAGGGTGCCAATCCATCGCTGGGCACACAGTCACTCACACAGACATGCACGCATAAACACTCTATATGGGGCAATTTGGAGAACTCAATTGACTTAACCATGTTTTTGCACTGTGGGAGGAAACCGGACACGGGGAGAACATGGAAACTCCACCCAGATGGGGATTCGAACCAGGAATCCCTAGTGCTGAGAGGAGAACGTTCTAACCACTAAGCCACCGTGCCGCCATCATTTAATGAATTGTTCTTAAATAAACCCACTTAAAACCCGCTCATTTGTAAGTCGCTTTGGATAAAAGCGTCTGCTAAATGACTAAATGTAAAACTTGTACCATCGGACAGGTTTAATAGGTTTGTTTTCGAGTTTAAACATGGCTAAATACCAAACAACAGAAATCAAAATTGGTTCATCTGGTCTGCTCTGGTTTCTCTGGTCCACTTGCCACATAGAATGACGGAACTTGGGAGACAAGATGTCCATCAAGGACATGCATCAAAAGCGCTGTTTGGGCAGGGCAAGAAATATCACAAAAGACACTACCCACCCAAACCACAGACTTTTCAGCCTCTTACCATCCATGCCTCCGCTCCTGCACCAACAGACTCAGGAAAAGTTTTTTTTCCTGAGGCGGTTATCCTCCTGAACGCTGCACATACAATATAATAGCTCTTTTGCACAACCACTTATCACCTATATCATGTTCATACTATGATATATCATGTATATATTATGCCCATACAGCGATGGATTGGCGCCCTGTCCTGGGTGTATCTGCCCAGCGCCCGAGACGTTCTCCCCTGGATTGGCATGGGGAACCCCACCGCGACCCTAATAGAGGATAAAGCGGAAGATAATGAATGAATGAATGAATGAAATTATGCCCATATTATCTATATATCATGTATAGTATTCTAATATCATATCATGTTCACATTATGTATCTACATGTAAATACTTTACCTTTCCATGCACCAGTCACCGTTACTTCACTTTATGTAAATATGTATATATTGCACTTCTGGTTAGATGCTAACTACATTTCATTGGCCCTGTACTTGTACTCTGCACAATGACAATAAAGTTGAATCTAATCTAATCTAATGTGAGCCACACCTCAGCCAAAAGTGACTTAGAGCAGTAGCACCACCAAATCTTACCTGATGAGGACCAGATCTGATTTAAAATATATTATAAATGTAATACCCTCACTAGCAACTTTTAAGTCCAGCTCATTGTTTAAACTCTCACTCACATTTTATCAGTTTCACTTACCATAACAATGCATTTAGCAGTTCTACAATTAGACAATAGTATGTCCTTCTCTATATACCTTTTAAGTATGCTGTCCCCTTTATCTGTTTTCATTACTCAACAGAACTGGTATTATTTAATGGTGAAAAACTCTTAGCAAGGGGCGGCACGGTGGCTTAGTGGTCAGCATGTTTTCCTCTCAGCACTAGGGATTCCCGGTTCGAATCCCCATCTGGGTGGAGTTTCCATGTTCTCCCCGTGTCTGTGTGGGTTTCCTCCCACAGATCAAGTCAATTGAATTCTCAAAATTGCCCCATATAGAGTGTGTCTGTGTGAGTGAGTGTGTGCCCAGCGATGGATTGGCGCCCTGTCCTGGGTCTATCTGCCCAGCGCCCGAAACGTTCTCCCCTGGATGGGCATGGGGAACCCCCCGCGACCCTAATAGAGGATAAAGTGGAAGATAATGAATGAATGAAACTCTTAGCAAGGCAGTGGCATTGATATGCTAAAAGCATGGATAGTGTGTGTTGCGCTGGTACAATTGGATGGTATGCAGTTTAAGATTAGTGCCTCCAATTATTTAGCAGATGCTTTTATTCAAAGCTATTTCACAAGAATGTTAACTTGATGGTTGGAGTCAGAACACAAGGTTGATACATTACCCCTGGAGCAATTAATACACAGTCATGCTAGAACAGACAGCCCGTCCCCAAAGTGTCTTTACAAAGTTTGAAACATACAACTATTAAAAGTTGCTTCATTCTATGAGCCTGCATAAAACACTTGTCAGCAATTTAGAGGAATTTCCTATTACCTTGGTCCATATAGTGTACATGCATTCACATCTGGAAATTAAAATGCATCTTGAGTGACCACTTTGGTTTTCCCTTTATAAAATTAACACATGGGCCGTCATTTACATTTAAAAAAAGTTCTCAGGAGTCAGAAAGCTTACAAAGTTCCATGTCCATTTTTCTTTTTTTTAAATGATTGCATCCAACCACAATTGTCCAAGTAGTGTTTAATTAGGTGTGTGCGCCAATGACACACATTAGTCTGCATTTAAAGCTTGCTGTAGGGCTAAACTGCAACTTAGGCAGTGCATATAAAAAGGCAGTAATGGAAAAACTACAAATATCAAACTATGAACAGAAAAACAGTGATGAATCATAACAGGATACGTTTAACAAAGGTCAGAGAAATGGTCTTTTGTGTAGTACTGCAAACAAGGAGTGCTGTGCAACAAGATCCCAAACATCTCCAGATTAACAGAAACTTAATGTTAAACCAACAAGAGTCTGCAGAAAGCAGGAAATAACGTATTCTTCAATACCGCTCTTTAATAATACATTATAATACAAGAGTTTAAAAATGAAAACATAATATAATATCAAAATGTTATGACATCACAATGTATCAACAATGGATTGTAAACAATGTAGTGTGACTGCAGTTACTAAAAATAATGTACTCATATCCTTAATGGGAAAATCATTATGGTTTAATACACACTGGAACTGATGATTGAATCATTTAGCTAAAATTAATTTGGAATAAATGGTTAAATTGCTTGCATAGTGTGCAGCTCACATTTATTTTGATGAAAAGTGCTAAAGCTGCTTTTCTACCTTTATTACAGATGGTCTTGAGGTAGGAGATCTGGTGGCGTGACATAAACTCCCAGGTGGTGGTGTTTACTCCCGCCAGGTAAAGATGGATGCAGAAGAGCAGCAGGACGACCGGAGAGAAGATTCCAGTCACAAGGAGAGCAGCGAGCAGGAAAATGTTTTGAACAAACCACTCGTGCCATGTGAGGGTAGAGACCAGACCAGACCTAAAAGCCCACACATACAGACATACGCACATACAGTTTATATACTTTTATTTCTTTTCGGACACTTTTAACTAAAACCAGCATCCCGACTTGATGGTTTGGGTCAGAGTACGGGTTCAGGCATGATACATCACCCTCTAGAGCAATAAGAGTTAAGGGCCTTGGCAAATTATGGTGGACTTGGGATTTGAACCCCAAACATTTGGAATCACAGACCAAACAAATGTTTTTTTCAGGCACAGGGAGGACATGCAAACTTAAATAAAACTCAGTTATGTGAAACAGAACCCACCAGCTGATCTGCAGCCCCCAGGAAACAGCCAGGAACTGAACGAAGAGGTACAGCAGGAACCACCGATGGTTCCTCTCTCCGACACAGTTATCGATCCACGGGCAGTGATGATCAAACCGCCGAACACACTTCTTACATGCCTTACAGTGCTTCGCTCTCATTGGTTGCTGTAAGACAAGCATTTATTTAAGTAACTTAAACTTTATGAACACCTGACTATTATATTTCACAAACTTTTGCATCCGTCTTAATCTATGACCTTATAGATGCATCCAAAGTACATTAATATGGTATGGGGAGCAGATAAAAACCACCAACCCATTACAGGACTGGGGTTTTCTTGAAGTGATACTACAAACTGGGAACCATTTGAGTGTTTATTTAATAGTATTTGTATTAAGTAATTCTCTTTATTATTAACAGTACTGTATTGGATCGGTACCAGGACAAAACAGTATCCACATCGCCGCTGCCTGTGACCACGTGGAATCATTTCCTCCAGTTCTTCAACATCATGATTCACTGGAGAAGGCTGTCGGAAGAAAGCAGAAGTCACTGAACACTGCTTTTGTGAAGGGCAGAGGTCAATTTTGAGAAGGACAAGTACAACACACAATCATTAGAAAAATCAATAAAAACCTGACATAAATAACAATTAGGACTGTAGGTTGTGATTATAATTCCATCTGTGTGTACTCAGTGGTTAGGGTGTTGGGCTATCAATCTGAAGGTTCAAATCCCAGGTCCACTGAAGTTACCAATGTGGGTCCTTGAGCAAGACCCTTAACCCTCATTGCTCCAGGGATGTTGTGATGAACCCTGTGCTCACCTTGTATGTCGCTTTGGATAAAAGCATTTGGTCAATAAATGACCAAAATGTAATGTAAATGGAAATGTACTCTGTTTTCTAATGGTTAGGACCCCAATAGTACCACCATCGAGCAGGGATTATTGTATTATTTTTATTGGATGGCATGGTTGGTGGCACAGCAGTATTTCTGCCACACGACAAGGGTGAATATAGTCCTCTTTATGTCTGGATGGGTTTTTTCTTTCTTTGATTCCCACCACATTCAAAGACATGCTCATTGTCTTTTTAAGATAGTAAATTTCCATAGATAATAGGGGGTTTAGGTATCAATGTGGCATTGCTGAGCCACCCTGCAATGATATGAGCCAAAAGAAAAACATTGGATTATTCATATTTAAAATGCACTAGAGTCAGACATAGACTCCATGTTATTACTAAGCTTGTAACACAGGTGGCTCTTTAATACATTTTTATTATTTTATAAATTATTTAGGCTGCACTTTAGTTACAGACCTAGCAAACCTACCTGGAGTTTTTAAATCAATTGAATGTAAAGGTCGTGAGGTTTAAAAGAACATGCTTGTTTGCTTTACAAATGGAAATGTCCTTCAGGTTAATTTCCATATAAATTAGGAAACTGAGATTTGAACACAAGTGCGCATTTCTAATGCAAGGTGTGAATGTCCCTAAAACTGAATGTCCCTAAAACTGGGATCGGATCAGAGAAGTCACTTCCAAACAACCAAGTTCCAAACAACCAAGTGTGAACAGACTCACCTGAGCTTCAGTGTCTTGCAGAACAAAGCCAGGGTCCATGAGAGACACAGTGAAATACAAAATTACAGACAGGAGGACCAGAAAGACAAACAGAACTGGCTGTAGAAGTTCTCCTTTGTCCTCATACTTCCGAATGTCTGTTATGAGAAATCACAAGATTGATTATGAAAAACACTGTAAATGGCACTGGGAGCATAAACAACTACACAAAATAAGTCTTTTTTTTTTTTTTTTTGTAAGTTGTTAATTAAAATAGTGGATGGATGGCTATCAAATTTATAGGGTTTTAAAAAGATAGAACATTAATAATTATGTGACAGTTAACAAAATTATGTTAAAACACAGGCGGCTTAGCACGTTCGCCTCTCAGCACTAGGGATTCCCGGTTCGAATCCCCATCTGGGTGGAGTTTCCATGTTCTCCCCGTGTCCACGTGGGTTTCCTCCGGGTTCTCCGGTTTCCTCCCACAGTCCAAAAACATGGATCAAGTCAATTGAGTTCTCTAAATTGCCCCATATAGAGAGTGTGTGAGTGTGAGTGAGTACATGCCCAGTGATGGATTGGCGCCCTGTCCTGGGTGTATCTGCCCAGCGCCCGAAACGTTCTCCCCTGCATGGGCATGGGGAACCCCACCGCGACCCTAATATATGGGATGGAGCGGAAGATAATGAATGAATGAGTGAATGTTAAAACACAATTTAGCAAACAGTTTAAGGTTTCTTTTTGTTTTGACAAGGTAAAACATACAGTGATATAATAGTCTTAACATTACGTTAATTATATACTTTAAATGTATTATTTCACTTCTGGTTCGTTATAATGATTGTACATTTACTCTTATTCATTCATTATCTTCCGCTTTATCCTTTATTAGGGTCGTGGTTCCCCATGTCCATCCAGGGGAGAACGTTTCAGGCGCTGGGCAGATAGACCCAGGACAGGACGACAATCTATCGCTTGACACACACTCACTCACACAGACACACTCTATATGGGGCAATTTGGAGAACTCAATTGTCTTGATCCATGTTTTTGGACTGTGGGAGGAAACCGGAGAACCCGGAGGAAACCCACGCAGACACGGGGAGAACATGGAAACTCCACCCAGATTGGGATTCGAATCTAGTGCTGAGAGGAGAACATGCCAACCACTAAGCCACCGTGCCTTGTACATTCACTTGTGATAATAAAAGTTATATTTAAGTTTTAATGTCGTCAGGGTAAAAAAAATGTAAACAATTGTGTACGGAAAACCAAGATACAGCGGCTGCCTTCAATTTCAATGGCGGTGTCCGGAACAACGTGATGCCTAGGGATGATGTCACGCAGTAAACAATGAATTAAACAGTTTATAACCAAATAAAACCGTAATTTTAAATACAGTTACAACGTGTTATGATGTCATAAATTGGGAAACATGTATGTATAAATTAAACACAAATGTTTTTAAAAAACAGGATAAAACCCACCTGTATTATACAGAAACAGCGTTAAAGTTGTAAGCCAGGTTAAAGTCACGTGAGCGGTTCGTACAAAACATCCCGATCTGAACATTTTATCGATATAAATCACGATATCAGCTCATTATAACACAAACAATCAAACTGACGTTTATTATAAGAATAAACACCTCGGCTGATTTAAGAAAATAAAAGACGCTCGAGCGGCAAGCTTCCGGCTCTTGTAAGAGACTTTTAATTTGTAATTGTCTGAAGTTTGGCGTGGTTGGGAGACTATAAGGAGAGAAAACTCTTTGTTTTGAATAATTATTAAGACTATTGTTCAAAGAAAACTATGAAAGCTCATTCCCATCTGGGTGGAGTTTCCATGTTCTCCCCGTGTCTGTGTGGGTTTCCTCCGGGTTCTCCGGTTTCCTCCCACAGTCCAAAAACATGGATCAAGTCAATTGAGTTCTCTAAATTGCCCCATATAGAGTGTGTCTGTGTGAGTGAGTGTGTGCCCAGCGATGGATTGACGCCCTGTCCTGGGTCTATCTGCCCAGCGCCCGAGACATTCTCCCCTGGATGGGCATGGGGAACCCCCCGCGACCCTAATAGAGGATAAAGCGGAAGATAATGAATGAATGAATTCTTTTTTTATTATTATTATTATTTATTTATTTATTTTTTACATTTTTTCAGTGGCAGAAATGGGCTTCCATATGAAAACATAATTTTTTTTCATGTTTTTCAATAAAACCACAAGTTCTATATATTTACAGGATGTAATGTAAAGAAGAGCAACAAAACTATATAACTCCATCCATTCATTATCTCCCATTTTATCCTATATTAGGGTCGCGGGGGTGGCGGCACGGTGGCTTAGTGGTTAGCACGTTCTCCTCTCAGCACTAGGGACTCCCGGTTCGAATCCCCATCTGGGTGGAGTTTCCATGTTCTCCCCGTGTCTGCGTGGGTTTCCTCCGGGTTCTCCGGTTTCCTCCCACAGTCCAAAAACATGGATCAAGTCAATTGAATTCTCCAAAATGCCCCATATAGAGTGTATGTGTGTGCCCAGCGATGGATTGGTACCCTGTCCTGGGTCTATCTGCCCAGCGCCCGAAATGTTCTCCCCTGGATGGGCATGGGGAACCCCACCGCGACCCTAATATAGGATAAAGCGCGGGGGGGAGGGGGGGGGGTTCCCCATGCCCATCCAGGGGAGAACATTTCGGGCGCTGGGCAGATACACCCAGGACAGGGCACCAATCTATCACTGGACACACTCACTCACACATACACACTCTATATGGGGCAATTTGGAGAACTCAATTGACCGTGATCATTGTTTTTGGACTGTGGGAGGAAACCAGAGAACCCGGAGGAAACCCACGCGGACACAGTGAGAACATGGAAACTCCTCCTAGATTGGGATTCGAACCGGAATCACTAGTGCTGAGAGGAGAACATGCTAAACCACTAAGCCACCATATAAAAACATATAATCATTTTTCATGTTTTTCTACAAAACCACAAGTTCTCTACATTTACAAACCTTCACTTTAATAACTCTACATTTGCAAAATAAAATAGTTTAAAATTCTTTGCAGAGAAAGTGGCATTTTAAATACATTTTTTCTACGTTGTTAAATGATTGAAAGTAAAACAGAACAACCAAAAAAAAAAAAAAAACCCCAAACATATCAAGTTGAGGCAGAAATGTTTTTATTGTTTTTATTTATTTTTTTTACAAGTAACACTAGGGGGCGACATTATACTGTCTCTTTCATCTTTTATACCTTCATCACCTCCACTTACCATATAGAGGACCTTGTGGACTGTTGTTCCAGAATTACAGACCATAATTTACCCATCCATCCATCCATTGTCTTCCGCTTTATCCTCTATTAGGGTCGCGGGGGGGGGGTTCCCCATGCCCATCCAGGGGAGAACGTCTCGGGCGCTGGGCAGATACACCCAGGACAGGACACCAATCTATCGCTTGACACACACTCTCACAGACACACTCTATATGGGGCAATTTGGAGAACTCAATTGACTTGATCCATGTTTTTGGACTGTGGGAGGAAACCGGAGAACCCGGAGGAAACCCACGCAGACACGGGGAGAACATTGAAACTCCACCCAGATGGGGATTCGAACCGGGAATCACTAGTGCTGAGAGGAGAACATGCTAAACCACTAAGCCATTATTTACCTACTGTTCTAAATAGTTTTAGTCCCCTTTACCATTTTCTCTAAGGGTCGGGACCAAAACAAACTGTTGGTACCTGTAGAGGTGAGAGCAAGAGGATATTCATTCATTATCTTCCGCTTTATCCTCTATTAGGGTCGCGGGGGGGGTTCCCCATGCCCATCCAGGGGAGAACGTTTCGGGCACTGGGCAGATAGACCCAGGACAGGGCGCCAATCCATCGCTGGGCAGAGTAAGAGGATAGATGTGTGTAATAAAGGGTACAGTGAGTGGACAGTGTTTAACTTGTGCAACAGACTGAAAGACTAAGTCTATGTGTGGTTCCAAACCTTGTACTCACGCTTACCCCAGCTGAGTGAGGGTTCCGATGGGTAGTTAACAGAGTAAAGGAGACCAACTAATTATACGGTGGCTTAGTGGTTAGCACGTTCGCCTCTCAGCACTAGGGATTCCCGGTTCGAATCCCCATCTGGGTGGAGTTTCCATGTTCTCCCCGTGTCCGCGTGGGTTTCCTCCGGGTTCTCCGGGTTCCTCCCACAGTCCAAAAACATGGCTCAAGTCTATTGAATTCTCCAAATTGCCCCATATAGAGTGTCTGTGTGAGCGGGTATGTGCCCAGCGGTGGATTGGCACCCTGTCCTGGGTGTGTCTGCCCAGCGCCCAGGGGGTTCTCCCCTGGATGGGCATGGGGAACCCCACCACGACCCTAATAGAGGATAAAGCGGGAGATAATGAATGAATGACTACATGCTGTATTCGTTGAACTGCCAAGTGGAACTGATGGCATGAGCAAGGAGTATAGTGAGTGAGCTTTAAAACCTCAAACGTCAATAAAGAAACCAACTCTGGTTTAAAAAGTAAAATATTTATTTCAAGTATTAATAAATTATATTGACAAATGTCTACTCGCATACACAGCTTTAATACTTTACACGTACAGAGATATTTAGATATTTTATTAGCTGAATATAAAATGAGAATTAAGATAAAAGTCACGGCAACTCAGAAACAGACGAAATGAACTGAACATAAGCCGCACTGTGTGAATACTCTCCCGGTGCAATCCAGCCTGCTCTAAATCAGGTCCTGATTTGTGCTGGAGCAGCAGTCTAATGCATTCACATGTTTAATACTCAGCATCTACACAAGACACGCAACTGAAACTGGTCCCCAATTAACATTTAGGATCACTGACACCGGGTGGCTTTGTGATTACAGACAATACAAACGATATGAAGTGAACCATTAAAGTGCAATAGTTTACCGAACAACCGGATTCACCCCGCGAACAAAAGGTTTTCATCTGTGGAATGTATTGCTGAGTAAACATTACAGCAGGACGGCAGAGTCTGAGTAACAACGATCAGTCAGAGACAGAACTCCATATAAATACATAAATACACACATTATTCTGGACCTCACGAGCAGCACCGGTTATTAACATCGAGCAGAGTGTCATACACCATAAAGTTACATCTGTGTTCGAACACATCCTTCTTTAATTTAGGCATTAGTGTATTTGTGCAGAAAGAATCACCGGGAGCCATTAAATCCCTCCGTTGTCCCTCGAACCCATATCTTGACCCGGGTGGGTCAATCCAGCTTCAACATATTTGTGCAAAACCTTAATTTAACCTGAACGTGTTAAAAACGTCGGCTCCATGTAGTCGAAGGCACTTAATGCTCAATAGCAACATGGTTCCTGATTTGAAACACTTAGCTTAATTCCTTCTTTTCACCTTCACATTCACAGAATGAGACAAGATCCTCAAACGACTCGGGCCGAGTCACATAGATTCAACCTGCGGTCAGCACGGTGTACCAGCTTCACCTGGACTGCACGCCGAGAGCCGATTTGATATGTTCGTACACCACGTAGCTGATGCTCACAGCCGGGACCACCTTCAGAAAGTTGGGAGTCAGTCCTCTATACAGACCCGACGGACCCTCGGTCTTGATTATCTGGCGGAAGAGGCCGGACATGGAAACCTGAGCCGGGACTTCCAGCATGGCTGTGGAGGAGGAGGAAGAGAGAACATGTGAGATTGTGTACTTTGTATTTGTTTTTTTGCATGGTGGAGCTCAAAAGATATGACGTGAGATACACTTTTCATTCATTATCTTCCGCTTTATCCTCTATTAGGGTAGGGGGGGGGGGTTCCCCAGGCCCATCCAGGGGAGAACGTCTCGGGTGCTGGGCAGATACACCCAGGACAGGACGCCAATCTATCACTGGGCACACACTCACACAGACACACTCTATATGGGGCAATTTGGAGAACTCAATTAACTTGATCCATGTTTTTAGACTGTGGGAGGAAACCGGAGAACCCGGAGGAAACCCACGCAGACACGGGGAGAACATGGAAACTCCATCCAGATGGGGATTCGAACCGGGAATCCCTAGCACTGAGAGGAGAACATGCCAACCACTAAGCCACCATGCCGAGATACACTTTTAATTTCAGATAAGATTTTCTGTAGTGGGTTGGCTTTAGTTAATTGGTTAGCATGTTCTCCTCTCAGCACTAGGGATTCCCGGTTCGAATCCCCATCTGGGTGGCGTTTTCATGTTCTCCCCGTGGGTTTCCTCCGGGTTCTCCGGTTTCCTCCCACAGTTTAAAAAACATTTATCAAGTCAATTGAGTTCTCCAAATTGCCCCATATGGTGAGTGTGAGTGTGTGTCCAGCGATAGATTGGCGTCCTGTCCTGGGTGTGGCTGCCCGGCGCCCGAGACGTTCTCCCCTGGATGGGCAAGGGAGCCCCCCCGCGACCCTAATATAGGAATAAAGTGGAAGATAACAGATGGATGAATCTTGCTGCAGAAAGTTTACCTTGTGCCTGCATGCGTGTCCGAACCAGAGCGAGTGGGTAACTAGCCAGCTGACCACACGTGCTGGAAACTGCTCCACAAGTGAGAAGAACAAAAACGCCAGGATCTGCACGATCTGGACCATACCGCTGCAACCAGGTGTTCTTCAGAGTCTACAACCAACGAAAAAGTCCATCAGAAAACAGCAGGAGCAAGAAGAAGGTCTCCAAGTTTCTCTTAAGCAACAGCATCTGAAACTCACCTCGTAAACAGCCAAGTCAATGCCAGCATAGGGGATGATGCCCAGAATGTTGGGGACATATCCTTTATAGAACGCAGACACACCCTCTTTGCGCAGTATCTGCCTGGCGCAGTCAGAGATGCCGGTGTACTGGCCACTCTTCCTTAAAGCCAGACGAGTTTTTAGAACCTATGCGCCAAAAAACAAAAAAACAAAACAAAACACAAGTTAATATCGGGGTGGCACGGTGGCTTAGTGGTTAGTACATTCGCCTCTCAGTGCTAGTGATTCCCGGTTCGAATCCCCATCTGGGTGGAGTTTCCATGTCCTTCCCGTGTCCACGTGGGTTTCCTCCGGATTCTCCGGTTTCCTCCCACAGTCCAAAAACATGGCTCACAGTCAAGTGAGTTCACCAAATTGCCCCATATAGAGTGTGTATGTGTGAGTGAGTGTGTGTCCAGTGATAGATTGGCACCCTGTCCTGGGTGCATCTACCCAGCGCCCGAGACGTTCTCCCCTGGATGGGCATGGGGAACCCCCCCCCCGCGCGACCCTAATAGAGGATAAAGCGGAAGATAATGAATGAATGAAAATAGGTGAAATGTCTTTTCATTTGAACATTATTAGCATCTGAAAAACGATTACCATGAAGTTTTTTTTTTATTTTTATTTTTTTACACAGACCTATAATAAACATTTCCCCCCCCCCCCCCCCCCCCCCCCCCCCGAGACCCTAATATAGGATAAAGCGGAAGATAACGAATGAATGAATGAATAAAGTCAATATCGGCAGAAGATAAGCTCAAAAGTGAGCAACAGGGCTAAAAAAACTCACCTCCATGGGGTAGATGGTGCTCTGGGCGATGACTCCTGCCAGCGAGCCTGCTATGAAACGCTCCATGATTCCCAGCGTTTCATTATTGCTTCCCATGAGTCTCTTGATCTACGTGCAAGAGTAAGAATCAATCAATACTACGTAATTCTCCATCTTACTCGATTTATTCGTATGATTTCAATGTTATGGTGAATTACCTGCTCGTACGCCATAAACTTTAAAGCAGACTCAGGAGCAATCTTGATCACATTAACTCCGTTCCCCCTCCACAGTGACCTCACCCCTCCCTCCTTGATCATCTGAGCGAGGCCACTCACCATGCACATGTTGTTGCTGCGAGAGCCATGTACCTAAAGACACAGAGCCAGATCTGTTAGTGAACCGCAGTGGGGTCATTAAACACATTTAAGTTATGATGTTAGTATGTCGTTCTAATGCCATCAGTTAGATTAAAAACCCCATGATTCTTCTATGATTCTTCCTGAGGTTTTGGTTTAAGGTCATATAGTTCCCAGAGCACAGAGGGTTAGAGTTTCAAGCTGTTTATTAGCTTAAAGACACATTTAAAATTCAACGCATCATACTGAATCTTTTGTATTTAATCTGTACATATTTACCAGGACGCAACTGTTAAATGAAACGTTGGAATTTGGGATTTTGCTTTCTGTTGAATGATGTGCAGTCCAGGTAATAATAATAATAATAATAATAATAATAATGAAATAAAAAAAGAACAGGGCGGCACAAGTGTCTCGAAATTTTAATTCTGACTTTAAATCTCAGAATTCTGACTTTTAATCTTAGAATTCAGAATATATAAATAAATATAGGGCAGCACAGTGGCTTAGTGGTTTAGCATGTTCTCCTCTCAGCACTAGGGATTCCCGGTTCGAATCCCCATCTGGGTGGAGTTTCCATGTTCTCCCCGTGTCCGCGAGGGTTTCCTCCGGGTTCTCCGGTTTCCTCCCACAGTCCAAAAACATGGAGCAAGTCAATTGAATTCTTTGAATTGCCCCATATAGAGTGTGTATGCCCAGTGATGGATTGGTGCCCTGTCATGGGTCTATCTGCCCAGCGCCCGAAACGTTCTCCCCTGGATGGATATGGGGAACCCCACCGCGACCCTACTAGAGGATAAAGCGGGAGATAACGAATGAATGAATAAAAAGAACAATGATATCAAAGGTCTGGTCTTGTACTGAGAGGACAAACTGGATTTAACCTGCACAGGATTAGATGTGGAAGGTTCAAAGGTACGAATCAAATTAAATATTAAACCTCATTGAGTACTTGGAAGAACCTATAAAAGTCTGATGAAATGTAAACAAAGGGACTGTGATAAATGGTTGACAGTTGGTAGCCCATCGGTTAGAGTGTTGGCCCAACTGATGGTTAAGGGTTCCAATATCAGAGACCTACAAAAGTTGTCAATGTGGGGCCTTGAGCACAGCCCTTGGCCCCCATTGCTCCACTTACCCCATAGTTGAGATAACTAAGTAGCTTTGGATAAAAGCATCTTTTAAATGAAGGAAGGTCTAATATAAAAGGTGAACAGATTTATACCGTTTTGCACAGTGAATAAAACCCTGACAAAGCAGACGAAGGTGATGTGGAGCACAGTTGGAGGCTTTACGATATCTACCCTTTACGATATCCCTCACACATCTAATATTTATAGTGTCCAGTTAAGACACGTTGGCGTCAAAGGATCTTTAATCAGCAAATAGTGAGATGAACCAACAGACCGACAGGACAAAGTGATAACTGCATTTCGTTAGGTCACAGGACAAAGTTTAGAAATCGACATGGTAAATGATGCACCGCTTTAAATGTTTAGCAATAAATAGGTGAAAGTTTAATGTCCAGTGAACTATGAGCAGGATGCCCCACTTGAAGTTCAGCACTGACGTAAATCTGCTCAAAACACTTATCAACTACGCAATCAGGCGCATCAGCATTTATCTTGGCCAATAGGAGAGGTGTGCTAGCTGAGATCGATACAGATTAAAGGTGAGCAAGTTTGTCCCTCTGGCACAAAAATCGGGTCACTGTGGAGAAATACTGAATGACTTGTACGTAATACTTTTGACCTACATGTTACAGTACAAGCCACGATGACACCTGAACCCCAAGATGCCATGAGGGGGGGGCAAAAGTATCCAGACACCCACTTGCCCATATATCTAAAAATATCTTTACCTGCATTAGCACTTTGAGTCGGTCCAATGGAGCGGTGAAGGTTCGGGAGACTGCACCCGCACCCCCACCTGCCACCAGGTGCCTCCACCACATCCCAGTCATGTGTTCCTTAGCTGTGAACTCATCCGGAACCATCAGGTTCTCTCCCACATCAAAGATCTGCAAAAGTCAAAACACCACAGCAGTTAACAAGATGCTTTTTTTGGGCAAGCCCACTTAAAACCCATTGTACTCTGCAGGAGAGCAGGTTAAATCTGCTTTTTAAAGAAAAGCTGCAAAACACACACTGAGTGAAGTGAGTGCACGTGCCCAGGGTGGTGGGCAGCCCTATATACAGTGCCCGGGTAGCAATTGGGGTTAGGTATACGGCGCCCGGGTAGCAATTGGGGTTAGGTACTAAACAGTGCTCAAGGGCACTTCAGCCATAGTACTTGGTGGAATCTGGAATCGAAACGGGGACTTTTTCGGGTTACATAAGCACAAGCCTACAACTGTCCTGGTTAGTTTTGCTGAGGTGTTCATAAAGAGCAGGAACATAACGGTATCATGACATTTATTAGTTGCAGGTCTTAAGTTCAATGTATAAATATCTGAAGGTCTCAGCAGGCTGCATGTTGAACATTTCAAAATGTTCTACCCCACCAGTGAAACATGACCACACTATATGCATCTGGGTATCCCTCAGCACTGAACATATTATTTTTAGGCACAGCACAGTTATATAACCAGGGCTAGACTGGTAATCTGGCATACCGGGCATTTTCAGAATTTTTTTTTTTAATTTTAAATGTGTGTCTTGCAACCCCAAAAACAAACTGTTGTCTACACCTAAAACATGTAACACCAACCTAAGTACCCACACACAGGTGACATCATTTCTCAATGAAACATATTGTAAAGGCCTGGTTGGCATTCACACTGAGAACAAACTTCACAAGTGCCGCATGAGCGCGTTTTAAACACTTAACCGAAGCCACACAGTGATTAAGGTCTCTTACTGTTGAGTGCTTCCAAAAGAGGATGATTTCTGGCATGCTCTCTGTGGCCTGCATTGAAGGATAGTTCTTCCACTCATTCCAGTCCATGGTTATTGTTCCATTTTTATCCATGCTACAAACAACGACAACAACAAAAAAAAAGTTCAAAGTGATGCATCATGGTCACACAACACATGTTCACACAAGCAACAAATCCTATTTATACAGTAACTATAGCAAAAGCCTGATTGATGCTCATGCCCTTCTTGAAGATGAAGGGATAGGCCTGTATGAATATTTTAAGTCTCTGGTACACTGGTACAGTAAACCGAAAACAAAAAACATGTTTTGTTTTACCACTACTGCCAAAATATTCTGATGCATCCCAAAAGGTATGCCACTTTGCAGAAGATGACCAAGTCAAAGACTTTTTAAAGCATCAGGGACCAAAGATGGCCTTTAATACGCCGCAGCACAAATTAAAGCACTACATAATTTTAAATCTTGCATACTAAAAGTTTAACGCAGGTTTGAACTGAAAACTACAAAGTCACATTATTGGTGATAATAATAATAATGACTATAGCTACAAGAACTGCAAATACAGGACCCCATCTCCCCCAACTTTTCTCCCCCAAAAGAAGAGGGGATTACATACAACAGGACACTGACTCTGAAAGCTGCTCACCTTTTCAGGACCCTCTCTGCTTGGATCATGGAGATACGAACACCCAGACCATGTAACGACTCCACTACATCACTTGCACTGATCTTTTCTGAAGAAAACAAAATAAGCAGTTTTATTTGACTTACATAAAAAGCATGTTTAGAAGGGCAGTTTGATGAGAAATGCATTATTATTTTACCAGCTGTCTTCCTATTCAGACTTCTGAACACCAGCTTCAGGTCTTTTTCATGGTCTTGTAGGTAGTGCACAAACTCTTCAAAGTCTAGCTGTTCGTTCGCATCGCTCTCTTTAGTTCTGGAGATTTTCTGTCAAAGCAAACAGTTTTTTTATATTTTTTTTTAAGGCTACAGAAAAATCTTGATCCCGAAATTTCACTAGACATGCATCTTCAAAGATTAATACAAGAGATTTACAAGATTGTGCAGCATGTGTTTCCCAGCTGCCTTGGTCAATATGCATTATACAAAACCAGGCATCATTTTAAGAATTGCAATATCAATGAAAGTGAGATACTGAATTATCTTAAAGGGTCTGTCAAACTTGAGGTAGAATGGACATCTTTAAAGCTTAACATTTTACAAATTAGACTAATAATTTTAACGTCTCTGATTTCTTTGGTTTTTATATTTTAGTTTTTACTACTTGTTACCCAAAATGACTTGCTCTTTATTATAAAATTTGCCCCACCATCAGGACAAATGTAAAATAGAACAATCAGTGGCCTGATATCAAGCAGGATGCAGATAGTCTAACACTTATCGGAACCAGCGGAGGATCTGAGGAACATACAGTCCATTCATTGTTTATACATCTGATTAATAAATCTACGTCATAATGGTATTTAAACCCATGTTCGCCAACAGTTGTGAACTAACAGACATTAGTTATTTTATAATAGGACTTTATAAGTGTTAAATACCATAAACTGTCATTATTAGGAGAAAATTAATAAGGGGCAGCCTGGTGGTTAGCATGTTCTCCTCTCAGCACTAGGGATCCCCAGTTCAAATCCCAATCTGGGTGGAGTTTGCATGTTCTCCCTAGGTCTGCGTGGGTTTCCTCCGGGTTCTCCAGTTTCACAGTCCAAAAACATGGCTCAAGTCAATTGAATTCTCCCAATTGCCCCATATAGAGTGTGTTTGCCAGAAAATGCGTGCCCAACAATAAATTGGCGCCCTGTCCTGGGTGTATCTGCCCAGCGCCCGGACAGTTACCTCCTGGATCACTTTAACTTAAATTATAAGACCATTTCAGTTCATCTGTTAGTGCAATAATTATACAGTTCTCCTATTTTCAGATTTTGTGTAAATACAGTTTATTTTATCTTTATTCTGTCTTTCTTATCTTCTTAAATTTAAACTCTATGTGGAGAAGTCAGGAAAGAATTTCACTGCTGGCTGTACAATTTATATCTACATATGTGACAAATAAACCTGATTCTGGATGCCCCCCCCCCCCCCCCCGCGACTCTAGTAGAGGATAATGGATGGAGCACGGTGGTTTAGTGGTTAGCACGTTCTCCTCTCAGCACTAGGGATTCCCGGTTCGAATCCCAATCTGGGTGAAGTTTGCATGTTCTCCCTATGTCTGCGCGGGTTTCCTCCGGGTTCTCCGGTTTCCTCCCACAGTCCAAAAACATGGATCAAGTCAATTGAAGTCTCCAAATTGCCCCATATAGAGTGTGTATGTGTGTGAGTGAGTGTGTGCCCAGTGATGGATTGGCGCCCTGTCCTGGGTGTATCTGAGATGTTCTCCCCTGGATGGGAATGGGGAACCCCACCGCGACCCTAATAGAGGATAAAGCGGGAGATAATGAATGAATAAGGGATGGATAGGAAACTAATAAGTTTGTGTTTTATTATATCGCAGATCGAGCCCTGTTAAAAAAAAATAAAAAATAAAAACATTCAAAGAGACTCTGCGCGCGAACAGGAAGGCTTACTACGGGAAGCCCATACATGGGCATAAAACAGAGACGCATGCGCAGATACGAAGCCGGCGTTTGGTAAGACCGAATGACTCACGAAGAAACTATCCGTTTCGTTTCGAAGTGATGGACAATTTCTATCACATTTACATTTACATTAGAAACTAACATGAACCGCTCTTACCTTCCTCCACGTTCGGTATGACGAGAACTCCTGTGACGGCAGGAGGACGCTCAGTTTAAAGAGCGACTTCAGTTCGGACGGTAATCCGTCGGATTCAAAATACTCCACCTCCACGCGCTCGGAGTTGTGAACGGGAACATAGAGGCATAAGCATAACATGGCGGTGCGTATGAACGAGAGACGGGCAGAATAAATAAAATATAAACCTCCTCCTCCGCGGTCGGAAGCCGATGTGCCGGTACGGAAGTTCTCCTCTGCTCAAAAAGCCCAGCGCCGTGATGACGCGTGAAAGAATGCTTGCTGCTCATTGGCTGTTGGGAGCACGTGAAATGCCGTGACGTAGGAGGGTGGAGATGTTCTGTCCTGCAAGCCGGGAACACACGTGGGTCAGTGAGTGTGCTGTAACGTGGGAGTGTTCACTCGAGTCCAGCACACGCTGCCGCCTCCATCCATCCATTATGTTCCGCTTTATCCTCTATTAGGGTCGGGGGGGTTCCCCATGCCCATCCAGGGGAGAACGTCTCGGGCGCTGGGCAGATAGACCCAGGACAGGGCGCCAATCTATCACTGGGCACACACTCACTCACACAGACACACTCTATATGGGGCAATTTGGAGAACTCAATTGACTTGATCCATGTTTTTGGATTGTGGGAGGAAACCCACGCGGACACGGGGAGAACATGGAAACTCCACCCAGATGGGGATTCGAACCGGGAATCCCCAGTGCTGAGAGGAGAACATGCTAACCACTAAAGCCACCGTGCCGCCCTCCATCCATTATGTTCCGTTTTATCCTCTATTAGGGTCGCGGGGGGTTCCCCATGCTCATCCAAGGGAGAACGTTTCGGGCGCTGGGCAGATACACCCAGGACAGGACGCCAATCTATCGCTGGGCACACACTCACTCACACAAACACACTCTATATGGGGCAATTTGGAGAACTCAATTGACTTTGATCCATGTTTTTGGACTGTGGGAGGAAACCGGAGAACCCGGAGGAAACCCACGCAGACACGGGGAGAACATGGAAACTCCACCCAGATGGGGATTCGAACCGGGAATCCCTAGCGCTGAGAGGCGAACATGCTAAACCACTAAGCCACCGTGCCACCCTCCGTCCATTATGTTCCGTTTTATCCTCTATTAGGGTCGCGCGGGGTTCCCCATGCCCAGCCAGGGGAGAACGTTTCGGGCGCTGGGCAGATACACCCAGGACAGGGTGCGAATCTATCATTGGGCACACACTCACTCACACAGACACAGTCTATATGGGGCAATTTGGAGAACTCAATTGACTTGATCCATGTTTTTGGACTGTGGGAGGAAACCCACGCAGACACGGGGAGAACATGGAAACTCCACCCAGATGGGGAATCGAACCGGGAATCCCTAGTGTTGAGAGAAGAACGTGCTAACCACTAAGCCACCGCGCCACCCTATGCTGCCTCCTTGACTTTGTTAAACCAGAGTCATGCCTTCACGTGACACAGAACATTCATTCAAGGTTCCACATGCCATTCCAGGAGAGACTGTTTTGGGCGCGGGGCAGATAAACCCAGGACAGTGGGCACACTTGATCACAAAAACACAGACATTAACACACATTATATATAAAGCTTTCAATTTACTTTTAGGGTGCCACGGTGGCTTAGTGTTTAGCATGTTCTCCTCTCAGCGCTAGGGATTCCCTGTTCAAAACCAAATCTGGGTGGAGTTTCCATGTTCTCCCCGTGTCCATGTGGGTTTTCTCCGGGTTCTCCGGTTTCCTCCCACAGTCCAAAAAAACATGGATCGAGGTCAATTCCAAAGGTCAATTCGAGGTCAGTCCAAATTGTCTGTGTGAGTGAGTGTGTGCCCAGTGATAGATTGGTGTCCTGTCCTGGGTGTATCTGCCCAGCGTCTGAAACGTTCTCCCCTGGATGGGCATGGGGAACCCCACCGCGACCCTAATAGAGGATAAAGCGGAAGATAATGAATGAATAAATAGTTGTACAATATGCTTTATTTTTGTTTACCCTGTTGGTTCTCTGTTCTCTGTTGGTCAGGAGCATCACAGAACAGGTATCATTTGTTTATTATCAGTTCTGCAGTGACACTGATGTGGTGAGGGGGGGTTTTAGTGCAGCTGTGCTGCTGTAGTTTCATATAAATACCTCAGTGACACTGCTGGGATAGGAATAATGTACCCACCAAATAATACCTGCTTTGTGGTGGTATTAATAGGGTCTTGACCATTAGAGAACAGAGTAAAGGGAACCTACACAGTATGTACTGTAGAACACAAACAGATGGATCCATAGAGTTTCTCTGTGAAGGTTTTTATGAGGTTGTTCACCAAGTCTTTCCTCAACCATAGATTACAAACGATCCAATCAGGGGAGATATAAGATCCAAAATGTCTTTTGACATTGATGAGACAATGAGAAAGTTCTGCAGGTTGTTATCGTTGTTATCTATCGTTGTTATTCATTCATCCATTATCTTCCACTTTATCCTCTGTTAGGGTCGCGGTGGGGTTCCCCATGTCCATCCAGGGGAGAACGTCTCGGGCGCTGGGCAGATACACCCAGGACAAGGCGACAATCTATCACTGGGCACACACTCACTCACACAGACACACTCTATATGGGGCAATTTGGAGAACTCAGTTGACCTTGATCCATGTTTTTGGACTGTGGGAGGAAACCTGAGAACCCGGAGGAAACCCACGCAGACACGGGGAGAACATGGAAACTCCACCCAGATGGGGATTCGAACCGGGAATCCCTAGCGCTGAGAGGAGAACGTGCTAACCACTAAGCCACCGTGCCAGCCGTTGTTATTCATTCATTCATTATCTTCTGCTTTATCCTCTATTAGGATCACGGTGGGGTTCCCCATGTCCATCCAGGGGAGAACTTCTCAGGCGCTGGGCAGATACACCCAGGACAGGGCGCCAATCTATCGCTGAGCACACACTCACTTACACAAACACACTCTATATGGGGCAATTTGGAGAACTCAATTGACTTGATCCATGTTTTTGGACTGTGGGAGGAAACCTGAGAACCAGGAGGAAACCCACACGGACACGGGGAGAACATGGAAACTCCACCCAGATGGGGATTCGAACCGGGAATCCCTAGTGCTGAGAGGAGAACAGGCCAACCCACCGTGCCGCCCATCATTGTTATGATTTAGCCATATTTATAACATTACATATTTGGGGCATTTAACTTGGAGAACAGATATAAATATGAAGAAATTCTGCAAATCTTTAAGCTTCATGGTTTGTTTTTTGTTTGTAAGCGGATGAGATGTTCAGCAACCATATTTAGTCGTGATGGTTTAGCTGGTGCTTTTTCTCTTGCAGTTTATTTCCAGTTCAGACACACTGCCCGGGGTCGCTGCATTTAAGTGATATGTTTATCAGATGATAGAAGCGATATCCGAGAGCTCCTAAATCTAAGTATAGCAAAGTCACACAGTTAAGCTTCCTGACTTTATGATGTAATGAGCTGTGTTCTGAGGCTCCAAACCAGGTCATGAGGGAGCTCTTATTACCACCCTGTCAGCGCCATCGAGCCGTGTGCCTCCAGAAATACCGAAAAGTCCTGTTTTGTTCTAAATGTTTGCAAGGATTTTATACACCATATGTTCTTTAGTCTAAAGCTGAATCCGTCAGCTTTCTAGAGGTTGCATAACTGCACTCTGTTGTGTTGAAACATTCGATTTAGGTTTGGTTTACACAAGAGGTTTGAATTTAAGGTTATTTAAACAAGAAAAATGACGTAAATAAAGGCGTTTTAGGACAATGTGGCAATATATAGTATTAGTACTTTCATTCATTCATAACATTCCGCTTTATCCTAAAAAAATTATTCCGCTATTAGGGTCGCGGTGGGGTGGGTTCCCCATGCCCATCCAGGGGAGAACGTTTCGGGCGCTGGGCAGATAGACCCAGGACAGGGCGCCAATCTATCGCTGGATACACACTCACTCACACATACACACTCTATATGGGGCAATTTGGAGAACTCAATTGACTTGATCCATGTCTTTGGACTGTGGGAGGAAACCAGAGAACACGGAGGAAACCACGCGGACACGGGGAGAAGATGGAAACTCCATCCAGATGGGGATTCGATTCGGGAATCCCTAGGCGAATGTGCGAACCACTAAGTCACCGTGCCAGTATTAGTACTTGAATTATTAATCATCTCAGAACTAATGGTTCTCAAATAATTGTCCAATATACAGTTCCCTTGTTATCAGTTTGCTGCTCCGACTGCTGCCATCCAAGGTCCTTACACATGCAAACATGACGTCTTCGTCAAACGTACAGAAAGGGGACAGGTAGGATGTTTTTAGGACAAAGTCAGGAATGGATTAAGGTGGTTTGGACATACATCAGAGGAATGAGGTTTATATTGGCAGAAGGCTGCTGAGGATGGAGCCCCCAGGAAGGAGGTGAAGGTGGAAGTGAAAATACTTAAGTGAACACTAGCAGTACAGTCACTCCAATCCTGGAGACATACTGTCCTGTCTGTAATTCAAAACTGACACACGTCATTTCACTAATCATAAAAAAGTGATAGGGCGGCACGGTGGCTTAGTGGTCAGCACGTTCGCCTCTCAGCACTAGGGATTCCCGGTTCAAATCCCCATCTGGGTGGAGTTTCCATGTTCTCCCCGTGGGTTTCCTCCGGGTTCTCCGGTTTCCTCCCACAGTCCAAAAACATGGATCAAGTTAATCGAGTTCTCTAAATTGCCCCATATAGAGTCTGTTTGAGTGTGTACCCAGCGATGGATTGGCGCCCTGTCCTGGGTGTATCTGCCCAGCGCCAAAACCGTTCTCCCCTGGATGGGCATGGGGAACCCCCCCACGACCCTAATAGACGATAAAGTGGGAGATAATGAATGAATGAATGAATGAAAAATGTGATAACATCTACAACGACATAAAGACACTGGGACCTCAGTACTGGAGTAATGAACCAGTGGTGTTTGATCTCAACTGGTCCTCAGATGGTTTGTTTTGTACTTTAGCACTATGAAGGTATTTGTTGGTGTATATATATATATTAAACTGGGTGAGAACATTTCTGTACAACATGTACTCCTGTGTGTAAACACCTTTGATCCGTGACTAATAACTAACATTATGGCTGACATCCAATAGAGTGACATTAACGTGTAAAGGTTGAGAAACTTGTGTGTGCAGCCAGGAGAAGTCCGTTCCTGTCTGATAAGTACGTATTGACTCTGGCCTACAGAACCATTTCTTGATCTTCCCCTCCTACCTTCACTCTATCTTTTCAAAACACACTCCGACTCGTTCACTTCGCTCCAGTGATGATCGCCGCCTGGAGGTTCCACCTCACCGAGGAGCTAATTCTCACTCCGTGGCGTTCACCACTGCAGAATGGTGGAACGTTCTTCCCAACTCTGTCCGTAAGGCAGAATCTCTAAACAGTTTTAAGAAACTACTAAAGACGGATCTCTTTAACAAATACCTGTTGTAGAGAAGAAAAAAAAAAAAAGAAAGAAAAAAAAAAAACAGGGGGGGGGGGGGGTGGCACAGCATCAAATAACATTCATTCATTATCTCCCGCTTTATCCTCTATTAGGGTCGCGGTGGGGTTCCCCATGCCCATCCAGGGGAGCACGTCTCGGGCGCTGGGCAGACACACCCAGGACAGGGCACCAATCCATCGCTGGGCACACACTCACTCACACAGACGCACTCTATATGGGGCAATTTAGAGAATTCAATTGACTTGATCCATGTTTTTGGACTGTGGGAGGAAACCGGAGAACCCGGAGGAAACCCACACAGACACGGGGAGAACATGGAAACTCCACCCAGATGGGGATTCGAACCGGGAATCCCTAGCGCTGAGAGGCAAACGTGCTAACCACTAAGCCACCGTGCCGCCCATCAAATAACAATCAGGTTTAATGAATTTACAGTATAGTTGGTTTTCCCCATAACTTCTGACTTGTGAGTTCTCATTTGTAAGCCGCTTTGGATAAAAGCGTCTTCTAAATGACTAAATGTAAATGTAAGTACGTAAAGAGACATGATTCAATTTCTTGGTACCATTATAGTTCCTTAAGTTTGTGATTTTAATAATGAAATCAATAGACTTCCATCAATTCAGCTTTTAATCCGAAGATTAAAGGCTTAATTTACAAGGGGGCCCTTGAATAAGGCCCTTAACACCCACTACTCCAGGGGTGTTGTATTATGATCGACCATGTGATCTTACCCCAATCAAAAAGTTGGGATGAGCAAAGAGAATAATTCGGTTGTGAGCACAAACAATCATTTCTCTCTAGTCAGCAATATGAGCAGGTCCAGATAAGACACATAAACCCTAAACACATACCACAAATGAACTCATGGTTTGGATCATCTCTCCTCATTGCAGTTGAATATATTATTAAAAGCTCCACCCTTGAGGTTACCCACTAAACAAAACCATGACAACACAAGTATAATCTGTACACAATCTGTACACCTTTAATTATATGCAATTAGCTATAAAAAATGATGCACACAATGTTTATGTGGTTTTTTAAAAACTGTCATCTCACAGAGGTTAGCATCAGTTTGGACAAACTATATGATGGTACAGAAAGGAAATGGTGAAGGAAAAAAGCATGGAGGTGACTGAATGCTGAATCCTGATAAAAGTAATAAAATAAAATAAAATAAAATAAAATAAAATAAAATGACGTAGTTTAATACAAAGGCTTATTTCATTCTGTGTCGCCTGATAAATGATGGTTCGGACTCTCAGGACCTCCAGAATGAAGCGCTCAGTTGGCCTTTAGGTGGATCAATTCCTCTCTTTCTCAAAGAAGCCTGAGAGAAACAAGCAAATAAGGAATCAGCACTAAATACAAAGCTTCTATTTAGTTTTAGAATGAAATGATACGTGCTTGTTGTGGCAACAATTGTTAATAAGGCATTTTAGTAATGGTGGGTTTGAGGGATGGGGGATTATAGTAGCTGTAGTAACCTAGAATTTGTGCTTACCTCCAGAAACTGCTTAAGTCTAGTTACAGAGCCCATCTGCCCCAGGCTGGTTACTGCTTCAATCCTATGGGAGGCGTGTGTGCAAAGAGCAAGTGAGATACAGAGAGATCTATACTGCAAACAATCTACACTATCAGCAAACAACAGATCAAACCTTGTAATGTGTTAAGAACAAACATATATACACACGCACATGCTGCTTGGCCAAAAATAAATAAATCACTACATTTAACACCTACATTTAACTAAGCAAATAGGTAAAGAGCCTCCCATTGGATAATCAAGTGTGCACGATTCATCATTTTTACACATGGATCGGCCACCACAGTCCAGACCGGAATCCCATTGAGAATCTTTGGGATGTTCTGGAGAAGAGTTTATGCAGTGGTCCACATCACCATCAATGATACAAGATTTTGGGTAAAAATAAATGCAACTTTGAACAGAAAGAAATGTTGTGACATTGCAAAAGCTTGTGGAAACAGTGAATGTTTTCGGAGAATGTTAAATGTGGTCCAACCAAATATGAGTGTATGCTCATGTTTTATAGGCCACGGTTTGTATGTTTTTTTTTTGTTGTAAACTAATATATACACAGCTGCAATCAGAAATATTCAACCCCCCAAAGATTTATTTAAGGATTTATCAATATAAGTTTTTTTCAAATAGCAAGATTTTTTTTTTTTTTGACTTGAGTGATACAGAAAATCAGAACAGAAAATGCATGATATAGTATTTGTGTGTAACAGTATATTTTGTTAAGATAGCCAGGTCGCAATTATTCAATCCCTATATAATATTGTTGTTTTTAAAGCTTTCTGACAGGTTTTATGGACTAAAGTGGAGTTGAAACATAACTAAGCCTTATAATGTATATAATATACACACAAATATATATTATATACACACACGTACGTACATATGCATGTAGCTATATACATTTTTTGAAAATAATGCACACCTCTGACCACTTCACATCCTTAATAATGCATGATGTACATTATTTTAAAATTTCTACCATAAATTCAATAACACCAGAAAAAGTTGTTTGATTTGTCACTAGCCACTTTATGAAAAAAATAAGTCGCTAGAGGGTCTGAAAAGTCGCCAATTTGGCAAGAGTGTGTGTTCTGTAATTTGGCCACTGGATGGCATTTTTTTGCGTGTTAGAAAATCTTTACTTCATAAACTTCACTTTAAAAACACGACTGGATGACGTCACGGTCTTCAAAAAAAATGCATTTATGAAGCAAACCTTGTTTTTTTATTATAGTTTGTTTGTAATCACTTACAAGGCCCTCGAAGGTTGTGTATTATTGTGAATAAATCACAGAAAAGAAGTGTAACTCTACACATTTTGCTTCGTACACAACAACACCTTGTGTCTGTGATTGACACCTTGTGTCCCTCTCGTGCCTTACTGCTTTAATATATATGTATATAAACATACCTGGGAAAATATTCCTCCCTGAGAAGCAACAGTAGTTTCCAGAACTGCCCCTGATACTGTTTCATGAGCGCATTCCCACACACCTGCTCAGGCCAAAACACAAGGATCAGAAAAGAAAACACAACACTGAGCAGTCGTGTTGAGACAAAAATGCACATTTACCTCCAGAAAGTCAAGCAGAAGAGTCGCCGTGACGTCAGGAATAGGTTCCAGATTCAGCATCTGAGCCAGCCAGCGCCAGCCGTGGTTCAGGCCGTGAGGATGCGGCTGTGACGAGACAGTTGTGTGTGAGTTTGGATATGATCCTGATGCGGCAGGACAGAATTCGATTTAAATACAAGTGTAAGCACCCCTTGTTTGTTACAGTAAGGCCATCTGAGCTGGATGATGGTGGCGTAGAGTCGAATCATTCCAGACATTCTTTTCAGAAAGCTGTCCTGCCCCTCTAGCCCCAATTCAGTCACTCTGTATCCCAGAATCCTGCAGGAAAAGAATCAGACAGAAAGATTTAGATATACGGGTGGCATGGTGGCTTAGTGGTTAGCATGTTTTCCTCTCAGCACTAGGGATTCCCGGTTCGAATCCCCATCTGGGTGGAGTTTCCATGTTCTCCCCGTGTCCGTGTGGGTTTCTTCAAGGTTCTCCGGTTTCCTCCCACAGTCCAAAAACATGGATCAAGTCAACTGAGTTCTCAAAATTGCCCCATATAGAGTGTGTCTGTGTGAGTGAGTGTGTGCCCAGGGATAGATTGGCACCCTGTCCTGGGTGTATCTGCCCAGCGCCCGAAACGTTCTCCCCTGGATGGGCATGGGAAACACCCCCGCGACCCTAATATAGGATAAAGCGGAAGATAATGGATGGATGGATGTATTTAGATATACAAGCAATTAGAACCTGGGAACTGAACCCAGGATCTTTAAGCAGGATGATGGAGGCACGAACACCATGCGGCACCACCACCATGCCTCTGGTCAGGAAATGAGCTGGAATAAATGTTCTCACATGTTCCCCTTTAGAATGCTGAGCAGATATTTAAACATCTTACTTCTGATAATCCTCTACAGAGGTTCCAGGCTTCATACGTGGGTGGTGTGGTACCGCATACGGGCATTTTTTGTGGAGGTGGGCTAAGAAAAGTTTGCCTAAATTAGGATGCAGCTCCCAGATCCCCGACGCCACAACTGCGATAGGGAACACTGCCTTGTTCTCCTCCTCTCCTTGTTTCTGTAAGGAGAACATATCGTGGTTAGACCTGAGCGTAAATATACATCCTCCATATGTAGCAGGAACCCTGAGCCTAACTGTGTAATAAACAAAAACATTTACCACAAGTGTCTCGGCTAATTTATAGCTGACGAACTCCAGCCCGTGAGGATGGTGCGAGGTGGACAGGGATTTTCCATTTGACACCACCGACTGCCCTGATAACAGTCTGTCAAATTTATCAAAGATCTCCCTCAGCTGAGATGCTATAGAAAAGAAAGACGAACAAGAGAACACAAGGATGCTTATAACCACCATTTTAAGAAGCACCAGATTAATGGCCCTATTTTAGGGATCTTTAGCCAACTGTGCATGACAGTGTCTTTCCTACTGCGAAAAGGTACACCATGCACAGTGCAAGATACAAAAGGCATGTACCAATACATGGGGTGAGAGCAAAGTCTATAGTTTGTCTAAGTGAAAGTATATAGAGATTCTGACTGACATTTCTTCTAATTGTACAAATAGGAGAACCACACCTTCTGGAGCAATATCATCTATATGCACGACAATGTGCCATTTGATGCTGCAAACAATACCCGGGCATCATTGGCTGCTATAGGAATAAGGAGATAACAAGGAGAGAAATTCATTGTTTGGCCACCACCATTCCCAGACATCAACCCTATAGAGAACCTTCGGAGTATCTTCAAGCAAAAATTCTATGAGGGTGGGAGGTAGTTCACATCAAAACCACAGCTCTGGTAGGCTATTCTGGTTGGACATCCTGCAAAGAAATTTTATTTAATATAATGATTATAACATATATAATATATTATATAGTGTGTGTAATAAGGGCGGCACGGTGGCTTAGTGGTTAGCACGTTAGCCTCTCAGCACTAGGCATTCCCGGTTCGAATCCCAATCTGGGTGGAGTTCCCATATTCTCCCCATGTCCGCGTGGGTTTCCTCCGGGTTCTCCGGTTTCCTCCCACAGTCCAAAAACATGGGTCAAGTCAACTGAGTTCTCCAAATTGCCCCATAAAGAGTGTGTCTGTGTGCGTGTCTGTGTGTGTGTGCCCAGTGATAGATTGGCGTCCTGTCCTGGGTGTGTCTGCCCAGCGCCCGAAACGTTCTCCCCTGGATGTGCATGGGGAACCCCCCCCCGTAACCCTAATATAGGATAAAGCGGAAGATAATGAATGAATGAATGTGTGTAATAATTTGGAAGTATATATATATATATATATATATATATATATATATATATATATATATATATATATATATATATATATATATATATAAAGAACACTTGCTTTACAGTGAGTCTAATGTGTTTGGGTTCTTCCCATTATTGTTTGAATATGCTGTAGATAAGACACCAGTCTCTGAGCACTGCGACCTCAACGTCTTGCAGCTCAGTCAAAACAAAATTTCAAACTTCACCAGTTTTACCTTCAACATTCTTTCCTTCCCTGACCATCAGCAGCCCTAATTGCCTCCCTGAACAAATTTCAAAGATCAGCCTCGATCTCTGTGTGTGAAATAAAATTAAATTAATGGAAACGACCCTCTTTATTATATTGAATACGAACAGCTTAGTATTAAATCAGTGGGTCTCCAGTTCTGCCATGATGTGACTACCAAGACCTTAAGGCACTTTCATTAGAATCAACTAAATCAATCCATCTATTGATAACTGAACAGATTGTTTTTTAACTTAACACTTAAATATTTGTAGATAATCTGTACATTGCTTTTGTTTATGTGTTTTAAGAAAGACATGTCACTAAGCCTTGGTTCTCACAAAGTTTCTTCCTCTAAAAACTACCAAATACCAGGGAGTTTCTTGTCTCTGTACCTTCGGCTTGCTCTTCAATGGTTCAGACTAAAACCACCATGAAGCTAATTGGAGGCAATCTACAAGTGAACTGAATTTGAACAAACTCACCAGAGGTGCCGGAGATCAGATTAACGGGAGTCGTGGCAGCTTTCGAAAGTTCCATTTTTAGTTTCTTGGTCTGCACACATGCAACAGAAAATTAAACTGCTGAGTAAAGTAATGTTAAAATAAGAGAGTAATACCATATGGGGGAGTGGTAGCTCAGTGGTCAGGGCGTTGGGCTATCAATCTGAAGGTTGGGGGTTCAAATCCCAGGTCCACTGAAGCAAGACCCTTAACCCTCATTGCTCTCAGGGATGTTGTGATGAACCCTGTGCTCACCTTGTAAGTCGCTTTGGATAAAAGTGTCCAATAAATGACCAAATGTAAATGTATGTACGGCCAAATGTTTGTGGATAAGTACCAAGCATTTTCAAATGATTGAACATTCTGTTGAAATGTCAGTAAAAATGAAGAACCTTAACTTAAGAAAGTTATCTATTATTTCTACAGTGATTGCACACAGAGGAATCGGTCCATATTTAACCCATCCATGCAGTGAAACACTCACATATACACACACTGAGTGAAAGCAAGCGATGGGCAGCACTGTACAAGGGCACTTCAGCCATAGTACTTGTTGGGACCGGAATCGCAAGGCAGGTTCGTTAACCACAAGACACTGACTGCCCCGTTATCATAGACTTTAGGTGGTGGTGGGGGGGGGGGGCATGGTACACTAGCTTGATTCTTATGTGTTGCTTCAGATAAAGGCATCAGTGGAGTTAATGTACTGTCTCAGAAAACTGAGGTCCAATCTCACTGCCAGACAGGAACTACCTGAGGAACTACCTTGATATCATAAGTTTTACTGTAACTATGGATACGCCTCTCTTTACAGATTACAGTATCATTATCATTGTTCATTCATTCATTCATTCATTATCTCCCGCTTCATCCTCTATTAGGGTCGCGGTGGGGTTCCCCATGCCCATCCAGGGGAAAACGTCTCGGGGGCTGGGCAGATAGACCCAGGACAGGGCGCCAATCCATCGCTGGGCACACACTCACTCACACAGACACACTCTATATGGGGCAATTTGGAGAATTCAATTGACTTGATCCATGTTTTTGGACTGTGGGAGGAAACCGGAGAACCCGGAGGAAACCCACGCAGACATGGGGAGAACATGGAAACTCCACCCAGATGGGGATTCGAACCGGGAATCCCTAGCGCTGAGAGGCGAACGTGCTAACCACTAAGCCGCCATCATTGTTCATATTGTGGGAAATTAATCAGAAAATACATTCATTCATTCATTATCTCCCGCTTTATCCTCTATTAGGGTCGCGGTGGGGTTCCCCATGCCCATCCAGGGGAGAACGTCTCGGGCGCTGGGCAGATACACCCAGGACAGGGCGCCAATCCATCGCTGGGCACACACTCACTCACACAGACACATTCTATATGGGGCAATTTTGAGAACTCAATTGACTTGATCCATGTTTTTGGACAGTGGGAGGAAACCGGAGAACCCGGAGGAAACCCACGCAGACACGGGGAGAACATGGAAACTCCACCCAGATGGGGATTCGAACCGGGAATCCCTAGCGCTGAGAGGCGAATGTGCTAACCACTAAGCCGCCATCATTGTTCATATTGTGGGAAATTAATCAGAAAATTCAATAAAAAAAATGTTTAAAGAAAAACTATGGATACGGCATTGTGATGGCTGCACTGTATTGGCAGCTTTATTTTCAGCCTGACCTGTTTGTCTTTGCAGCTGTTTAAATCTTCAAAGGTCTGCGCAAACTGGGTTGCCAAATCCTGCAGTTCTTGGTACCATTTCAGAATGCTGTCTGTGGCCTGGGTCTGCAAGCCTGGAATAAAAGTCATGAGACCGGTAAGCAATGCAGCTTCCTCAACATCGAGCTGGCCTCACGACGGTGGAACCAAGTTCAGAACCAGACCTTCTTTTTTGGTCGTCTCCGGAACGACCCGCGCCGCTGCGCTCTTCTTTTGTTCTTCCTGCTGCGCTTTCAAATCCTCCTCTTTTTTCCGCGCCTCTTCCTCCTCCTGTTCCTTCCTCTTCCTCTCCTGTGCTTTGTCCTCTTCCGCCTTCGTCCTGGAGTTCAGCAGCATTCTCATTTGGTGCTGGGCCTGTTCCGCCACCGTCATGTCCTCCGCGCTGGGGAAGTGCCCCTGGACACAAAGCTCCAGATGTTAACCTAACGAGGGTTGATGGTATATTTGTAATTGGTTAGGGAACCGGGACTCACATCAGCCGTGGTGCGAATCACCTCCGAGACCTGAGAACACAGTTGGTTGCCGCGGGTGATATAAGGCGTGTAGTCGAGCGTAGGCTCTGGCTGCGGGGACGAGGAAGGATCCAGGAGCTTATTAAGTCGGAGCACCTCCTCCTGGATGCCGTTGAGAGTCCGCAGCCGCTCCTCACCCTCCAGTTTTTTTTGCTGCTCGAGCTCTGCCTGCTGCTTCGCCTCTCGCACACGCGAGTTTAGGATCTGGGGGAGAATTAAGAGACAATGATGGTACAACATGTTCATCATATAAAATCCAGGTCACTTGGTAGAACAGTGATGGCTGAAGCCTGAGGTCTGAGATTCAGCAGAGTTCAGATGGAGCCACTTACTTTCATTCTGTGCCGGTGCTCCTCCTTTAGTTTCTCCTGACGTCCAAGGCTTTCCTGAGTTCTAGAAAAAACGGGTTCATGTTCATTCTAAATCGAACAAAATGGACCAAGGAGCAGATCAGTGAATCACTGAACCTACTCTTTCTCCAACATGTCCCTGATGACCTGATACTCCTGCCTCTGCTTGAGCTCCACAGACTCCTCGAAGCGTTTCAGCTGCTCCATATCTCGACTGGCCAACGCCGCCACCATTCGCTCCTGCAGCTCCTGCCTCAAACTCAGCTCGGCCTGAAGGAACAAAGAAACAACAAATAAAATACTTGAATACAACTCTCATGTTAGAAAAGCAGCGGCACGGTGGTTTAGTGGTTGGCATGTTCGCCTCTCAGCGCTAGGGATTCCCGGTTCGAATCCCCATCTGGGTGGAGTTTCCATGTTCTCCCCGTGTCCGCGTGGGTTTCCTCCGGGTTCTCCGGTTTCCTCCCACAGTCCAAAAACATGGAACAATTGGAACAGTTCTCCAAATTGCCCCATATAGAGTGTGTATACGTGCGTGTCTGTGTGAGTGAGTGTGTGCCTAGTAGGGGTGAGCTGCAATATTCGCTGATTCGACGATTCGATTCGGAGAACCGTAGTCGACTATGAACCTCATAGTCGAATGTACCATTTTGACCACATGGGGGTGTCCATGGCTGCTGCTAAGCACTAGTTTTTACATGAAATGTCTTTGTTTTCGTTATATATATAGCCTTTTGTCAAATAAAATCATCATCATTTCTAGAAAAAAGAAAAACAAAGAAAAAAGAAAAACAAAAAAAAAAGGTTTCCTTTTGTTAGAAAAACAAGTAAAATATATATATATATATAAAAAAATCTTTTTTAAAAACTATGCTTATAGCGCTATCTTGTGGTGAACTTTTAAATGATTCGACTATCAGTCGACTATAGGGAAAATCTGATGAATCAGATTCGACTATGAAAATCTGTAGTTGAATACACCCCTAGTGCCTAGCGATAGATTGGCACCCTGTCCTGGGTCTATCTGCCCAGCGCCCGAAACGTTCTCCCCCGGATGGGCATGGGGAACCCCACCGCGACCCTACTAAGGATAAAGCGGGAGATAATGAATGAATGAATCTTAGAAAAGCTTTATTTTGTTGGATAGCTGTTTATCTCATGGTGAGAGTGATGACATGGAACTTTCTGCAATTTTAAAGTATCAGCTCAGCCTAATAACAGGTGACACACAATTAAAGACTTAAAAATGCAGTACCTTGACTTTGTCCTGCTGTTTTTTCTCACAGATGCGAATGCAGCCTGCCATCTGAGTGACCCTGTGTGAGAGCAGGGAGATGGCTGGAGGCGACGTGCTGCTTTGGTTTAATGTGGAGTTTGCACTGTCCTCCGTATCCTCCTGGACCTGCAAAATAAAACCCTCATGATTTCCAGTTTATAAACTGATTAACTGATTGGACATCTTGGACTTACCATCTTCGGCGCTCCCACAATGCTCAGCGGTGAAGAGCTCAAGGATGATTGGGGAAAAGATGAGATGATGACATCTGATGCAAGTCTGACTTCATTTGTGGGTGGTTCTTCTTCATGAAATGGGGAACTCTGTAACGAGCGGCGGTGCGACTCTTTCTGAGAGTTCAGTCTATTCAAAACTTGGCCAGATAGAGGTGAAAGTTTGAAGACCTCATTACAGTCGGCTAAAATGTCCTGGAGATAAAAACACAAGGAGAAGAAATGCCATCATAAATCGCGTTGTTCCGGTCCCTAAATCTGATTGGCTGAGCCGTTCGTCCAGCCGTGACATCAGTGACAATAATGCACACCACTTCCACACTCACATTCATATCAATGCGCGATACATTACATTACTTTCCCGATGTTTTTTATAAACTGTGTTTTGTAATTTGACCACCAGATGGCAGTATTTGATTGTATGCGAAACCAGAATTCTGTTAAAAACAGGACTAGATTTTACATTACATACATTTGGTCATTTAACAGATGCGTTTATTTAACGTGACTTACAAGTATCCCAACAGGGTTGGTCCTGCACCCCTGGAGCAATGAGGGTTAAGGGCCTTGCTCAAGGACCCACAATTGTAGCTTTAGTGGACCTGAGATTTGAACCCACAATGTTCTTATTGATAGCCCAATACCCTGACCACTGAGCTACCACACCCTTGGTTAGATTGCATCATGAAAGTCCAGTTTATCAATGATTTTGCTTTCAATACATTTATGAATCAAACCATGTCTTTATTCGGCCTCTCATAGGGATTCCCGGTTCGAATCCCCATGTGTTTGCAACTATTTTAAGTGCAATTGAACACAAAATTGCTGAGGTGTGTGTATAAGTGTATTCTAAATGGGCATAAATCAGTGGGGAAAGAATGAATGAATGTAATTTTATAAAAGCTGCACTCCACTCCACCTCGTGCCTAACAACACCCTTTTTTCCGTGATTTCTCGCCCTTTCATACCTAATTGCTTTATTAATTAATGTGACTGTAAAATAAAGTGAAATATTTAGCTTTCTATACTTACACACTGTCTGTCTTCAGAATCTGTCTTCTACATTTAACCCACCCGTGCAGTGAAACACACAAAAACACTGAGTGAAGTGAAGTGAACATACGACCACGGAGCGGTGGGCAACCTAGTAGTTACGTGCTTTGCCCAAGGGCACTTGAGCTATAGTACATGGTGGGACTTGGAGGGAACGGGCATCTTCAGGTGGTTGGTGGGACTTAACTCCATGCAACTAATACCCGGGCGGCACGTTGGCTTAGTGGTTAGCCCATTCGCCTCTCAGCGCTAAGGATTCCCAGTTCGAATCCACATCTGGGTGGAGTTTCTTTGTTCTCCCCGTGTCTATGTGGGTTTCCTCCGGGTTCTCCGGTTTCCTCCCACAGTCCAAAAACATGGATCAAGTCAATGGAGTTCTTCAAATTGCCCCATATAAAGTGTCTTTGTGTGTGTGTCTGTGTGAATGTGTACCCAGCGATGGATTGGCGCCCTGTCCTGGGTGTATCTGCCCAGCGCCCGAAACGTTCTCCCCTGGATGGGCATGGGGAACCCCCCACCTGCGACCCTAATATAAGATTAAGCGGAAGATAATGGATGGATGAAACTAATGGTCATTATTTTAACACCAATCTAACTTCACCGACCTTATCATTAATATAAATTTGCCAGCATACAAATCTTAATGTGCTGTGCTGTCAATCTGAAGGCTGGGGGTTCAAATCTTGACTGCAATGAAGTGGGTCCTTAAGAAAACCCATAACCCTCATTACTCCAGTGTTAACCCTGTGCTCATGTTGGGATACACTGCATTACTTTACTGTTACATTGCACTACATTACATCACATTTACATTATATTTACATTTACATTACATTTACATTTACATTACATTTACATTACATTACATTTAGCAGACACGTTTATCCAAAGCGACTTGCAAATGAGAGAACCACACAAGTCAGTAGTAACAATGATCCTCTCTGTAAGTCGCTGGATAGAAGCGTCTGCTAAATAACTAAATGTAATGTAACGCAGGGCGGCACGATGGCTTAGTGGTTTAGCATGTTCTCCTCTGGGTGGAGTTTCCATGTTCTCCCCGTGTCCGCGTGGGTTGCCTCCGGGTTCTCCGGTTCCCTCCCACAGTCCAAAAACATGGATCAAGTCAATTGAGTTCTCCAAATTGCCCCATATAGAGTGTGTCTGTGTGAGTGAGTGTGTGTCCAGCGATGGATTGGCGCCCTGTCCTGGGTCTATCTGCCCAGCGCCCGAAACGTTCTCCCCTGGATGGGCATGGGGAACCACAGGCGGCACGGTGGCTTAGTGGATAGCAGGTTCTCCTCTCAGCGCTAGGGATTCCAGGTTCGAATCCCTATCTGAGTGGAGTTTCCATGTCCTCCCCGTGTCCGCATGGGTTTCCTGCGGGTTCTCCGGTTTCCTCCCACAGTCCAAAAACATGGATCAAGTCAATTGAGTTCTCCAAATTGCCCCATATAGAGTGTGTCTGTGTGAGTGAGTGTGTGTCCAGCGATGTTGTGCGCCCTGTCCTGGGTCTATCTGCCCAGCGCCCGAAACGTTCTCCCCTGATGGATGGGGAACCACAGCGGCACGGTGGTTACCGTTCTCCTCTCAGCGCTGGGATTCCCGGTTCGATCCCTATCTGAGTGGAGTTTCCCCTCCCCGTGTCGCATGGGTTTCCTCCGGGTTCTCCGGTTTCCTCCCAGTCCAAAAACGGATTTGAGTTCTCCAAATTGCCCCATATAGGTGTGTGTGTGAGTGAGTGTGTGCCCAGTGGGGATTGGCCCTCCTGGGGTCCTGCCCAGCCCCGAGACGTATGGGCATGGGGAACCCCCCCCTGACCCTAATAGAGGATAAAGCGAGAGATAATGAATGAATGAATGTAACGCACTCTGATCACAGCAGGTGTGAAGCAGCATATAGGTTTATTAATTTATTTAATTAATGTAGTTTAATGAGAAGCTAAACAAACCGCGCAGATAAACCCGCGGTTTGAACGTCACCTCGTCTTTCTCCAGCCAGTCGGGACTGTATTTAATTTTCCCCTTCGGTGAGTTTTTTAAAGCGTTCAGAGTTTCCCACCGCAAACCTTCAGCCGGCATTTTGATTTAAACATAAACTCCAAACTCAACAACCCGAGACACGCGCAATTCCGCCTTTATTACAAAATAAAAGTCAGCACTGCGACAATTCTAAATCAGTTAATAAAATATTTGACAGTCATGAAATCATGTTTAACAAAATAATTGTTAAATATGAATATATATATATATATATATATATATATATATATATATATATATATATATATATATATATATATATACTGTATATATACTGTGTGTGTGTATATATATATATATACACAGTGTATATATACTGCACATATGTACACACACACACACACACACACACACACACACACACACACACACACATATAGAGAGAGAGAGAGAGAGAGAAGAGAGTAAGAAAGAGCGATAGAGAGAGAGAGAACAAATATAATAAATAATAATAATAATAATAATAATAATTATTATAATTATTATTATTATTATTAACAATTTGGGTTATAAATGCCTTCAACATAAAAGATGGAAAATTTGAAATTTCAATTAACAAGAGTCTCAGGTTTCGTATGCTAATTGTTAAGTTACTGTGGAAATACAGTGCTGTGTAAAAAAAAGCACAAAAGAAATAATTAAACGAAGCTGATCAGATACTTTAGCTTTAGTAACTGATAGTTGTTTAAATATATTTTGACATATGTTATTAGTGTTCAAATTGCCCACTAAGAAATAATATGACAAAATATTAACATAAAAATATTAACATCACATTATACACAGTATAATGGCGAATAAGGATAATAAATATATATATATATATATATATATATATATATATATATATATATATATATATATATATATATATAATTTATTATCCTTTATTAATTTATTATCCTATATATATATATATATATATATATATATATATATATATATATATATATATATATATATATTTTATTTATTTATTTATTTATTTATATATAATATATATATATATATATAATAATATATAATATTATACGGTGGCACGGTGGCAAAAACATGGATCAAGTGTATTGAATTCTCCAAATTGCCCCATATAGAGTGTGTGTGTGTGAGTGAGTGTGTGCCCATCGATGGATTGGTGTCCTGTCCTGGGTCTATCTGCCCAGCGCCCGAAACGTTCTCCCCTGGATGGGCATGGGGAACCCCACCGCGACCCTAATAGAGGATAAAGCGGGAGATAATAAATGAATGAATGAGTTTAATGAAATCAGAGCTTCAGGCAGTGAGCTCTCTGTAAATATGTTGGTGTGGGAGCAGAGGCTCCTGTAATGCGCTGGCATTACTGTAGGTGGCGATGTAGCACATGCGTAAACCAGTAAGCCTGCAGAGACCGACGAGTAAAACAGGCGTGATGGCGGAATCCGGTCGGCTGTGGAGGGTATGTTCACTGATCCGTACAGTTATTACGTTTTAAATTAACTTTTGTTTATTAGTTTCCACGTCAGTAAATAAAGAGCGCGTTTCTCACCTCTACACCCGCAAACGTACCGAGCGTGCCCCATTAAACTGAATGGTGTAACCCCCTGACTGATTTCAGTACAGTGAGAATGAAAACATAACATTCAGAGACACAGACTTTGATTTAACTCTCCCTTATTATACTTTGCAGGTTTTGGCAGCTGTGTGATTCTCTAAACACAAAAAACTAAATACTAATTTCAGGTTTAGTTTTCTATACAATGTTTCAGTCCACTTAATGTCCTCATAATGAAGTCCATCCATCTTCTGCTTTATCCTCTATTAGGGTCGTGTGTGTGTGTGTGTGGGGGGGGGTTCTCCAAGCCCATCCAGGGGAGAACGTTTCGGGCGCTGGGCAGATACACCCAGGACAGGACGCCAATCCATCACTGGACACACACATACACACTCTATATGGGGCAATTTGGAGAATTCAATTGACCTTGATCCATGTTTTTGGACTGTGGGAGGAAACCGGAAAACCCGGAGGAAACTCCACCCAGATGGGGATTCGAACCGGGAATCCCTAGCGCTGAGAGGAGAACGTGCTAAGCACTAAGCCACCGTGCCGCCTGTGTTTGCAATTGATATATCTAATAACTGAGGCGGCACGGTGGCTTAGTGGACTGTGGGAGGAAACCGGAGGAAACCCATACGGGGAGAACATACACACTCCACACAGATTGGGATTCGAACCCGGAATTCCCAGCGCTGAGAGGAGAACATGCTAACCACTAAGCCACCGTGCCACCCTGATGATGAAGTCCGTCCATCCATTCATTACCTTCTGCTTTATTCTATATTATGGTCGCGGGGGGGGGGGGGGGGGGGCTGGGCAGATACACCCAGGACAGGACGCCAATCTATCACTGGACACACACTCACTCACACAGACACACTCTAAATGGGGCAATTTGGAGAATTCAATTGACCTTGATTCATGTTTTTGGACTGTGGGAGGAAACTGTAGCATTCAACCTGTCCTGGGTCTATCTGCCCAGCGCCCGAAACGTTCTCCCCTGGATGGGCATGGAGAACCCCACCACGACCCTAATAGAGGATAAAGCGGAAGATAATAAATGAATGAATGAATTTCGTCTCTTCACACAGCCGCCTCGTGAATGCGAAATCTACTGGAGTGAGTTCATCCACTGTAAAAGCATCCGGCATCGCTTTCATAACTACTACACATACGGTACGCCCCCCTTTTGCCAGCAGTGGAAGTCTGACTATGAGGCATGTCGAGAGTGGGAGAGGACCAACAATCCAGACGCCAAGGTCTGCACCCCCTGTGATGCACTACAGCAGAATCATATGGTACTGATGCAGTGTTGGTTATAATGTGGCAAATCTTTTTAGGAGAGGATTCTGACAAGTGAGAGGAAGCGGGTGACTGAAGGAAAAAAGTTCACTCCTGTTTGGGAAATGAGACAGAGCCCACCGGCAGACTGGCACCTGCCTCTGGATCGGGATACCTGAACACGTACAAGATTGAAATGATTAATAATTTTGACTTGAAAGCTCAATGTACAGAGGACAAGGTGACAGGGTGTGATCATCAGTGTGTGGACAGCCATCATCAGGCTTGATTAACCTGAATCTCACTGGATCCACAGTAAAAATGTGGACAGACCTCTATTATGATCGGAGAATCTGCTTTGTGAAAAATAAAATAAAAATGCACTAATAAATATTTTAAAGGCTCAATATTGTTGACCTTATCATAAGAAATGGTCATAGTTCAAAAGTAATAATATTGCTTATATGACACAGCCATTTTTATTATAAATAAACTTGTGAACACATGAAGAGACTCCATCTCGGTCTAGTTCCTCCTTAATATTTACACAGATACAATATTAGACCAGGTGCTGGGCTCCATCACTGCGTGTACACTCGCGTTATGTCGTGATATTTTCCCTCAGGAGCTTCGTGAGTGGGACTAGGAGGTGTATAACAGGGGCCATGATGCTGGAAAGGTAAAAAACTGACATCAGGGCTGATTGCTGCCTTGTAGAGTTCGTCTGATTCCAGTTTGAGCTCCTCTAAAGCTCGTGTCTGGGCCTTCAAGGCTTCCTGTATGGCCTCCATCTCAGCCTGGTGCTGTGAATGCTTGTATAGGGACCATTCCTTGAGCAGCAGCGCTCTGCGCTCAGTCTCCTCGAAAGACAGGTTAGGAGTTTGACGAAATCTGAGAAATGGAGCAGAGGGTTCAAGGTTTAGTGATTTGTCAAGCTGTAACTGTTAAAAAAGGGTCATATATATATATATATATATATTAGGGCTGTCTTCAACTAAGGATTTTCATAGTCGAATCTGATTCGTCAGATTTTCCCTATAGTCGAAAATTTCACCACAAGATGGCGCTATAAGCGTGGTTTTTAAAAAAGTTTTTTTTCTTTATATTTTATTTGTTTTTCTAGAGCACCGTAAATGGGTTAAAGCGCACACATCATTTAAAAAAAATATTAACAGAAATTAGGATGATTTTATTTGACAAAAGGCTATATATATAACGAAAACAAAGACATTTCATGTAAAAACTAATGCTTAGCAGCAGCCATGGGCGCCCCCATGTGGTCAAAATGGTACATTCGACCATGAGGTTCATAGTCGACTACGGTTCTCCGAATTGAATCAGCGAATATTGCAGCTCACCCCTAATATATACATATATATATATATATGAAAAGTGTTATAGAAAAGTGTGAGCTACTCTTAATAAAACTGCTTCACCTGAACTCATCGTAGACTTTGGACGAAGTAATGAAGTCTTCTATTGGAATCAGCTCAGGTGGGACTTTTTCCAGCTTCTTTAACTTTTTCCTCAGGCGCTCTTTGGCCATGAGCTCACGTCGTGGGTCTACCTTCTTCTTTTTCTTCGGCTCAGCTCTGAGGTCACAGAAGGGTGGGACACTTATGAGCTGGAACATTTTTAAAGGTTTACATTTTCAGTCCGGGGCGGCACGGTGGCTTAGTGGTCGGCACATTCGCCTCTCAGCGCTAGGTATTCCCGGGTCGAATCCCCATCTGGGTGGAGTTTCCATGTTCTCCCCGTGTCTGCGAGGGTTTTCTCCCACAGCCCAAAAACATGGATCAAGTCAATTGAATTCTCAAAAATTGCCCCATATAGAGTGTGTCTGTGTGAGTGAGTGTGTGCCCAGCCACAGATTGGCGTCCTGTCCTGGGTGTATCTGCCCAGCACCCGAAACGTTCTCCCCTGGATTGGCATGGGGAACCCCCCCCCCCCGCAAACCTGATATAGGATAAAGCAGAAGATAATTAATGGATATACATATATATAATAGATAGATAACATACAGCGGTGACATGCAAGGCTCTAAAAACTGTACAAACTGTACATTCAAATCCATCTTACTATAGAAACATCGACCCTGAATGATCGTAGATTAAAGATAATAAGAGTGACGAATAGGGCGGCACGGTGGTTTAGCATGTTCTCCTCTCAGCGCTAGGGATTCCCGGTTCGAATCCCCATCTGGATGGGGTCTCCATCCGTGTCCGCGTGGGTTTCCTCCGGGTTCTCCGGTTTCCTCCCGCAGTCCAAAAACATGACTCAAGGTCAATTGAATTCTCCAAATTGCCCCATATAGAGTGTGTCTGTGTGAGTGAGTGTGTGCCCAGCGATGGTTTGGCGTCCTGTCCTGGGTCTATCTGCCCAGCGCCCGAGATGTTCTCCCCTGGATGGGCATGGGGAACCCCCCCCCCCCGCGACCCTAATAGAGGATAAAGCAGAAGATAATGGATGGAATATTGACGAATGACGTCTCACCGCAATGGAACTGAAGTCTTTAATGAAAACACTGAAGCAAACCAGTGACTATGTCTGACAGACGTGTCGATGACGCTCCTGCTCCTAAAAAACAAAACAAAAACAAAGTTAATTAAAAGCTAATAGATCGATGACACGTGTTTAACACTATTACATGTGATTCGGTTCACTGTCCGTTAGCTTAGCCAACATGCTAAATGCATTAAAAATCCAGATATGCTTTTAAACGTACCACGAAAACAAAAGCGGCTTATTCAGCACCTGCGTTACGCTGCGACCGATAATCCGCGACATCCTTCAACCTGTAAATAATTCCTAAAAACTTGTAAAAACACAAAGAAGACAAGGTGAACTACTGCCACCCTGCAAAACGTGCGACGGCGCGGTGTTTCCACAAACGCACATTCGCTGTGCTTTTAGTATTTAAAGATTCAAACTTTACCTTTTAAAATCGTATTATACAATTAATTTAGAATTAAGGTAAATAATGTTAAGATTTTTAAGACGATATATTATGGAAGATAAAAAAGAACAGGAAAGTGTTGAATGGTAAAGTCCGTGATCGAGGTTTTTGGGTGAAAGGTTACTCTGGTGAAGCACCTCTGCACGCGCTTTCGTGCGGAACGCCGTGACCTTCGTCAATTTGCCAATAAATCACTAAAATGTCGCTTTTAAGAGGTAAAAACACACATTTTATCCTTTTAATGTGCATGGGCGAGTTTTAATTCCATAGTTATGACGCTAGCTGGCTATAATGCTTACTTTACCTGTAACTTATGCTTTTGTTTAGTTTCTAATATATATAATTATTTATATTTGTAAAAATGTCGTTGTGTTTTGCTTTTCTGTATTTATAAATCTCACACGTGTATTATCAAACACTTGTGTTGGGTTTCTCCTTCAAGAACATGGTGTGCTTTATTAATAAAATCTGTGCCTTCAACTTTGAACATACCTCTGCTGATTGTAGTTGAAGAGCTTAATTTGTTACTAATCATTGTTTATTTAAATTGTTTTCACAGTTTTTACTGTTTTAATCTTTTTTTTTTAAAGGGAATATAACCCCTGTTTACTCCATATCTTACTTGTGGCCAATTCCCTGAGTATTGCCCCATATCCTTTCATTCATTCATCATCTTCCGCTTTATCCTCTATTAGGGTCGCGGTGGGGTTCCCCATGCCCATCCAGGGGAGAACGTCTCGGGCGCTGGGCAGATATACCCAGGACAAGGCGCCAATCCATCGCTGGGCACACACTCACACACACACGCTCTGCATGGGGCAATTTGGAGAACACAATTGACTTGATCCATGTTTTTGGACTGTGGGAGGAAACCGGAGAACCTGGAGGAAACCCATACAGACACGGGGAGAACATGGAAACTCCACCCAGATGGGGATTCGAACCGGGAATCCCTAATGCTGAGAGGCGAACGTGCTAACCACTTAGCCACCGTGCCGCCCGGGGTTCCCCATGCCCATCCAGGGGAGAACGTCTCGGGCGCTGGGCAGATAGACCCAGGACAGGGCGCCAATCCATCGCTGGGCACACACTCACTCACACAGACACACTCTATATGGGGCAATTTGGAGAACTCAATTGACTTGATCCATGTATTTGGACTGTGGGAGGAAACCGGAGAACCCGGAGGAAACCCATGCGGACACGGGGAGAACATGGAAACTCCACCCAGATGGGGATTCGACCGGGAATCCCTAGCGCTGGGAGGCGAACGTGCTAACCACTTAGCCACCCGGGGTTCCCCATGCCCATCCAGGGGAGAATGTCTCGGGCGCTGGGCAGATACACCCAATCTATCGCTGGGTATTGCCCCTATATCATAAGAGTAATAATCAAAGTGGGCAAAGGCTACCAGGTGTTTCCTCGGATTCATGTGATCACGCTGCTTCCCATGAGGGCAGGGATGAGGGCAGTCCCACCTTCTGTATTCTGCTAATTTTGTTTTTAACCATCTTTTTGCTTCAGGTGTTTTCATTGCCTCATAGTCGAATGTACCATTTTGACCACATGGGGGCGCCCATGGCTGCTGCTAAGCATTAGTTTTTACATGAAATGTCTTTGTTTTTCGTTATATATTTAGCCTTTTGTCAAATAAAATCATCCTAATTTTTAGGTTTTTAGTTTTTTTTTAGGTTTTTCCTTTGAAGTGGAAAAAAGTCCAGAGCGGGGATCTCATTTACGGTGCTCTAGAAAAACGAGTAAAATATAAAAAAATATATAAAAACACCCCCACGCTATAGCGCCATCTTGTGGTGAAATTTTAACTGATTCGACTATCAGTCGACTATAGGGAAAATCTGACGAATCAGATTCGACTATGAAAAACCTTTGTTGAATACAGCCCTAGATATAAGTTTGACTAGGGGTGAGCTGCAATATTCGACGATTCGATTCGGAGAACCGTAGTCGACTATGAACCTCATAGTCGAATGTACCATTTTGACCACATGGGGGCGCCCATGGCTGCTGCTAAGCATTAGTTTTTACATGAAATGTCTTTGTTTTCGTTATATATATATATAGCCTTTTGTCAAATAAAATCATCCAATTTCTGTTAATATTTTTTTTTAATGATGTGTGCGCTTTAACAATAGGCTACACATAAATCGGGCATCGAATAAAACAAATATTAACATTTATGTGTCTTTTTTCTGACAGTTACACCCGCAGACTCATGTCTGACTCACCCGCGCCATCTTGTGGTGAAATTTTAACTGATTCGACTATCAGTCGACTATAGGGAAAATCGGACGAATCAGATTCGACTATGAAAATCCTTAGTTGCAGACACCCCTAAGTTTCACCTTCTGTTTCCTTCTCCAGAGCTCTGCTGATGCTGCTTACATCGCACGTCATGTAGGCTTGCGCTGTGGTGTACCAGTGCCAGTTCCTGCTCTGACTGTGAACCGCCTTTGTGGATCTGGGTTTCAGTCAATCATCAGCGGTGCGCAGGTCAGGACAGACATTCACATATACTTTATTTAACTGTGCAAGCATGCTGCTTTCTGTTGTTTAACTTTCATTGGACTTTTGGACAGTGATGTGGGTGGTGAGCTTGAAATAGAGCTTCTCCTCCACTTCAGTCGTTATATTCATTCAGATTTGTGTGTGTTCCAGGAGATTTGCCTTAAAGAGTCAGAGATTGTTCTCTGTGCTGGTTCTGAGAGCATGAGCCAAGCACCATACGCCGTACGCAACATCCGCTTTGGTACCAAATTTGGTGTCGACCTGAAGGTACTGTATCAGCCGTTTCTGCTTCAACCCAACGGGCCAATAAAAAAAGGCTTTTGTACTTATATTTAAATTCCCGTCCGCATCAGCTCGAGGACACACTGTGGGCCGGACTCTCCGACCTTCACATTAAGATCCCTATGGGTATCACAGCTGAGAACCTCGCTGAGAAATACCAGATTTCACGCCAGGACTGCGACCAGTATGCCCATCAGACTCAGCAGAGGTGGAAGGCGGGTCAGTATACATGCCATCACAGCTTCAAACCCCACGCCTTGTCATGGGACCTCCTTAAAAGTCTATCTTTGACCTACAGCTCATGAGAGCGGCTACTACAACGCTGAGATCGCCCCCATCGACGTGAAGCACAAGAAAGGGACAGTGCCCATGACTCAAGACGAACATCCCCGGCCACAAACGACGCTGGAGCAGATGGCGAAACTTCCACCTGTGTTTAAAAAGGGAGGCACGGTCACGGCTGCCAACGCTTCAGTAAGCTTCAGCTTGTATTAAGAACCTTTACAATTAAAATGATTGGTTCTAATGGTGGAGTCACAGAAATGAGCCAGTACAGAAAATCTACCGGTCATTGGAAATCAGACTGGGTTTCTGCTACATGATGATGATTTGGGTTTTTCCACACAGGGGGTGTCGGATGGGGCTGCTGCTGTGGTGATAGCCAGCGAGGATGCTGTTGTGCAACACAAACTCACTCCGCTGGCCAGAATTGTAGCTTATCACGTGTCGGGGTGTGATCCGAGCATTATGGGAATTGGTAAGTCCTTCATGAACTGTATTTAAGTCAAGTCAAGTGTTTTTTTTTTTTATTTGTCATTCCACAATATAAAGCACAGTGCAATTTATGTGGAACGAGACAGCGCTCCCCAGGAACAAGGTGCTACATATAACAGCCAACACAAAGTGCACATGAGCAAACACAAGGATTTTAATAAATACAGGACGATACACAGAACAATAAGCATTCACGTAATGAACAATAAACATTCAGGTAATGAACAATTTTTTTATTTATATATATATATATTTTTTTAAGGAAACTTCAGGGACAAAAGGGGGTTTTAAGTGAAGCACATATTATCTTTTTAATGCAGTAAATTGAAATTGTAGCATTAAAACCACATAATGACTAAATGTCCCCATCACCAGGTCCCGTTCCTGCAATCACAGAGGCTCTAAAGAAAGCAGGACTCACCCTTAAAGACATGGATCTAGTGGAGGTATGTACTGTTCAGGTCTCAGAATTCATACCGTCCTCTCCGGCCTAATCAGTCACCTTCCCGCTGTTTAATTACCAGGTGAACGAAGCATTTGCACCTCAGTATCTTGCTGTGGCCAAAGCTTTGGGCCTGAATCCTGAAAAGAGTAATGTCAACGGAGGTGCCATTGCGCTCGGCCACCCGCTCGGGCTTCGGGAAGCAGGATCACTGCCCACCTGGTGCATGAGCTTAGGTACGCGTACGCACTTCTCTTAATACAGAGGAGTCACAGTACATCTTACATAAACTCATGTTGCTTTCTTTGTGCTCCAGGCGACGTGGTGGGAGGTATGCGGTTGGCTCGGCGTGCATCGGTGGAGGCCAGGGCATCGCCGTCATCCTGGAGAATGCAAAATAAAAGACAAAAGATGGTGTAGAAATCAAAGAATGATTATAAATAATGCAGAAACACTCCACATACTGGGAACTAATGAGGAGGTACTCTGAGAGATGAGGAGCTAATGATTATACAGTATGTGATTAATTAAATATATATACCGCATATATCAGCTTCACTTATGATGAGGTTGGAATTTGTAGCAAATATGAATCGCAGATAATCTGCTTCTATTAATACTTTGTTAAAACTAACAAACTACAAAAAGCATCTTTATAGTCAGTGGAGCTTATGATTTGATATACAGTGCCAGTTTGGAGTTTGTACACACCTCCTTCTTCCCCCCTGTTGGTTCTCTGTTGGTCAGAACCACCACAGAACAGGTATCATTTGGGTGGTGGATTGTTTGTCAGTTCTGCAGGGACACTGATGTGCATTGCCGCTGTAGTTTCATTTCTCCACCTCAGTGAGTCTGCTGGGATAGGAATAATGCACCCACCCAATAATCCCTGCTCTGTGGAGGTACTGTTTGGGTTCTGACCACCAGAGAACAGAGTAAAGGGGGCCACTGTATGTACTGTAGTCCACAAACAGATGGACTACAGTCTGGAATTGTAGAACTAGTCCAGTAAGAACATGGACACTAAGGGGGTGTGTCCAAACTTTTAACTGATGTGTAATATATATATATATATATATATATATATATATATATATATATATATATATATATATATATATATATATATATATATATATATATATAAATCAATCAAGCTCATATAGCTGGTCCATTTAATACTCCAAACTCTAGTGCAGTTCAGTTTGCTAAAACAGCCTGGTCATTAGGACTGCGTCACATCGACCCATAGTGTTTATATCCAGTAATTCATGTTCCAACCGTCCAGACGCCACCGAGATTTTCATATCGGACTTGAATTGTATAATGACTCCGTTTGTGCCTGTGTGTGATTGAGTCTGATTTTCACTCTAACTTTCTGAGTTTTATACAGATGTGACGCCTAATGGATTTTTTTTCATGGCCACTGACAGTTCATAATGCAATGTATTTCTCACTCCCTTTAGTATGATGTGTATGTCACATGCTCACTCCACTGAGAGATAATGGTTTATGCTTATTTATCGATAAGATTGCCAATCAAATTAAGTTGTAACATTTTTTTTTGAAGCAACCTTAAAGCTGATTAAGAGGATGTGTGGTGTTTCAAAACCGACTGTAAGCTTGTATTCTGAATTGTTCATGCTGTTGATTGACGTTTCAACCTGAATGTCTAACATTGTAATAAAAAGCACATAAATATACAGACAAGCCTGGTTTTCCTTTTTAGTTTTAATTGCAGTTTAGATTTCAAGTGCATTCCCTATGAGTTAAAGGTGAAGAGGTTGCTGTTGATCAGCATGGTTTCAATCTGGGTCTGTAGGTGGTTGGTGAGGTAGCTGGTGTCTTGTCCCAAATCCAGGTGCAATTGAGGGAGAAATATTAATGACTCAAAGTTAATGCATAATATATTCATTCATTCCTTATCTCCCACTTTATCCTCTATTAGGGTCACGGTGGGGTTCCCCATGCCCATCCAGGGGAGAACGTCTCGGGCGCTGGGCTGATACACCCAGGACAGGACGCCAATCTATTGCTGGGCACTCACTCACTCACTCACACAAACACACTCTATATGGGGCAATTTGGAGAACTCAATTGACTTGATCCATGTTTTTGGACTGTGGGAGGAAACTGGTGAACCCAGAGGAAACCCACTTGGACATGGGGAGAACATGGAAACTCCACCCAGATGGGGATTCAAACCAGGAATCCCTAGTGCTGAGAGGAGAACATGCTAACCACTAAGCCACTGTATCAAGTCAATTGAATTCTCCAAATTGCCTCATATAGAGTGTGTCTGAGTGTGTGTCCAGTGATAGATTGGTGTCCTGTCCTGGGTCTATCTGCCCAGCGCCCGAAACGTTCTCCCCTGGACAGGCATGTAGAACCCCCCCCCCCCCCCTTCCCCCCGCGACCCTAATAGAGGATAAAGCAGAAGATAATGGATGGATGGATTTTTTTAGTCGGATTGCAGTGAGAATGTTGACCGACAGAGGGCGGTGTGGTTTTCTCTCTCCCGTCTTATCCAACAGCAGAGAGAGGTGGCTACGTCACAGTATATATTTGCCAAATGCCCGGATGTAGGTCTTTTTTTCTAGGAGGAGGTAATAATGGCGTTCTTTCTCTGTTCACACAAACTACAATCTCATGTCATCCTTTAAAACCGCGGCTTCTAGTCGAACTCAGGTTTCACGCCTGGGCTGCGCAGCTTTGCCGACGTCGATATCAGTGAAGATTTTAGTGTGAAATGTGTTTCTTGAACGTTATAATAGTTTGATTTCACGCGGGGCCTGACAGACCGCGGGCTGGAGTCACAGCGCTCCCGGCAGCTCGCGTTTGTTTTCCAGAGAGACGCGTTTTAATCTTCAACCGGGTCCTGAACGCGGCGGTGCGGCGTGAATTTACAGCGTATTAAAGGCTTATTAATGTCGACGTGAGGAGCAGACGGCCGCCGCCGTTAGCCGTTAGCATGTCACGTTGGGCAGACCGGGCGCTCGCGCTGCCTCGAGCTCAAACTTTTAACATTCATTTTAAATTTAATACTAAATTAGTGCGATCACGTGACTTGGTTAATACAGCTGTAAAGTGCGCTTAATGTTGTGCGTGACATTAATAAGTTGTTTGTAAAATAATAGAAATAGTTTGTAAAAAATACAAAAACATTCGCGTGTTTTACGTTATTTGTGCTTGTTTTGTAGATATTTGTTAGATAAAGCTTGTTTTAAGGATGACGATGCGTGTAAATGTGACAACGTGTTGGTTACATTTTAATAGAAAACCTTCGGCTTATTTAATTCAAAGTGAAGTTGTGCTTTTATGGTTAGGAAACTGTATTTATTGAAGCATCGTGCCCCCTTCTGTCAAATTTAACTAATTAAATGAAAAGACATACAACATTGTCTTTAGTGTAATGTAAAACTGTAGGCAAATTGACTGTTGATGTGATCGTGATGGACGATAAGGGATCCGGAGTGGGAATAGATTTTCAAATGTGTATTTACATCGAAGGAATAAGGATTTTCCATACTGGTGATTTGTTAGTGCATTTTTTTTAATGGATGTGAAAGCTGGTGACACTACATGGACTTACATTTACATTTGGTCATTTATTGGACGCTTTTATCCAAAGTGACTTACAAGGTGAGCACAGGGTTCATCACAACATCCCTGGAGCAATGAGGGTTAAGGGTCTTTGCTCAAGGACCCACACTGGTAACTTCAGTGGCCCTGGGATTCGAACACCCCAACCTTCAGATTGGTAACCCAACACACTCTGGGCTTATGGATCTTTTAAAGAAAGATGGCCAGCAAAAAGATGGATGGATGCAATACAGCAATAACGGCTTAGATTTAAAGATGCACGATTCATGTCACCATGAGTCGATGGAGCTTATATAGTATTGCAAGGGTTTAGAGTTAAATCTGTCCTTTGCAATGGTTTTTTTGATTTTCTTATTGACAGTGATCATGCTTTGACCCAGGACTGTGTGTGGATGTTACTGTGATTTTGTTTGTGTAACCATGTAAATTTTAATGTGTCTATGTTCTGTATAACATTTGTTACTTCATTCTTTCACAGATGGCTGAGGGTGATAAGAAGAAAGTTGCCCGTAAGCGGCACTGCAGCCGCAATCCTGTTCTGGCCAGGGGTATCGGCCGCTACTCCCGCTCAGTCATGTTTGCCCGTCGTGCTTTGTACAAGAAGAAGACCAAGGCGTCGGAGACTAAGGTGAGTCCCAGACATGGGAGACGGGGCACTAGCCTTTATTTTACAGGATGCGCCGCTGTATAAAATGCTGCACTGATCTTATTAATGAGGTGTGTTGTCTGCAGATTGAGAAAAAGCTGAAAAAACAGAAGAAGCCTGCCCCCCCAACCACTGTGAGCAAGACAGTCGGTGGAGACAAGAACGGAGGCACGCGTGTCATCCGCCTGCGCAAGAAGGTGAGTCTGAATGGTGAAAAGAAACCAGTGGAAGATGCTGTCACATGTTGTCCACTCCTGGTCATGTGATCTTAGTTTCTTAAATTCATTTTGCCTGCATATGCACGTTTAAATGTATTTGAAGGCTATTTTTATTTTGTTTTTGTATTCTATAAAAATGGGTCATGACTTGAGACGGTGAACCCCTGTTTTAGGTGTTAACTAGCAGAACGTTGTATCATGTACTTAATCTCCATATGTTAACTTGTCCACTATCAGGTGGTGAATGGTTCTCTGCACTACAATGATTTTGTCATGATGGTAGTGCTGTTTGAGATTATTTTTTTTTATTTTCCAATCCTTTATCAGCTCTTACAAGACTCTGTCTAGTGAAAACTGATGGCTGGACTATGTCGTCCAGTAGTGTTTAGTGTTTAAAACCAGCAGCACTGCTGCATCTGATCCACTAATATGGCACAGCAACATATTATGTTGATCAAGTGCAAAGAATCATCCACTAGGAGAGTTTAGTTAATTTTCTTGCTTGGCTTTCCATCTTAAATTTTGTAACATGATTTTTATTTCACCCCCCTTTTTTTTTTTTTTTTTTTTTTTTTTCCCCCCCTCTCTTTCTTCCTTTCTTCGTCTTTTTTTCTCTTCTCGTCCAGCCACGTTACTATCCCACAGAGGATGTTCCAAAGAAGCTGCGTAGCCATGGCATCAAGCCCTTCAGCCAGCACAGGAGGAAACTGCGCTCTTCCATCACACCTGGAACAGTACTCATCATGCTGACCGGACGTCATCGTGGAAAGGTACAGACATGTTTTAAAAATGCAAAAATGCAAGAAGCTTTTATTCTGGTTACAGGGAAAGATAACCTCTTAACACTCCTTAGTTCAAAGGCTCGAAATTATCCTGGACAGGTCACAGTGCATCGCAAGGCAGACACCCGTTCTTGTTAACACAGGTAATACGTGGGGTAATATTCAAATTTGCCCCCTAATAGGGAAATGCAGTCCTTAAAAGAACATACAAATTCTCCCCTGACAAAGGCCTTTTTCAACCTCTCTGATCAGTAAAGTATATTAAGCAGAGTCTCTGTATGGAGCCAAACTGCCCAGCCAACACATTGCTGTCTTATTGTAATGTGCTGCTGATGGATTGTTTTTGCTCCGAAAATATAGCGAATCAGCTGCTTTGTTAATTGTAATTATATCACATGGTTGCCTCTGATTCCACCTTTGTGCTGTAACTTCAAAATTATAAATGAAGCAGCTAATATTGGTTATAGAATTTAAACACAGCATGTTTTCGGCTGTATATTTGCATTTGAATTGCTCTGAGATTGTCACGCATGCAGCTGTGAGTCGAGCCCCAGACTGCAGTGCGCTGATTACAGCAAATGACTCCTGATGCGATTCGCTGCTCGACTTCTATCCTTATTAGCAGGACTGCTTTTCTCAGCTGCCGTTATTCTCACTGCCAGTGTCTGTGTGCAGAACTTGTCCTGTTGCTATAGAAAGTGAGTGGGAGGCGTGAAATGCTCTGCTGCTGAATGTATAATGTAATCACGGCGACGAGTTGAATTATCGAACACTCGTCCTTGTTGCTGTATGCAACTTCAGAATGCTAAACAATGCAGGTAACCTTTAGCTCAGGATCAGGATTATTCACAGACCGCATGATACTGTGAACAGAGGGTTGAAATGTGAAAGCCCAATCGTATGGAGCCCCCTAAAAATCATTGTCACAGGGGGTCGAGTTCATGTAGTCGGATTTCAAAATAGTAAGTTGTTTTACTGAAGAATTTAAATTTATTTCTCCTTTAGCGTGTGGTTTTCCTGAAGCAGCTGGGAAGCGGCCTCCTCCTCGTCACAGGTACGTCTTCAGATCATAGTCCGGTTCAGATACACAAGTCTCCTGTATTAAAACCCTCATATTTTTCATTCATTCATTATCTTCCACTTTATCCTATATTAGGTACATGGTGGGGTTCTCCATGCCCATCCAGGGGAGAATGTTTCGGGCGCTGGGCAGATACACCCAGTACAGGGCGCCAATCTATCGCTGGGCACACACTCAGACACACACACATACACACTCTATATGGGGCAATTTGGAGAACTCAATTGACTTGATCCATGTTTTTGGACTGTGGGAGGAAACCGGAGAACCCGGAGAAAACCCACACAGACACTGGGAGAACATGGAAACTCCTCCCAGATGGGGATTCAAACCGGGAATCACTAGTGCTGAGAGGAGAATGTGCTAACCACTAAACCACCGTGCCGCCAACCCTCATATTTGTGATTTTTAATTTGGACATCATGCCTCTGTAGGTCCCTTGGCTATTAACAGAGTTCCTCTGCGCCGAGCTCATCAGAAGTTTTGCATCGCCACCTCCACCAAGTTGGACATCACCAGCGTGAAGCTGCCCAAGAACCTAAATGATGCTTACTTCAAAAAGAAGAGGCTGAGGAAGCCCAAACACCAGGAGGGAGAGATCTTTGACACTGAGAAAGAGGTAATGTGTACAACCTAAAGCTCTGTAGTCAAAAGGATGGAGGTGCTTTTCATGTTCTGAGAACCCTGTTTAGAGCAGACTTGCGGGGTGGAGATTTAAAGGTCTGGAATAAAGTATCAGGTGGCAATCACTAGAACATGAAGCAAATTGAAGTTGTACCTTTTACATAATAGTGTTTAAGGCCAGTGCAGGATTTTGTGTGGGTACCTACTGGTAACCATTGTAGAGTTTAGTTGTAGTGGCTTGCAGACTATTAACCATATACTGTAATTTTCATAGTTCTCGTTTGTGAGTCGCTTTGGATAAAAGCGTCTGCTAAATGACAATGTATATAATTTATAGATGTGGTAAGAGTCATGGTGTAGTTGTGCCATGCTGGTCATGCCAAATATTTGCCACTCATGGTATAAACAGGATTTTCTAGAAATCATGTTCAATGAATAATAAATATATGATTCTAATTGGGGTGTGGTAGATCTGAAGGTTGATGATTTTTGCCAGATCATGGCTGACCCTGTGCTTTGACCCCAACTGCCAAGGTGATGATTTTGCCACCAATATCATCCAAAATGGCATGGGCCATGTTGCATGCATGCTGGTTCTGCTGCATTTTGAATGTTAAATTGACAGTAAGGTGACACTGTGCAGACCATGTCACTGTGTGGCTTGTGTTCCTTTTTTTGTAATGAGCTCAGACGTAATGTAGCTGCACGACACGTCGCAGTGTTATATACATAGAAGGAAACGCATCTGGTCAGTGCCAGTGGTCATGTTCTGGACCGTTTGTGACCTCCTGGTTAAACATTGCTTCAGCATAGAAAGGTTTACATTTTGAGTCGGTTGTCTTAAATGTTTCAGATTAATTTACTTTATTCAGAGATTCAATATGAACCTGAGTGAAGACTGTGAGCAATTAATTATTTATTCATTCATTATCTTCCGCTTTATCCTCTATTAGGGTCGCAGGGGGGGGGGGTTCCCCATGCCCATCCAGAGAGAATGTTTCGGGCGCTGGGCAGATAGACCCAGGACAGGATGCTAATCTATCACTGGACACACACACTATATGGGGCAATTTGGAGAATTCAATTGACTTGATCCATGTATTTGGACTGTGGGAGGAAACCGGAGAACCCGGAGGAAACCCAAGCGGACACGGGGAGAACATGGAAACTCCACCCAGATGGAGATTCGAACCGGGACTCCCTAGTGCTGAGAGGAGAACATGCTAAACCACTGTGCCGCCCAGCAAATAATTAATTAGAACCTTTCAGTCTTTAAACAGCTTCATTATGGATGTTGAACAGTTGTAGGTGTTTCCTGATTTAAATATGGAGATTACATTTACATTTGGTCATTTATTAGACGCTTTTATCCAAAGCGACTTACAAGGTGAGCACAGGGTTCATCACAACATCCCTGGAGCAAATGAGGGTTAAGGTCTTGCTCAAGGAGCCACATTGGTAACTTCAGTGGACTCAGGATTTGAACCCCCAACCTTCAGATTGATAACCCAACGTCCTAACCACTGAGCTACCACTCCCCTGATTGGTTAAATCATTTTCCTTAGCATATTTCATGGTGATGCTTCTGTTTCTGACCCGACTCTCTTGTTGTAGAAATACCAGCTGACCGAACAGAGGAAGGAAGACCAGAAGGCTGTGGACGCTCAGCTGTTACCCCTCATTAAGAAGGTTCCTCAGCTGAAGGGGTATCTTCGCTCCCAGTTCTTCCTGTCTAACGGAGTGTTTCCTCACAAACTGGTTTTCTAAAGAAATCGTAATAAACTGGTTGTTCCACTGAGCCGTCCGCTGTCTTCACTCTGTTCAACGTAAAGCTTTCCGTAGTCACTAATATCATCTTTAACCTGATTAATATGAAGCACACACCACAACCCACCCATGTACTAACATTAAATCACCTAATAATGTGCAAACAAAAAATTAATCACTAGTCTTTAGTGGTTTTTAGGTGATCGAGTGACTTCATATGAGAGGAGTGTAGGGCAGTTTTGTATCATGGACTTTAGTTTGACATCTTAAAGGTAACCACCTTCATCTTTCAAATTGTTACATTACATTTGGTCATTTAATGGACGCTTTTATCCAAAGCTACTTACAAGGTGAGCACAGGGTTCATCACAACATCCCTGGAGCAATGAGGGTTAAGGGTCTTGCTCAAGGAGCCACATTGGTAACTTCAGTGGACCTGGGATTTGAACCCCCAACCTTCTGATTGATAGCCCAACACACTAACCACTTACCCCCTGTAAATAGTTACACCTGAAGTCCGTTACACTGAATGTAGCATTGTTTATGATTTTGGAGTTTATGGATTATTAGATAAGAGCAGGCTTTTCTTTATGACATCACAGATGGTATTATATAAATAAAATCACAACAATTTCACATTTAAACTATAGGTATTGAGGGGTCACATGGCTCGTTTGTTTGTAACATACTGAATGTGAGTACTTACAATTAGTATTGAAATTTCAGCATGTTAAAGTAACATGCAAGAGGTTCTTTCACGTACCATCAGTCCCAATTCTCACACCGTTTTAGATTAAACCTATTAATGAGTTTATAATCACGTGACCCTGTCTGCATGGGTTTCCTCCGGGTTCTCCGGTTTCCTCCCACAGTCCAAAAACATGGATCAAGTCAATTGAGTTCTCCAAATTGCCCCATATAGAGTGTGTCTGTGTGAGTGAGTGTGTGCCCAGTGATAGATTGGCGCCCTGTCCTGGGCGTATCTGCTCAGCGCTCGAGACGTTCTCCCCTGGATGGGCATGGGGAACCCCACCGTGACCCTAATAGAGGATAAAGCGGGAGATAATGAATGAATGATCACGTGAATCTAGACCCACTGCTTTAAATGACGTCACACTTAACCCTTTACAAAAATAAAGCACCTACACTTTTGACAACCCATTCAAAGTTGGGTCTTCAACCGAATCAGTGTTCATAGATTACTTCAGTATTTGGGAACACGCTCGGTAATTTGTGGTACTTGATGTTGGATTAGGGCTGCGATTTAGTTCGTTCTAAACTCATTTAGAATTGTTTAACTCTTTAATGTCCTCACCAAGAAAAAAGCAAAGGAAATTTTTTCTATTTAAATTTTTTGTTTGAGGCATTAATAAACACAATTTTTTTTTAACAGACTCCCCAGTTTTCAAAATACACCCCTACCAAACGGTTGAGCAGGACGTTAAAGGGTTAATAAGGTTAAGTGCTTAGTGTGAGCTGTAGTCAACTTGTCCAATAATATTCTTATGGACTTTAGTAAGGCATGCCACGGGCCTTCCCCAAACTGTTACCACAAAGTAGGCACACTGTTCATAGCCCTCAACTAGATGCTAGGTTTTAACACTTAACGTTCTCCCCCGGATGGGCGACCCTAATATAGGATAAAGCTGAAGATAATGAATGAATGGATGTACTATAGTCCTTAGGGAACTTATTTAGTGAGTAGATTCTTTACATGATACATGATTCGGCGTCCCTTGAACAATGAGGGTTAGGGTCCTGGCTCAAAGGGCCCACAAAGGCAAGTTTGGTGGAAGTGGGGCAACTTTCAGCCTTACGATATCAGTTTCATATAACTAGAAATTTTGTTAAAACTGTTCTATAATAGGCGGTGGTTTAGTGGTTAGCATGTTCTCCTCTCAGCACTAGGGATTCCCAGTTCGAATCCCCATCTGGGTGGAGTTTCCATGTTCTCCCCATGTCTGCGTGGGTTTCCTCCGGGTTCTCCGGTTTCCTCCCGCAGTCCAAAAACATGGATCAAGTCAATTGAGTTCTCCAAATTACCCCAGATAGAGTGTGTGTGTGTGTGTCCAGTGATAGATTGGCGTCCTGTCCTGGGTGTATCTGCCCAGCGCCCGAAACGTTCTCCCCTGGATGGGCATGAAGAACCTCCCACGACCCTAATAGAGGATAAAGCGGAAGATAATGGATGAATGTTCTATAATGGAGAACATTCAGCATCCAGCTGTAAGACGGTCAGTGCTTCAGTGAGACGATCGTGTTTTTTTAAACCAGCATCCAAACAGCTGTTAAGCCAAAGCACTCCGCTTTAATTAAAAAGAATCAGAAAACTCGACAAACTTGGTCAACAAAAATACAAGTGTTTCATTCTCATCTCTCTCTCTCCCCTCACTCGCCCCTTTTTACAAACCAAATAAAAAGACATAAACGGAAAAGCAGCCGACAGAAGGCGGGTCCCAGGGGAGGAATGATCAGCCTTTCTGCACTCAGTCAGTATTAATGGTCGGAGGTCAGCCCCCGGCCTTGATCCTCAGCCGGACTTGAACAGCAGTATGGCCACCTGACCCAGGTAGAAGTAGATGAAGTGCTTGGTCTCATGCGTCACGTAGCTTCCGAAGTTTCTTCCCACGATGCAGTGCCAGGTTGGGTTGTACTTCTTGTCGAACTCCTAGCACAAGGTGAGGAACAGAAAAGAGGTGTTTAGGATTCAAACTACTGTGTTTATCCTGGTAAAATTAAGGTTAAAAAAATATATAATAAAAAAAAATTATATATATATATATATTCATTCATTCATTATCTCCTGCTTTATCCTCTATTAGGGTTGCGGTGGGGTTCCCCATGCCCATCCAGGGGAGAACGTCTCGGGCGCTGGGCAGATACACCCAGGACAGGACGCCAATCCATCGCTGGGCACACACTCACTCACACAAACACACTCTATATGGGGCAATTTTTTGAGAATTCAATTGACTTGATCCATGTTTTTGGACTGTGGGAGGAAACCGGAGGAAACCCACGCGGACAACATGGAAACTCCACCCAGATGGGGATTCGAACCGGGAATCCCTAGTGCTGAGAGGAGAACATGCTATCCACTAAGCCACCGTGCCGCTATATATATATATATATATATATATATATATATATATATATATATATATATATTTTTTTTTTTTTTTTTTAAAGGTACTAATCTATTGGGTTCTAAATGTACAATACCAGTCAAAAGTTTGGACACACCCCCTTCTTGCTTCATTATCTTTTTCTTCAACTTACAATATAGATAGACTTTGTAGTTTTACAATTGAACACTGTAGTCCATCTGTGTTCTCTGTTGGTCATCTCTATTGGTCAGGAACATCACAGAACAGGTATCATTTGGGTGGTGCATTGTCAGTTCTGCAGTGACACTGATGCAGTGAGGGGGTTTTGGTGCAGCAGTAGTTTCATTTCTCCACCTCAGTGACACTGCTGGGATAGGAACAATGCATCGACTAAATGATACCTGCTCTGTGGTGCTACTATTGGGGTTCTGACCATTAGAGATGAGTAAAACAAAAGATGGACTACAGTCTGGAATTGTAAAACTACAAAGTCTATCTTACAGTAAATGGAAGTGAGAACATGAACAATACGTGGAGCAAAAAGGAGGCGTGTCCAAACTTTTGACTGTTACTGTAAGTTACATTCCTAGGCTACAGACTGGGACAGACAGCTTTCATACTGCCGTTTCCCCCCCTCCACCCCAACAAACGAATCAGTATTAAACGCCATTAAGAGTTCCATCATAGAATGAAACGCAGAATATTATGACAGCAGAGTTTTAATTAATTAATGACTGATTCTATGACAGTCAAATTATCCAATAGGGGTCACTATATAGAAAGTCCTCCAGATATTTTTCTTAGCACCAAGATTGCACTGACACACTGATTCAATGACATTTTAGTATCGCCAGTGTACCCATGGATATGCCTTTGGGATGTGGGCGGGATCAGCGTTTGCCCCACCGAGCCCATGATATTGTCGATGTCTGGTAACTGTGCCCGCTCCTGCACCTCTAACCAATACCAGTGAAAATAAAAAACTTTGGCTGGGCTAGAAAAACGTACCTTTTTAATATACGCAGCAATGTCCTTTTCGATGTTGTACTTCTCCAAAGCCTGGGTAGCGCATTCCACTGCGTCCTGCTGCATCTCCTCCGACATGTCGGCATTTTTGATCACGGCCTTCCTGTCAGACATGGCTGCTCTGCAACAGAGAATGGGGTAGAGATGGTGACACCTACTCAACGCTCTGCTCTTACAACTGGGTGTCTATGTCTATGGATTTGGACCATGAAGGATGAAACGACAGCAAAGCGTTTATAGAATTCTAAACTACATATGTTTTTTTTTTACCCTATTCCAACCCATAAATACTCACATTTGGGCTTATCCCACATAGTTGTGGTCATCGATGCTATTTTTTTGCCTGGCTTAAGCCGCTGTGCTACAGAAAAACCAACGTAGGTGTTTCCCACCCATTGGCTGCAAAGAAGCGAAGCAGAGGGTACTGTACTCTCACCCGAAAATCACCCGAATCCGGCCACTGGATCACCTCCAAACCTACAGACCTGATTGCATTGATCCCTCCACATCAATCTGCACATCTCTGATACACCGGGCTCCAAGATTGCACTGACACACTGATTCAATGGCTTCTATTTTATATTTTAGTATCGCCAGTGTACCCATGGATATGCCCCTGTGTTTGCCCCGCCAGTGTTTGCCCCATCGAGCCCATGATATTGTTGAGGTCATTTCCATAAGCAAGCCGAGCTCATGGCAGCCTGTGCGAAGGGAGGCTTACATAATAAACATGAGATGCTGGAAAGCCTTTCTGTCATCGTTTATTGCATAACAGCCTCCTCATCAGCAGGTCCTCGCTGTTCAGGTTGTTGCTATGCTCCTGATCCAGAGCATCATAACGTTACAGGCTGCTTACAAACCTCCCCGGATTCCTAATGAACCAACATTCACACAGGCTTCCACCAAATCACCAAATATACGCAGAATGTGCCCTTTTAACGCTGGGATACCAGCTAACGACACACAAAACGTGCTCATTCGCTCTTCGCTCACTCTTTTCGGGTGAATATTGTGTTTATAAAGCCGACATTTCTATCTTAACATTTGCAAAGTGTAAAGCCCATTGTCTCTGACGTCGGCGTCGGACCGTTGAGCGGTTACATAAAGAAAGTAGTCACTCAATTCTAACATTAGGTCGAAACAAAAGTTGTCAGGTGTTTCTTTTTCTTCTTTTTAAAGAATATAAGGTATGAGTTTGAGGGAAATGTGTGAGGTTTGATTACCTGTTTTCGCTGAGGCGCTAACGCGGGTCTAATGAATTGGTCCAGGCGTCGGTGCTGAACTGCCGCTAAGTGGCCGCCTCTAAACTACTGTGGGTGTGTTGGCGACTCCGCGCTGCGCTCGGCCTGCCCTCATTGGCCAACGCCGGCCCAAGCGATTCGGCTATTGGTCACATTTCCATCGCACTCCCCCGCTTTTTGCGCTCGCATTTTATTTCCAACCGGCATGCTTTGCGCCAACGACGCCTTTTCCCCCGTATCCTAGCAACGGCTGTTACATCCGGGCTCTGCGCGGCAGCCAATTTTAGATTTTAATGCGTTTCGTTCGTTTCGGAGATTATTTTTTGTAAAGGTTCTCGGTCACGTGCTCACAGGCAGTTTGTTTAAACACGTTAGTGACGATAAAGTTTATAATAATGGTTTCGGTGCTCTGTTTATCCTACTGTACTTACACACGGGGGTTTGGCATGTTCTCCTCTCAGCGCTAGGGACTCCCGGCTCGAATCCCCATCTGGGTGGAGTTTCCATGTTCTCCCCGTGTCCGCGTGGGTTTCCTCCGGGTTCTCCGGTTTCCTCCCACAGTTTAAAAACATGGATCAAGTCAATTGAGTTCTCCAAATTGCCCCATATAGAGTGTGTGAGTGTGTCTGTTGTGAGTGAGTGTGTGCCCCCCCCCCCCATAGCGATGGATTGGTGCCCTGTCCTGGGGGACTGTATCTGGGTGGAGTTTCCCATGCGCCCAGAAAAACGTTTAATTGAGTTCTCCAAATTGCCCCATATAGAGTGTGTCTGTGTGATGGCGATGGATTGGTGCCCTTTCCTGGGTCTATCTGCCCAGCATGGGGACATGGGGAACCCCCCTGTGACCCTAATAGAGGATAAAGCGGAAGATAATGAATGAATGAATGGATACTTACAGAGAAGTGTGTCCTCCGCATTTAACCCATCCGTGCAGTGACACACACACACACACACACACACACACACACACACACACACACACACACACAGTTCTCATTGGTAGGTTTGTTGAATACAATAAGATTTATACTAATGATTGATGACTCGTATAATTCTGATTGTCCTTTTGAATAGAACATACAGAAAAATCAGAGAAAAATATCATTTAAACCAACAATGTGGAACGTAGTGAAGACGGACTTTGTAGTTCTACATTTCCAGACTGTAGTCCACTGATTTCTCCACACACGTTCCCTTTACCATCCATCCACCCATTGTCTTCCACTTTATCCTCCACTAGGGTCTATCCATGGGGGTTCCCCATGCCCATCCAGAACGTCTCGGGCGCTGGGCAGATACACCCCGGACAGGACGCCAATCTAACGCTGGGCACACACTCACTCACACAGACACACTCTATATGGGGCAATTTGGAGAACTCAATTCATCTTCAGCCAAGTTTTTGGGCTGTGGCTGGAAACCGGAGAACCCGGAGGAAACCCACGCGGACACGGGGAGGACATGGAAACTCCACCCAGAGTGGGATTCGAACCGGGAATCCCTAGTGCTGAGAGGAGAACATGCTAACCACTAAGCCACCGTGCCGCCCGTTCCCCTTACATAGTACCCTTTAATGGAACCCACAGAGGGCAGGTATTATTTAAGTTGTAGAAGCTTTTCTAATGCTTATAACACGTTGCTTATAACATAAAGATTGTAATGACTGAATACTTTTGGGTCGTGGCCCGCTGCATCTGATTCTCTTATGCCGACACATTAACACACCACTCACACCAGAGTCAATGCTGTGTGGGGAACCCATAACCCACCAACCCAATAATACCTGAAGTGCTTTTGTGTGGGTCCTGATGGTTAGAAAATACAGTGCCAGTCAAAAGGTTGGACATGCCACCTTCTTGCTCCATTGCGCAGGGTTAGATTTTCGATGTGAGCAGCAGTTCCTCTCTGTCTCCATTCAAAGACATGCAGATGAATTAAAGAAAATAATAAATAGTCCTTATTAGTAAATAGTCCTTATAAAATAAATAGTGCATGTATTAGTTCACTTCGTGCTGGTCCCAAGGCCAAGTCATAAGTTCTTTATATGTGATAAGTGCTCTATTCTTTATGGATTCTTTACAGTGATGTTTAAAATCTACGAGCCAGTGGTAGAAATGATCTGATACATGAAGAGAAAGGGCATTTTGTATGCTATGTTCATTAAAAACAATGTTGATGAATCACATTTAGGCCAATAAAGCCAATAATGGAGTTTAATATTTTTTTTTTCCCCAAAACAAAAACTGCTGCCACAGCCAACATCTTACATAAATATCAAACTAAAATGAGCTAAAACGATTTCATTCCATAAACCCGAGGACACTACACTGTTTGGTTTGATTTAAACATCATTGAGCACCATGAAACATTTGAAATATTATAGTTTCCCAAAACTCCTACAGATGGGTGTAAACATGAAGTTCTGGAAAACTGTTGCGTTTCTGTTCACACACTGCATCCCACATCACACTGCCGATACCGTGCGATAGCACGTTTGACCTCATTCTATTAAAATGCTCACAACCTTTTAAGAGTCTACAAATGAAAAGTCTCTAACAATTACTGTTCTGAGCTTTATCTGCTGTTTGCTTATTGGCTGCGCTCTTTGGGCTCCTTGTATTTCATGTGGATGTACTCAAATATGTCCTTCTCACTGTCCACCGGTAAGGGCTCTCCAGCTACACCTACAACACAACAAGAAAAACACTGCAATTACACATCTGAACTGATGCAGGCATTGGAGAAGCTTATTTACATGCACTGACTGGCCACTTTATATCAGTAGCTAAACATGTTTTGCCTATTATGTCAGATTGAAAGCTAAGGTCTCGGGCACTGGGCAGATACACCCAGGACAGGGCGCCAATCTATTGCTGGGTACACACTGCCTCACACAGACACACTATATGGGGCAATTTGGAGAATTCAATTGACTTGATCCATGTTATTGGACTGTGGGAGGAAACCGGAGAACCCGGAGGAAACCCACGCGTACACGGGGAGAACATGGAAACTCCATCCAGATGGGGATTCAAATCAGGAATCCCCAGCGCTGAGAGGCGAACATGCTAAACACTATGCCATTTTTTGCTCTGTGTTTGTTTTTTGTTTTTTTCAATGTCTCGCACACATTAAATCAGCGCATGGCAACCGTTTTCTTTGTCCTGCCCTGGCCCTGGCTGTATCCACTGTAAGGCGGGGGGGGGGCAGCGCACATAGTATCACCACTCCACTGTCTGCCGGCAACAGAGGGAAGTCTGTCATGCCGGTCATGCTAAAGTAAAGAGCTCGCAGCAAAAGACAAGAACAGCCTGTGACACTGCTGGATTGAGCAGCTAGGGAGGACACGTGTTCCCCAAGCATCTTGGCAGAGCAGTTATTTCATAGTTACAGCTTTGAACCCCAAAAAAGCTTAATTTGTACCAAATGCACGAGAATCCTTACCGGTGACTCCTAATGGACGGATGGAGTATTCATTAAGTGTAAAGCCTTTCTCCAGGGCAATGGTTCTCATGTTCTTGTTGAATATATCACTGCCAGTGAAGTACAGCACACCACAGTAATACTGATCCTTTGGAATAAGTCTAAAAAAAAAACAACAAAAGAACATTTATATATATATAAAATGTGGTCCTTATTATGCCCATTTTTATTGTTTTTTTTTTTCTTTCATGCTTTTCTTTGGTGTAGAATAGATTTATATTCTGTGCCTCACTGGTTCCTCTGAGTTACGAGGTCATTCAAAATACAAACATTGCTACAAGCATGCTACTGGGAGGTGGAGGGAGGGAGAGTGGTGGAGATAGTACTGCAGTCACGTGTGATGGGGGCACGTAGCAACAGTGATTAAATGATCGAATCAGATTAAGCTAGTAAATACAGTAATTCTAAAGGGATACCATGCCAGTTGTTTAGTACCTGATATCAATTCGCCGATGATCAAAGTCCCCATCCTCCTCGTCCTTCTGCAGCTGACACACACCCTGAATAAAAGCAAGCTTTCAGTTAAATAAGACTGAACACTGAAAGCCTGCAACAGAGAAAAAGAAAAAGGAGTGGTGCAGTCACCATAAACTTGGTGTCGCCTTTAGACAGGGTGTCTGTAATGAATCCAGTGGACTCCAGGTGTTCCACCACAGCATGCAGCAGTCTGGGCTGAAGAGAGAAAAGAGATTAGTACCAAACTTATGGTATTAAATGACTTAAGATAATGACCAACATAAAAAACTGCAGTTGAGTTAAAGGGTTCAATTAACAAAGGTTCTGTCAGAACAGTAATAATTAAACAGGTCGTGGGTTCATGTTTCACATGAGTCGCTCCTCTCGCATTCAGTTCATGCTCTGGCTCGATATATATTGCTTCAGAACCATATAAATACAAATGTATGGATCTGAGATTGGAATAAACAGTACAGAAAATAGATTATATGAATATGTCCAGGAATGTACAAGATATCTTAATAATAATAATAATAATAATTAAAAAACATCTGAAGTGGCAATGACGTAACCGTACCACTAGGTGACGACAATGCACCTAAATTATGCTTCCTTGCAGAGGCTGGTTGAGCGATGATGCGCCCGTTCCAGTGAATTATAACAAATTGGCAGCAGTTTACAATTCATTCATTCATTCATTATCTCCCACTTTATCCTCTATTAGGGTCGCGGTGGGGTTCCCCATGCCCATCCAGGGGAGAACGTCTCGGGCGCTGGGCAGATAGACCCAGGACAGGGCGCCAATCCATCACTGGACACACACTCACTCACACAGACACACTCTATATGGGGCAATTTGGAGAATTCAATTGACTTGATCCATGTTTTTGGACTGTGGGAGGAAACCGGAGAACCCGGAGGAAACCCACGCAGACACGGGGAGAACATGGATACTCCACCCAGATGGGGATTCGAACCGGGAATCCCTAGCACTGAGAGGGGAACATGCTAACCACTAAGCCACCGTGCCGCCCAGTTTACAATTATTCATCATTAATGAAACTTGCATCCTTGTGATTATGACCTTGACATGATTGCTGGTGCCAGACAGGTTATTAGTATTAATAGCAAATAATGCTCCGTGGTTGTTCTATTGGGGTCCTGATCATTAGAACAGAGTAAAGGGGACGTACACAGTATGTACTGTAGAACACTAATAGATGAGTTTGACCTCATAGATAAGTTTTTAGAGTTTCTAGAGTTTCTAGAGTTGTAGAACTACAAAATCCATCTTTACGGTAATTAAAACTAATACAAAGGATGGAAAAAAGGGTAAGCTAAAAAAAATTTAAATAGAATAAAATAGATATTTTGCGGGGTTTTGTACATGGACAGAGAAACAGTGATTTTGACAGAACTAAAAGTTGAGAGCTTGTTTTGCATCAACTCCTTATACGTTTGCAATGACTTACTTGTTTTTCAGACGTGGAGGTAAAATCCGGATGTGTCAGCAGTATATCAATATCACCACTTGACTCTGCTCCTAAAAATTCATTCACAAAAACACATTCAGTGCTTCATTTTACACCAAACAACAAGTACTACTGCAACCAAGGCAGTTTTTAAACTTTAACAGCTGTACATGCAACGTGGGCGTGGTAGCACAGGAGTTGGACTATTAACCAGAAGGATGGTGGTGCAAAGTTCCAATTGTTAAGCAAGGCCTTAACACTCACTACTTCAGAGGCTGAATCATGGCTGACCCTGTGTTCTGAAACCAACCATCAAGTTGGGATACTTGTAAGTTGTAATAAAAGCATCGGCAAAATAATCAAATGTAAATGTAATGTGATCTGGAATTTAACTGAAATCCCATCGTGGTAAAAAAGTCACCAGGAACTTGACCTGATTATTTTTTTTTGGATTCTTGCACAAGTATGTGTATGTGTATGTGTATGTGTGTGTGTGTGTGTGTGTGTGTGTGTGTGTGTGTGTCTAAATGTCTGTACGATCACTGTTAACCAGTATTGTTCTTTGTCCATTTGTATTCTCTAATATATTCATTCATTCATTCATTATCTCCCGCTTTATCCTCTATTAAGGTCGCGGTGGGGTTCCCCATGCCCATCCAGGGGAGAACGTCTCGGGCGCAGGGCAGATAGACCCAGGACAGGGCGCCAATCTATCGCTGGGCACACACTCACTCACAGACACACTCTATATGGGGCAATTTTTGAGAATTCAATTGATTTGATCCATGTTTTTGGACTGTGGGAGGAAACCGGAGAACCCGGAGGAAACCCACGCGGACACGGGGAGAACATGGAAACTCCACCCAGATGGAGATTCAAACCGGGAATCCCTAGCGCTGAGAGGGGAACATGCTAAACCACTAAGCCACCGTGCCGCCCTCTAATATATTATATTTCTAAAAGAACTGGTTTGGCATGTCTTGAATAATATCAATGGTATATTTTGGTAAACCTTTTATTAAAGGTCTAACTTTTATTAAAGGACTAACACGTAACAAATGGTGTGTGTGTGTGTGTGTGTGTGTGTGTTGTACATATTAGCTCCTTAAACACACCTCGTCTGTAGCTGCCACAAATAGTGCCAATGTACTCCGAGTCCAGCTTCTCTAATTCTTGCAGTATTAAAGTCTGGATAAAGATAATCACATACATTGTAACAATACATTACAAAGTCATAGAACACAATCACAAGCCGAAGTTGTGATCTTACATGGATACCCCACAACGGCAAGTGTTTTATTGCTTATGGACAACAATCTAACCAGTCATTTTAATACCTAATTTGGTTCTGCGAGCACATATAGTTCCTTTGGGGCCCAGTCTGTTAGTCCATAACAACTGGTTTGACTGTGAGGTCTGAACAGACCATATTTCAAAACATACTACAGCCATGGCACTCTACCAATAAAACACCCCCTACCTCCATTTCCTGCATCTCAGTACGAGGAATTCTCTTCTCAAATTCTTCAAAGTACCTTTAAAGAAATCAAAGGACAAATTATTATTTCAGATTATTTATAACTATAACCTGCATTCAGATTTTATATTATAGTGATACTAACGAATATTGGGCGGCATGGTGGTTTAGTGGTTAGCACGTTCGCCTCTCAGCACTAGGGATTCCCGGTTCGAATCCCCATCTGGGTGGAGTTTTCATGTTCTCCCTGTGTCCGCGTGGGTTTCCTCCGGGTTCTCCGGTTTCCTCCCACAGTCCAAAAACATGGATCAAGTCAATTGAATTCTCCAAATTGCCCCATATAGAGTCTGTGTGTGTGAGTGAGTGTGTGCCCAGCGATGGATTGGCGCCCTGTCCTGGGTCTATCTGCCCAGCTTCTGAGACGTTCTTCCCTGGATGGGCATGGAAAAACCCCCGTGACCCTACTAGAGGATAAAGCGGGAGATAATGAATGAATGAATAAAGAATATTGTGGCTCCATTTTTGATCATGTTAATTTTAGTATTATTTAAGCAGCATCAAAACAGAGCAGATTTAGCACAGTGTTTTTAAAATACCAGCCACTACTTTTAGTATGCTACATCACAGCCTGCATATCATATTTATGTATCGTATTAATCGTGGGGGTAGTGGGGGTAGGGGGTGGGGGTGTGGAATAGTGTTTCAGCAAAAGTGGGTGTGTTCACATATGACATCCCAATGTGTTGTTGTTTACTGATTAATCAGCACACTCACTTCAGGCCAATCTGCTGATGGTGGTTCAGCTTGTGCTCAATCTTCCTCAGGTCTTAAAAGAACATAAACATAGTCTGACATTTTCATGACGACACCAGGAGAGATGACAGAAATATCCAGAAACCATTTTATTTATTAAATCAGTGAGTCTGAATCTAAGTTTACTTCACTATTTTCACTGCAGTCATAAAGGTTCATCTCATTAAAATCTGCAGCTGAGACATTATGAGTGTTAAACTACGATGTCAGTAACTTGACATTAAATATACATATACATAAATATATAAATACCTTAAATATAAAGCACTATATTCAACCAACATTAAAAATATTGTTTAGCCTTTGTAATAATTACTAATCAAATTTAATAAAATGTAAAGTATGAAAAGAAAAACTGCAGGACTGACCTTCTAAAGTCTTCACACCTTCATCGTAGAACTTCCTAGCAGCAGCTGGTCTGATATCAAAGAGACAGACATTTGGTCCAGTAATAAAGGAAACTATTAAATATTTAAATTGAGATGAACTTACCCAATGCCAGTCACTCGAGTTAAAAAGTTGATGGAGGAGCTGGTGTCATCGTTGCGAATCTACAAAGAAAAATATCACATATTATATATCTCATATTGTTCCAACATATTGTTGCAAACTGTCGCTCCCAGTGCCAACACAAACAAGCTCAAAGACCCTAAACATCAGCTAAACATGTTGCTCACATTTACCTGCATGCAATGCCTCATGATATCATTTATACGGCCAGCCTTCAATCTGGATAGATTTCACATCCCACTTACAATTATACATATTTTATAGTGTCCCAGGTAAAATGACAATCTTTTTACTGACACAGATGAAATTTAAACAATGCTTGTTTCTGTACCAGATACCACTCACTGAGTTTTAATTCTTGCCTTCATTTAAATTATCAACTCAAAATAGACCAATAAAACAACAGAGACCTTTTCTAGTTTCCGAAGCTTCCCGGTTGTTAAAAACTCATCAATCTTCTCTGCGATCTTTGCACCGACACCATCCTGAATGAAAATGATTGCATAAAATGTCAAAATAACAAAGGTATGATGACATACTCATAAAACTCACTCCTTTTCACATAACTTCTACAGCACTTAAACAAATGTTTACCAGTTTTTTAGCTTCGGCCCCATTTTTGATTTTGTTTGGGTATTTAGCGATCACAGAGGCAGCTTTCCTGAAAAAAAAAAAAAAAAATGTCACGAGTCACAAAGAGTCATGTTAATAAATTATTCTCCAATAAACATATCAACAACTGTCAGTACTCAAATAGAGTTGGTACTTTACCTGTAAGCGTTGTATTTGTGGATGGCTCTGTTGACATTTTTCTCGTAATTAGCCAGTTCTGAAATGAAACATCAGCTTAGGATTGAAGGGTTCAACTCAAACTCACTGATGATCAGTGATGATGTCATGATCATTCTGGATATTAATAACTTTGCTTTTTCCTGCATTCTCTTCCTAATTTTTATATATCCTTCTCCTACAATCTTAATACGACCTCTATCATATCTCTGACCACCTCTAACTGACCTTCCCCACCAGCCATCACTTCCACCCATCCACAACCTTGCAGTGAAAGATGCTGTAGCAGCAGTGAGAAATCTGCTTTGAATGTATTCTATTGCAATAAATCACAATATAAATAACGATTGAGGAAAACCCTGATCTGGCCTCTCACAATCTACACAAGCAGCTAAAAGATATACCCAGTTGATATATATAAAAAAAATATGACCCAGTTGATCCAGGGTTCTAACACTGTCTTAATCAGTGTCTCCAGTGTGCAGATATCACTTCACCAACATCACCGGGTTTCAATATTCACATTTTAAACAAGAGGTCTTTAAAACCTCCCTTTCAGGCATTTCAGAGAATTCACATTCTACAAGTCATTTTCAAACTTTCTTTCAAGCTTCTCATTCAGTTGGCTATCTCAGAACCCATTTGTTTTTTTTTTTTTTTTTTCAATTTTTGAAACCTGCTGTGTCCTGGCAGCATGCATTTCTGAAAACATTGTGTTCTGTATTTTAAATACAGATACCTTGAAATTAGATGGTGAATCGGCTTTAAAACAGTATTATGGGGTTATGGTGGGCCAGCCCAGAAAAGCTGCTTATAATAACCAATTTAGCACTTCAGGGTGAATTTGACCTTTTGTAACATAGTAACTGTATTTATACACTGAAGCATGTTTGGGGCATAAATAAAACAATTTCAGATATAGATTATGTGAAGGATTATATTAGTGTGTAGTATATATATATAAAAATAGTATTAGTATGTATTCTGATACTATTTATAGAATAACAAATACAGAAAGCATATTTCAGCCTCACTAACCTACATGATTATTAAGGCAAACGTAAAAGATAGATTCGTGTGGAGGAACCAGAATATTAATTCATTATATATAAATATATATAATATTTTTCATAATGAATGAACAATCGGCCAGCCTGTTAGCCAGTTAGCTTGAAGGTAAACTACCGAGTAAAAGTAACTCAGCAGGTACCGTTTTAATAAATACGTCAAATATAAGTCTTTTGTGACATTATACGGTATATTCGAACGATTTATAACAAAAAAACACAAGTTCAAGCAAAGTAAAGAAGCTTTATTAGTTTAAACAGCCTACAATACTGGAGTAGCGTTCATGCTAACTAGCACTGGTCCGTGCATAGTGTCAAAGCTTACCGACGAGAAAGTCTGTAATTCCCTCATTTAAAGTTTCCTGGGGCGCTTTTCTTTTGCTCATGGTTCTCACGGGATGACAGACTAACTAATTTATCTGCACTGTTTTATTAAAGGTCAATCAAACGCGAGTTAAAGGTCGCAGCAGCTCCAGCTCTGTAAACACAAAGCGCTGCTGGTCGGAGGACCGTTGCCGTGACGTCACGGCTGGCTTGGCCATTTAATTCTGATATTCATCGATTAAACGCTTTAAACGCAGTTAAATTAAAAAAAAAAGTGCTGGATTAAATCAACCTCTTTAATACCGAATTGAAATGCCCCAGTCAGTCGAGTTACTGAGTTTCGACCACCAACTTTGAGCATTACCTTTATTACATTTTTGCTAGCATCACGCATTAATAATAAAATTAGTATTAATCCGATCCCGATTTCCAGCAAAGTTATCTGTACTTTGTGAAAATGCAATAAGTTTAATTCACCTAAACCTTCAAATAACAGATAAAATATATGTGAGGGCACAGGGTAAGTCATGATACAGCAACCCTGGTGTGGGCCATAAGAGTTTTGCTGGGGCTTAGTGCTTATGTTATCTCTACTATTTAAACTAATGCTTTACATTTACATTACATTACATTTGGTCATTATTGGATGCTTTTATCCAAAGCGACTTACAAGGTGAGCACAGGGTTCATCACAACATCCCTGGAGCAATGAGGGTTAAGGGTCTTGCTCAAGGACCCTCATTGGTAACTTGAGGGGACCTGGGATTTGAACCACCAACCTTCAGATTGATAACCCAAAGCCCTAACCACTGAGCTACCGCACCCTTAACTAGTACAATTACTATTAGGATTACAGTTATATTATTCCCATACTTGTTATAATACTATTAATATTATACATAATACTATATACTATTAATAGGCGGCACGGTGGCTTAGTGGTTAGCACATTCGCTTCTCAGCTCTAGGGATTCCCGGTTCGAATCCCCATCTGGGTGGAGTTTCCATGTTCTCCTCGTGTCCGCGTAGGTTTCCTCCGGGTTCTCCGGTTTCCTCCCACAGTCCAAAAACATGGATTGAGTCAATTGAGTTCTCCAAATTGCCCCATATAGAGTGTGTTTGTGTGAGTGAGTGAGTGCCCAGCGATAGGTTGGCATCCTGTCCTTGGTGTATCTGCCCGGCGCCCGAAACGTTCTCCCCTGGATGGGCATGGGGAACCCAACCGCGACCCTAATAGAGGATAAAGCGGAAGACAATGAATGAATGAATACTATTAATAATAACTCAATCATTTGACTAATACCACATGTCATTCATCTCCTCTATTATCTTCCGTTGGTTCACCGAGACCCATCCAGGGCAGAATGTGTCAGGTGCTGGGCAGATATCCCCAGGAGAGGGTGTCAATTCAGTGCTGGGCACACACTCACTCAAACATACACTACAGTATATAGAAGCAATTGTAGATGTGTGTAGAGAGATTTTAAAAATGAGTTCTTAAGTAAGGTCAATGGTAATGAAAATATGGTAACACAGTTAATGCTTTTGGACTCATAAGTCATTTTTAATGTAGACTTTATCACGAGAAAATATTTTGATGGCTTCCTCTACTTCAGAGAGCCGCTTGTCCAGTTCAGCACGACGAGAACGACTGTTTAGTGTATCCATTTTCACAGGCAGAGAGAGCAGCTCAGACAGAAGTGCTTTGTGGTCTAAAGGAAGCAAGAGAGAGACAAAAAGTGAAACAATAAATAAATCACAAAACCTCTGATATGTTTATAAAATGATATGAGACTTAATGGCTAGGTTAATGCCTTATAGGAAAAGACTGAATATGTTGGACAATACTAATTTGGTCTTATTTTTGTCTAATTTTGGAGTGTATTGCAAATATCAATGAAAAATTTTGTTATTTTAGGGTTAGGGTTAACCTGCAAAGGTTTATTTACACTGCACAAACGCCAAGAAGCGGCTCAAGATGTCTCACCACCTCTATGTGAATTGAGCAGCAACACCAGTGATAGGTGGCTAAGAGTGATGCTGATGTGGAGATATTTAGGGTTTAGGTGATGTGGAGGAATTTTATTTGTTGTTTTTTCATCTCTTAGTTAATTAAATAAGGTTTCATTTCACAAAAATAAAAAACACCAAGAAGCAACTTCTTAAAGTTTGAAGCATTTGCAGAAAAAAATCATCACAACCCTGGGCCAAGAAAGACCTTGTATTTAATCAAATAATACATTTTTTATTTCAAAACAATGTGTAATATAGGTCACATTGCATATTGATTTAATTGCAAGTGAAATTACTAATGACTGTTTAAAGTTTAGATAAATTTTTTAGGATAGTGTTTTAATTTTCTGTTTTTCAGTATGTTTATAAAAAAAGATTTAAGGAATAAAAAATTCATACTTTCTTTGAGTGATTGCAGCGTTTCCTGTCTCTCGCTCTCTAACATCCGACTGTGTCCTGCAGGTAAGGAGGGATCAGGAATGTTTCTCTTTCTCTCCTCTTCCTCTTTCCTCCATTGCTCCTTTCTTTCTACCAGACTACAATGGGAGAAGACAGAGAAATAAAAAGAGAATGAAACTTTAAAAAGAAAATGTTAATGTTAAAGAAAAAATAGTGAACAGTTTTGTACATTAATCAGATCTCAGACTTTTTGGAAGGAAACAGAAGTTGTTTTCATTCATTCATACAGTTGAGGGTTCAGAATTCTACCAAATAATACAGTGCAGTGAAACTGCAATTCATTTAAAGAAAATGACACTCACTACTTAGGCACTTGGCCCTTGATGGCACTCGGTGGTTGTTTAAAGTGAAGGTTCTGTAGAGAACTTGAGCGCCTAAGGGTCTTTCCTGCAGCTCGAGCATTATGATGGACAAAATCCACCTTGTGTCCTCTCACCTGGATCTACATCAAAACAAATGTGTCATGCTGTAAATAACAATATAACTAATAAGTCTATTGGTGTGTGTGTGTATTTTTCATTTGTTAAAATGTGTTTTAGTGAGTAAGTGTATCTGTATGTGTGTTTCACTGCACAGATGGGTTAAATGTTGAGGACTAACTCCTTTGTGTTTTGCCTTTCACACTATTTCTGTGTGTGTGTGTGTGTGTGTGTGTGTGTGTGTGTGTGTGTGTGTGTGTATGTGTGTGTGTACATAGTTTGTTCTACATTAAGGAAACCAAAACCACTTTACACACTTCCACTGATATTATGGTTTTGTCCATACTATGTGTGAAATAATATATAATAATAATAAATACATTTGTGCGTGTGTGTGTCTGATTTAAATACTTGTGAGAGAGAATCTGTTAGGTCAGAGCTCCGAGTCGCTTCAGGTGCTGAAGCTGGTCGAACTGCAGATCCACACAGAGAATGAGCTTTCAGAAAGTTCTGGCACTCAGGCCTCTTCTGTTGGCTTTTCTCCTGTAGACAGGGACATTGTGAGACTGATGTGATATAATATAAAACAATTCAATTAGATTCAAATACAAACTAATCAGAGATTTACGTCAGTTTCATTATGTCCATATTTGGCAGACAGGTTTTTCATAGAGAAATATATATGGGGTTTTAAAAAAAAAAATCATAATTAATATGTTTGGGACCTGACATGTTTTATCTCATGTGAATATTTTTCACCTGTACATTCTTTAAATTATGATGTCTCACTAATAATTTTGGTACCTGCTATGATGGAACATGGACGCTCAGTGGTTAGGATGTTGGGATGTCAATATAATGATTTGGAGTTCTATTCTTCTATTCTGACCCCAACTGTCAATCTGAGGTCACTTTAGGTCAGAATGTCTGCAAAATGATGTAATAAGTGTGAGTTTTGTTATACTATGGTCGCAGGGGGTTACTTAAGATACTTTCTGTAGTGGGTGGAGCTACAGAAAGCATATTGCCTAAATATTTCTTTATTCTTTAACCCTTACATTAACATGGGACATGAATCTCGAGGAGGTGTTTTCATATTTTGAGGATGTCCAGAGCGCTTTAACTGGTACTGGTTTTGTGCGCTGCTTCTCCACCTCTTGCTCACGATACCGCTTCTGGATCTCCCGCATCCTGCGTACATTCTCTTTACCATAATCCCTTGCTGCAGGTTCTATTAGAACAAAACATAAACACTGAATTGTGCAACCAAATAAAGCACCATAATATAGGTACAATACAGAATAACTACAGCTTACTGTGTTTGACAGGGATGAGGGAGACCCCCTCCAGTTTGAGGATGACCCCGACTTCTCCTTTCCGATCTCGTTCAAGAATGTGTGTGGCATTAGGGCCAATACGGGGGGGACGAGGGACTGCGGTGGGGTAACACCCAGGGTACAGAGAAGGATCTGGTGCTAATGGGCCGTTCAGCAGGGCTCCACCCTGAAAGTTGCCTTCTAGACGCCCCCGAGCTTCATCAGAACAACAAATAACCAATCCGTAATTTATATTACAAGCATTTGTCTTTAACATATGCAGAGGTTTCTGGGTAAAAGAGGTCATTGCTTGTGGCTTACCAGAGGCAGGTCGTTTATAACTTTCGGGGAAGAGTGAGGGATCCGGAGGGATGGGTCCAGAAATTGTGGAAGGTCCTTCACACATGATCAAACTAAAAAACACATTAAATAACCATCTGAAAAAAACATATATTCATTATCTTCTGCTTAATCCAATACTAGGGTCGCAGGGGGTTCCCAATGTTCATCCAGGGGAGTTTCGGGAGCAGGGCTGATACACCCAGGACAGGGTTAATCTATTGCCGGGCACACACTATATTAGGGGGATTTAGAGCAGCCAATTTCCATTGCATCCTTGTTTTTGGACTATGGGAGAAAATCTGAGAACCTGGAGGAAACCCACATGGACGCAGGAAGAAGATGGAAACTTCAACCAGATTGGGATTCAGATATGGTTCCCCACTGCTGAGAGGCAGACGTGCTAACCAATAAGCCATCTGATAGACATTTGTATTTTAATATTCCAACATATTACAATTTTCCAATTGGGTGGTAGAAAATTCTCAGCACTGCAGTGATATTGATGTGATTGTGGTTTGTGTGTTAGTGTGCATTGACCCGTACAAGTGTACCAGACACAGCAGTGCTGCTGGAGTCGTAACATATACATAATTTATTTGGGCAGTCATAGGCTTGTGGTTAAGAAACCAGTCTTGTGATCTGAAGGTCTCTCAGTCCCACCAAGTAGTATTAATGAAGTGCCCTTGGGTAAGGCACCTAACCCAATTCCACCCAAGGCGCCATATACAGGGCTGCCCACAGCAAGTGTGTATGTGGTTTAGTGGTTAGCACGTTCGCCTCTCAGCACTAGGGATTCCCGGTTCGAATCCCCATCTGGGTGGAGTTTCCATGTTCTCCCCGTGTCCGCGTGGGTTTCCTCCGGCTTCTCCGGTTTCCTCCCACAGTCCAAAAACATGGAACAAGTCAATTGAGTTCTCCAAATTGCCCCATATAGAGTGTATATGCGTGCGTGTCTGTGTGAGCGTGTGCCCAGCCATAGGTTGGCGGCCTGTCCTGGGTGTATCTGCCCAGTGCCCGAAACGTTCTCCCCTGAATGGGCATGGGGAACCCCCCCGCGACCCTGATAGAGGATAAAGCGAAGGATAATGAATGAATGAATTATTTAAAAAGTACACACCTCCACTACCACCATGTTAATGACACAGTATGGCTGAGAATTATCCACCATAAATATAATACCTGCTCTGTTCTATATGAGCAACAGTGCAGTCTGTAGTATATTTAATTAGGAGTAGTATGTACTGCTGAAAGAGTAGTGTAGTATGAATAGTATGCACTTCAAACACAAAGATCAGTTGGATTACATTAAATTCTATGACTTGCCGACAAAAAAATAATGTAAAAAATCACCAGTGGTTTAAATAACAAGTCAAATATAAATAAATATAATATTTACAACGTGACTCTGCAAACGTCGAATTTACTGAAGACATTAAGACGCTAAAATACCGTCAGGATCAAGAAATAAAGCATTTCGGAAGGTCAAAAGGTTTGAATTTACTTACGTACAGGATTTTAAAACGTTTACATTTGCAGGTCGGAGTGTTTTTGCTGCTCTGTTGATCTAGTTCTCATACATACGTTGAGCAATGACGCAGAGCTCAGCCGAACGCGTCTCCATGGCAACAACTTAACGCGGCCGCAGACTGAGGTGGAGGCGCGTGTGGGGTGTGGGGGGTGGGGTGTGGGGGGTGAGGGGTGGGCTGGAGGGGGGTTGGGGGATTGTCAATATCCGTTGAGACATATTCGTAACAAAGATTTGTTGTGAGCAGGTACGTTTGTCCAACATTAGTATCCGACCTCACAAATTCTGTTTTGTATAAAAGGGCAACGTTTTTACAGACAAACCCCAAAATCATGTTGAAAACTTTCCAAAACAGTGGAACCTGTGGGAGCAACTAAAAACGGGATAAAGTAAAAGTTCCAGTTTTATGGTTCCAGTACCTTTGCTCATATTTCTAACGCAATTAGACAAGGGCAACAATAATAATGACAACAATAATAAGGAACCTAAAAATAAATAAATAAATAAATAATAATAACGAGAATAACTTTTTCAAGCCATCTAATAATAATAATAATAATAATAATAATACAGCGATGGATTGGCGCCCTGTCCTGGGTGTATCTGCCCAGCGCCCGAGATATTCTCCCCTGGATGGGCATGGGGAACCCCACCACGACCCTAATAGAGGATAAAGCGGGAGATAATGAATGAATGAATAAATAATAATAATAATAAAAATAATAATAATAATAATAATAATAATAATAAGGGCGTCACGGTGGCTTAGTGGTTAGAACGTTCGACTCTCAGCACTAGGGATTCCCAGTTCGAACCCCAATCTGGGTGGAGTTTCCATGTTCTCCCCGTGTCCGCGTGGGTTTTCCTCCGGGTTCTCCGGTTTCCTGCCACAGTCCAAAAACATGGATCAAGTCAATTGAGTTCTCCAAATTGCCCCATATAGAGTGTGTCTGTGTGAGTGAGTGTGTGCTCAGTGATAGATTGGCGCCCTGTCCTGGGTCTATCTGCCCGGCGCCCGAAACGTTCTCCCCTGGATGGACATGGGGAAGCCCCCCGCGACTCTAGTAGAGGATAAAGCGGAAGATAATGGATGGGATGGATAATAATAATACTAATACTACTACTACTAATAATAATAATTCTTCATTAAATTACGTTTTGCTGGCATCTGCACAGATTAATTGTAATCGTATTCCTTTTTTTTACCTGAATGAACAAAACAACAAATGTTTTTAAGTTTATCAAAAGAAACATTACGTTTTTCATGCTTCCTACGTGTAAACTCACAGCCACTAAAGCTAAAACGATTAAAACGTCACTAAGTGTAAAAACATTTGTATAAAACAAATAACATTTAGGAGATTAGGAGTTTATTATGACGTTCCAAACACCGCCCACTTCCGAGGAGCGACTCCCAGTTCCGCTGCTGAGGCCACGCCCCTCGTTCTCCAGCGCTTTCTCCTTCAGCGTGTCCTCTCTGCGCGAGCTGCTGCTGAGCGGAACCTGCGGAAGGTAAGAGCCGCCGCCGCCGCCGCCGACAACCGCACAACCTCACCGCCCTCACAAACTCACCACCTCACCGCCCTCATGTCGGCGCTCTGCGCTAATCCACATGATTAAACGCGAGAGTCTAAATCAGCGGTTCGTCTGAGGAGACGAGGCCGCACCTCCGCACCGCCGTGACGGTTCAGACCGCGGGACTGAGAAGCGATCACCTGCAGCGAGGACAGACCAGATCTTTATAGACGAGTTTAAACCATCACCACCGTCACGAGTTCATTTACTACTTTATTATATTTTTATTATATTTAATAAATAACTGACTGAATGCACTCTGGCGTGCAGTCGCTCAGATGCAGCCGTCTGCAGACCTGCCACCGTGCTGAGATCAGCTTTGTACATTTACATTCATTCATTCATTATCTTCTGCCTTATCCTCTATTAGGGTCGCGGGGGGGGGGTTCCCCATGTCCATCCAGGGGAGAACGTCTCGGGCGCTGGGCAGATACACCCAGGACAGGGCGCCAATCCATCGCTGGGCACACACTCACTCACACAGACACACTCTATATGGGGCAATTTGGAGAACTCAGTTGACTTGATCCATGTTTTTGGACTGTGGGAGGAAACCGGAGAACCCGGAGGAAACCCACGCGGACACGGGGAGAACATGGAAACTCCACCCAGATGGGGATTCGAACCGGGAATCCCTAGTGCTGAGAGGAGAACATGCTAACCACTAAGCCACCGTGCTGCCCGTTTGTACATTTACACATTTGTACATCTTCTGCTTTTACATTGGCACTTGTACTCTGCACAACATTTATATTTGTTGTGCAGAGTACAAGTGCCAATGAAATGTACTTAGCATCTAACCGGGAGGGCAATATATAATATTATTTATTTTATATATATATATATATATATATATATATATATATATATATATATATATATAGTTTGGGCGGCACGGTGACTTAGTGGTTTAGCACGTTCGCTTCTCAGCACTAGGGATTCCCGGTTCAAATCCCCATCTGGGTGGAGTTTCCATGTTCTCCCCGTGTCCGCGTGGGTTTCCTCCGGGTTCTCCGGTTTCCTCCCACAGTCCAAAGACATGGATCAAGGTCAAGTGAGTTCTCCAAATTGCCCCATATAGAGTGTGTATGTGTGAGTGAGTGTGTGCCCAGTGATAGATTGGCGCCCTGTCCTGGAGGTATCTGCCCAGCGCCTGAAACGTTCTCCCCTGGATGGGCATGGGGAACCCATGGGGAGGATAAAGCGGAAGATGAATGAATGAGAGATGCAGTTTTTTGAATATATATATATATAATAGAGCAAGAGAGAGAGAGAGAGAAAGCATGAGGTTATAGGATGAATTATACATATGCATAATATACATGTATAATACACATACATGTATGTGAGAAATGCTGTAATACAATTTGGATTATTATAATAGATCTATACACAAGCATAAATATAAACCTGTAATTATAATAGGATATTATATTAGGTTAGGAGATGCTATTGCATGTATTAAGCGCAGCAATGCGAGATTTAATGTGCTGGTGATGTTGCAGACATTTTAACCTGAACGCTCCTCCTTTGCATCTGTTGCTGCACAAATTGTCTCGTCCCTCGTGATCAACGGTGGCGGGTTAATGATGATCTCAGGACATCAGTACCAATGAGGTGTTCCAGCAGCACTGCTGCGTCTAATCCACTCATCCCAGTGCAACACACAAGAACACACCACTGACACCATGTTAGTGTGACTATAGAAATGTGCTGTAATGGTTCTGTAGGGGTCCTAATCTTTGTAGAACCGAGTAAAGGGGACTTATACAGTATATAAATAAACAGATGGACCACAGAACTACAAAGTCCATCTGTATACCATGTTTGTTATGGTATTCAGGATCTACCCAAATAAAATAATTTAAAAAAACCCTCCATCACACAATAAAAATGTTCAGAACCCGATCTGTTTGCTTGTGTGTACATTTCTTTCTCTAAATTATGAGGTGCTTTAGGAGTCACAATGCTGCGCGTAACATTGTTGTTGAACAGTTACATTACTCTCTTTATACTTTATGCTCATCCTTAAAGAAGGAAAAGAAATGACAAAGTGATTCGACCTCCATAGTCCCATCTCACTAATGTCCAACAGATGCGCAGTAGCCTTCGCTTGCATGTAGCAATATAATCATTATGACTATAAAACCACCATGTAAATGAAAGGACTCAGTGACATACAGGAGAAAAATGTACACTGAAGGAAGCGGGTCAGGTTCTGAACAGATATATACAACATAGAACGTGATGGAGGTGTTTATTAAAAATCCTGCTTGGACCGAGTGCTACACTAAAGCTCAAAGGCCTATTTTAACTGCATACGACCCCCACCCACCCAACAGACACACTCTTACTCTCTCTCTCTCACACACACACACACACACACACACATGTCCCAGGAGACAGGTTTTTAAATATAGCAGGGATACAACTGACACCCTCCGCTAGTGTAACAGCAGACGCTCCCTCACTCATGCCCCCCTCTTCACCTCTATCACAGTGCTCCTTCGGGTAACTCCTCCCACTGCAATGACCACACCCCCTCTCTCTATCCTGCACAACAGCAGCAAGTTTTTTTTTTTTTTTTTCACCTGATTTATAATGTCACCTCCTTCCTCGTCCTTCGGCTCGATTCTATTAGGATTTGCCGCAGCGGAAAAGCTCCAAATGGCGCAGTTTCACACTGAATCTCTTTTAGACAGAACCCTCCTTTTTACCCAATTTTGTGGCTAACTCTGAACCCCTAATAACTAGTCCAATTTAGTGTCTCCAGTTTACCCATCAGCATGTCTTTACATGTGGGAGGAGCATAAGGGCATGAGCGCAGAGAGGACCTGTGAAGTCGGGCATCATTCTGTAGTCCACCTTATGCCCATATATGGCACTCTGAATCTAAAAAAAGTCCAAAAGAATTATTCACCTTGATCACATTCTGTCATTTATCTAGCTAAATTTTTCACAGAGACACCATAAATACAGACTGATGCTTATAGGCTCTTTAACTGACCAAGTTAAGTTATAATAAGCAAGTGAACATTCCCTTTAACATCACACTGCTATTCATGATAGATATATATATATATATATATATTCATTCATTCATTCATTATCTCCCGCTTTATCCTCTATTAGGGTCATGGTGGGGTTCCCCATGCCCATCCAGGGGAGAACATCTTGGGCGCTGGGCAGATAGACCCAGGACAGGGCGCCAATCCATCGCTGGGCACACACTCACTCACACACACACTTTATATGGGGCAATTTTGAGAATTCAATTGACTTGATCCATGTTTTTGGACTGTGGGAGGAAACCGGAGAACCCGCAGGAAACCCACGCAGACACGGGGCGAACATGGAAACTCCACCCAGATGGGGATTCGAACCGGGAATCCCTAGCGCTGAGAGGCGAACGTGCTAACCATTAAGCCACCGTGCCCCCTATATATATATATATATATATATATATATATATATATATATATATATATATATATATATATATAAAACAGCATTTAAATTTCAATGAGTAACATTTTTTAATTCCTCATTAAGCCTTTGTGACATCATGCAAGCAGCACAAAGCACAAACACATCATGTTGACCTTCCTGTGCGTCACAAATAGCTAATATATTGACCGTAATGACACCTTTTCAATGTATTGACGGCTGATGCAGTAGTGTTTCACTCTCGATATGGTCCTACATCTTTAGCAATCTTCAATAATATACATATACGTTGCTGCTATTGTCCTATAAATCTGACCACTTGTTCCTGTGTCCGTTCTTTTTTTTTTTTTAGCTAATATGGCCGTCCCTCCTGCGTACGCTGATCTTGGCAAAGCCGCCAAAGACATATTCAGCAAAGGCTATGGTGAGTCCCAAGAAATAAACAACACTATAAATACTAAATAACTAAATAAATACTAAATACTATAATACTGAAATAGCTGCAGTAGTAAATTTGTCCTGTGCCATATTGATTTTAAAGGCTCTATTAGCAGTATTGTAGTATGATTTTATCTGCATAGTATAATATCATCATATTGGCATCACCAAAATAGTCAAGGAAGCTTGCTGCTTTGTTCTGGTTTTTATAACGTGTTGCACTACCATCTCTCTCCTTTAGGCTTCGGCACAGTTAAACTGGACCTCAAGACCAAGTCTCAGAGTGGAGTCGTAAGTCTCTATTTCCAAAAACCTGTTACTGCTTTCTTGTTTTGGGAAAACAGCAGCTGGTCTGAATGAGCGTTTTGTTCCGAGCTGTTTGCAGTGACTCACACGGGTTTGGACTGAACTGGGTTTGGAGGCAGTATGAACACATGGCCTCCGACCACATCCCTACAGATTATATTGACATTAAAGATGCTAACTGCATACAGAAACGCTACAATTGCTCGAATCCAGTCTTTTCTGTTGAGTGTGATTCAAATCTGCCTTGGGATCTTGGGATCTGACAATTCTTAACATTTGACACACAGGAATTTTACCAAATGTGAAAATTGCATCAAGTGTACATCTTCCAAAACTAAGGAAAGGAAGGTTAGTGGGGAAATATCGCAGTTTAGTAGACAAGAGTGAGAGCAGGGTACGTATAAGTGTCTACATGAATACTTTAAATACAAGTTGCCGGAACAGGAAAGTAAAGGAGTACGTAAACATCTGTAAGTTATGTTATTTTGGTCATGTGATAAGACTCCCTCAGAGGAACATATGTTATGACTGGACTTTTGGATGGAGTTTGGAGATGTAGGAGATCAAGAATAACCTGAATGGACAACCTCACAACGTGGACTGGCTTATCAACATGAGACAGGGTCAGCAGAGAAAGCTGATACATTCGTGCAGCCAACATCCCAGAGCGATAAAAACATATGACATAACATAAAGGAATTCATTAGTACTGCTTGAATCCTGCGCGTACATTTAAAATGTCGACTGTTCAGTTAAATGATGTCAAAATGCTGGACTTGGAGGATTCTGGTGTTTAAGGTTCACAGGTAAAATTGAATTACCGATAATGCATATCAATAACAATAATTTTTACCTGTGGGACAATGGTGAGGACAGGACTCCAACATATTAGGTATTATTCAGGTGGTGGATCATTTTCAGTACTGACATGGTGGTGGTTTGGATCAGACACAGCAAAGCGGCTGGAGGCTATCCCCTGCTTTCCCTGCTCACTATTCAACACACATTGTGTTATTCCACATGTTAAGGTTTTAAGAAGAATGACTTCCTAAGCCGGAGCTTTAACGTGGTTCCGTTCTGCAGCCCGTTCTCACTTTGCTTTGATTTTCTGTCTGTATTCTGACCTCCTCTTCTGCTTCTTTCCTGCTTGCTTTAATGGACTTTGCTGGCAGATGGTAAGAGTGGCTTCATGTGCTTTCTGTGCTCTATATATATATATATATATATATATATATATATATATATATATATATATATATATATATATGTATATATAGGTATATATGTATGTATATGCTGGTGCTGCCAGTGTGGAGATGTGTGTGTGGTGGGGTGGAGGATGTTAATGGTGTCCCAATTATTTCATATAACAAAATACATTTAGCATTTTAAAGGTACACTACATTTTTTTTTTTAACCAGGGCCCAATTTCCCCACCAGAAAAGGTTGTGAGGGTTGTTGGGTTTATGGAAGACCGTGATTTTGTGTAGCAGTTAATCAATAATGTTTGGACCCAGGGTGGCATAAATAAATTATATCTACAAATTGGTTCAATATAGAATCACCCACCACCACCACCACCCTCCATACACTCCAGTGTTTAGAACGATGTGTCACCTGAACGTTTTTAAATGCTCCTCCGTTCTGTACAGGAATTCACAACTGGTGGTTCCACCAACACTGACACAGGAAAGGCTTCAGGAAAACTAGAGACCAAGTACAAAATGCAGGATCTTGGTCTGACCTTCAGCGAGAAATGGAACACAGACAACACACTGACCACTGAAATCACCATGGAGGATCAGGTGACGTATTCAAGATGGCGGATCGTCTCAGCATGACCGTGTTCAGTTCGGTGATGATTGACTTCATACTTGTCACTGTGTCTCTCTGCAGCTGGCTAAAGGAGTCAAGCTGGCTTTGGACACCACCTTTGTTCCCAACACTGGGTGAGCTGGCGAGTTTACTGTGTTAGAAAAAGAGCAATTTTTAGTTTAGTTTAGTTCAAGTTATTTATATTGCACTTATAGTGCATTCAGTGCATTGTCACAAAGCAGCTTTACAGAATGAAAAGCCTTTAAACCCCCAAAGAGCAAGATGAAGAGACAGCGGCAAGAAAAAACTGTTATGTTATTTTAAGGAAGAAACCTTGGGAGGACCAAGACTCCTTGAGCGGCCAGGAGTTTAGTTAGAAAAAAAACACCAGGAATCATATCTTTTTAGAGCAGTGATTCTCAATTATTTTCTGTTAAGCCCCCCCAGGAAAAAGAAAGCATTTTCTGTTAAGCCCCCCCCCCACACACACACACTCACCTCACCCCCAAATGTATCAAAAATTGGATAAATTATTTTTACACGCTCACTGTAGTATGATTTGTCTATAAATTTGTTCTAAGTTCACCTCTTTTATAACAATGTCTCCTTATTAACAATAAAGAAAACAAAAAAGAAAGAAATATAGATCAACTGAGAACAAAGAATCATTTTATTAACTTGAAATCCTTATTTAAACCAGAAACATTTTTGAACTGACTGGCATTTGATACTGAAAAATGAAATGAAATAAAATCAATAAATAATAATAAATTCAAATTCATCTGCAACATTCATTCAGGAGCACAATTTATTAAAACTGTAACCTACAAAAGAAAAATGAATACAACAATTTGTCCCATTTTTTTTTTTTTTTTTTTTTTTGAGGAAGTCAGAACTAATGTCTCCAACGCGTCTGTTTTGCAGCACAGCTTTTCTGGATCAGCTTTCATAAAGCGTTATGATTGCTGGTTATACTCACGTCATGTTTATGATTAAAAACTCAAGTGGTTATCAGCGTGATCGGGGTGTAATGACTTTAAGTGGCTCCTTCATTTATTTGGCTTCATGCTGTCCGCTGCCAACATTTTAAGACACAGAGGACACACCGGTCTTTCTTCGTCTCCACCTCAGTTACAGTGACGTTACAGTGAAGTTACAGTTACAGTGAAGCCAGGCATGTAGCGCCTGGCTTCACTGTAACTGTAACTTCACTGTAACTGTAACTTCACTGTAAACACTTCGTCATTTAGTTTTCGGTTGACTTTTGTTGCTCTCATTATCTTCGTCTCCGCCTTTCTCTCCTTCGTCTCTGTTAAATATTTCTCCATGTTGTCTCTTGAGGGTTTGTTCAGTACGCTTAATATCACTTGCTCTGTGATATCTTATGTGCCCCCCAGGGGGGTGCACCCCACTATTTGAGAAGCACTGTGTTAGAGTTACAGCAAAATGAGAATGTGTAGAGTTACAGCAAAAATAGTTTTATGTCGTAGAATTGTTGAGTTAAAATACTGGGTCGAATACTGGGTTACTGGATGGAATGAGGTTGTTCCCTAATCCTATATATGATTAAATAAGAAAAAGAGAACCCATTCTCAGTTTTAATTTCTAATGATTTCTCTCGTTCTGTTTTTCAGGAAGAAGAGTGCCAAGCTGAAGAGTGGTTACAAGCGGGATTACGTCAATGTGGGCTGTGATTTGGATTTCGACATGGCCGGTCCCACGGTGCACGCGGCGGCCGTGCTCGGCTACGAGGGTTGGCTCGCCGGCTACCAGATGGCCTTCGACACCTCCAAGTCCAAACTCACACAGAACAACTTTGCACTGGGCTACAAGGCTGGTGACTTCCAGCTGCACACCAATGTGTAAGGAAAGCTTTAGTTTCACAAGATCTGTGACCCTCTGAATTTCCATGAAAACTGCTGAAGTTAACAAGAATCAGGTTGAGAAACATGGAACCTGTACAAACACGTGATGCACGCCGTCATATTTTTAGTCAATGTGAGGAACTGAGTGGGTAATAAAACTTTCTGTTTTATTACCCATCCATTCATCTTCCGCTTTATCCTCTATTAGGGTCGCGGGGGGTTTCCCATGCCCATCCAGGGGAGAACGTTTCGGGCGCTGGGCAGATACACCCAGGACAGGGCGCCAATCTATCGCTGGACACACACTCACTCACACACACACTCTATATGGGGCAATTTGGAGAACTCAATTGACTTGATCCATGTTTTTGGACTGTGGGAGGAAACCGGAGAACTGCAGGAAACCCAGTGGGGATTTGAACCGGGAATCCCTAGTGCTGAGAGGAGAACATGCTAACCACTAAGCCATTGTGCCGCCTTATTTTATTACCCATCCATCCATTATCTTCTCCTTCATCCTGTATCGGGGGGGGGGGGGGTTCCCCCATGCCCATCCAGGTGAGAACGTTTCGGGCGATGGGCAGGACAGGGTGCCAATCTATCGCTGGGCACATACTCACACATACACACTCTACATGGGGCAATTTGGATAACTCAATTGACTTGACCATGTTTTTGGACTGTGGGAGGAAACCGGAGAACCCGGAGGAAACCCACGCGGACACGGGGAGAAGATGGAAACTCCACCCAGATGGGGATTCGAACTGGGAATCCCTAGTGCTGAGAGGAGAACGTGCTAACCACTAAGCCACCGTGCCACCATATTTTATTACCATTTCCTTAAATTTAAGGTCCTTTGGAGGATGTGGTTGAAATTAAGGTGCACTGTGGTGTAGTGGTTAGCATCTTGGCGCATTCGAATCCCGATTTTGGTGGATTTTCCATGTTCTCCCCATGTCTGGGTGGGTTTGAACCGGGTTCTCTGGTTTCCACCCACAGTCCAAGATGCAAGGTAAATTGGGGGTTTTAAATTGCCCCTATATAGTGTGTGTGCACAGCAATGGATCGGTGCTGTGTTCTGTCGAGCAACCCGGATGGCCATAAGGAACCCCCACGACCCTTGTAGAGAATTAAGCAGACGATGATGTGAGTTTTTAATTTGTTTTTTGTAAGTAAGGAAGTTTCTTTTTCTCTATCACAGTAACGATGGAACCGAATTCGGTGGTTCCATTTACCAGAAGGTGAACAACCAGCTGGAGACGGCGGTGAACCTGGCCTGGACAGCTGGAAGCAACAACACTCGCTTCGGCATTGCCGCTAAATACGACCTGGACAAAGGAACATCTGTCTCTGTGAGTCCTTAACCACAAAGCTTTTTTATAATTCCATAACATGATAAAGACGCTCATACTACAGTCATGTGCAAAAGTTTGGGCACCCCTATTAATCTGAATAATTTTTAGTTCTAAATATTTGGGTGTTTGCAAATCATTCATTATCTTCCGCTTTATCCTCTATTAGGGTTACGTGGGGGTTCCCCATGCCCATCCAGGGGAGAACATCTCGGGCGCTGGGCAGATAGACCCAGGACAGGGCGCCAATCCATCACTGGACACACACTCACTCACACAGACACACTCTATATGGGGCAATTTGGAGAATTTAAATGACTTGATCCATGTTTTTGGACTGTGGGAGGAAACCGGAGAACCCGGAGGAAACCCATGGAAACTCCACCCAGATGGGGATTCGAACCGGGAATCCCTAGCGCTGAGAGGCGAACGTGCTAACCACTAAGCCACCGTGCCGCCTGTGTTTGCAATTGATATATCTAATAACTGGGGCGGCACGGTGGCTTAGTGGTTAGCACATTCGCCTCTCAGCGCTAGGGATTCCCGGTTCGAATCCCCATCTGGGTGGAGTTTCCATGTTCTCCCCGTGTCCGTGTGGGTTTCCTCCAGGTTCTCCGGTTTCCTCCCACAGTCCAAAAACATGGATCAAGTTAATTGAGTCCTCCCAATTGCCCCATATAGAGTGTGTTGGAGTGCGTGAGTGTGTACCCCGTGATGGACTGGCGCCCTGTCCTGGGTGTATTTGCCCAGCGTTCTCCCCTGGATGGGCATGGGGAACCCAACCGCGACCCTAATAGAGGATAAAGCGGGAGATAATGAATGAATGAATATCTAATAACCGATGGACACAGTAATATTTCAGGATTGAAATGAGGATTATTGTACTGGCTGTTATTTTTGCAAAAGGAGGATCTACTAAATATTAATGTCACTTTTCTGTTGAGGTGCCCATACTTTTGCACCTGTCAAATTTTGCTTTGCATATTGCACATTTTCTGTTAGTAAGTTGAAGTTCAAGTAATTTATTTATGTCGCACTTTTTACAACAGTACATCGTCACAAAGCAGCTTTACAGAATGAAAAGCCTTTAAACCCCCAAAGAGAAAGCCATAGCAACAGTGGCAAGAAAAAACTCCCTGTTATGTTGTTATTTAAGGAACAAACCTTGGGAGGACCAAGACTCAGTGGGGGACTCATCCTCCTTGAGCAGCCAGGCAGCAACAACAATGTAGGACAGCCATGTAGAGATATTTAACCAATGGAAAAACTCTAACAAATGGAAAACTATATGAGTCCATTAGGGGGCGTCCTGCAGGACTGCCAGTCCAATTAATATTCAGAACGGTACAATAAACCTCATTTCAATCCTGAAATATTACTGTGTCCATCAGTTATTAGATAACATTTACATTTGGTCATTTTAGCAGACGCTTTTATCCAAAGCGACTTACAAGGTGAGAACAGGGTTAAACACAACAGCCCTGGAGCAATGAGGGTTAAGGGTCTTGCTCAATGACCCACATTGGCAACTTCAGGGGACCTGGGATTTGAACCCCCAACCTTCAGATTGATAGTCCCAACGCCCTGACCACTGAGCTACCACTCCCCTAAATCAAATCAAACTGAAATGGCTGTTGCAAACACCCAAATATTTAGAACTAAAAATGATTAAGATTGATAGGGGTGCCCAAACTTTTGCATATGACCTTTTGTATATACCCCCTAATGTTAATATCATCTCATGCATCTGCAGGCCAAAGTAAACAACGCCAGTCTGGTTGGGGTGGGATACACACAGACCCTGCGACCAGGTAACTCACCACCGAATCGGTTTCTGTTGAGTTTTTTTTGTACTCACCTCACTCACAAGGTTCCTCATCTGTTCCTCTAAAGGGGTAAAGATGACCCTGTCTGCCCTGATCGACGCCAAGAACTTCAACGCGGGTGGGCACAAGGTGGGCATGGGGTTCGAGCTGGATATATAGAGACAGGACAGGTCAAGCTAAAGGAAACTCTCCACCACCATCCACACCACCACCACCACCACCGTGTCATCTCAACCGTCCAGATGATGTAGGATCAAAGTCGTCAAGCGTTGCAGAGGGTCCCGTCGTCGTACACGGAGTTCGGTCAGAGGACAAAGCACAGATCTTCTTCTTCTTCGCGTTCCGTGGGTGATTTGATGAGGTGTTCCGTCTTTCTCACACTATTCTGGTTCTAGTTCGGTTACACAGTTGTTTCGGAGCTTCATGTTTCAGGTGCTTCGCTCTGATTCCGAGGCCTCTTTTTTTTTCACGTTTTGTTAAAACATAAATCATTGTAACTGCCAAATACTTCATGATGTTTGTGCATTTATTAGTAATGAATCTAAGTGACAGACCAGGAATTCTTCTGTTAGTGTTTTTCTATTCGTGCTTCACCCTTGACCGTTGTGGTGGATGAATAAATTAAAAGCTTGGCAGAAATCTCGTCCAACCTCTTTAATAAGGGCTGCTGTGTCTGATTTCTTTACATTACAGCCGTTAGCAGCACAATATCACCGCCTTTCTAATATCAGGTCAGGCCCCCTTTTGCACTAGACCCTCGAAGGTGTTCTGTGGTGTCTGGCACCAAGATGTTAGCAGCAGATCTTTTAAGGGCTTTAAGTTGTGAGGGGAAGCGTCGCAAAGATGCTTGATTGGATTGAGATCTGGGATTTTTGGAGGCCAAGCCAACACCTCAACCTGGTTGTTGTGCTCCTCAAACCATCCTGAAGCATTTTTGTTTTGTGGCAGGGAGCATTATTCACCTTACAGCTGAAAGAGGCCACAACTGTCAGAAATACTCATTCATTCATTATCACCCGCTTTATCCTCTATTAGGGTCGCGGGGGGTTCCCCATGCCCATCCAGGGGAGAACGTTTCGGGCGCTGGGCAGATACACCCAGGACAAGGCACCAATCCATCGCTGGGCACACACTCACACAGACACACTCTATATGGGGCAATTTTGGAGAACTCAATTGACTTGATCCATGTTTTTGGACTGTGGGAGGAAACCGGAGAACCCAGAGGAAACCCACGCAGACAAGGGGAGAACATGGAAACTCCACCCAGATGGGGATTTGAACCGGGAATCCCTAGTTCTGAGAGGAGAACATGCTAAACACTAAGCCACCAACACACACACATATATATATATTCATTCATTATCTTCTGCTTTATCCTTTATTAGGGTCGCGGTGGGGTTCCCCATGCCCATCCAGGGGAGAACGTTTTGGGCGCTGGGCAGATACACCCAGGACAGGGCGCCAATCCATCACTGGGCACACACTCACTCACACAAACACACTCTATATGGGGCAATTTTGGAGAACTCAATTGACTTGATCCATGTTTTTGGACTGTGGGAGGAAACCGGAAGAACCCGGAGGAAACCCACATGGACACGGGGAGAACATGGAAACTCCACCCAGATGGGGATTAAAACCGGGAATCCCTAGTGCTGAGAGGAGAACGTGCTAAACCACTAAATCACCGTGCCGCCCTGAAACCTGTTTCCATTTAAATCCAATTTATTTGTTATATCCGTTTTCTTCCGCTTTATCCTCTATTAGGGTCGCGGTGGGGTTCCCCATGCCCATCCAGGGGAGAACGTTTCAGGCGCTGGGCAGATACACCCAGGACAGGGCGCCAATCCATCACTGGTCACACACTCACTCACACAGACACACTCTATATGGGGCAATTTTGGAGAACTCAATTGACTTGATCCATGTTTTTGGACTGTGGGAGGAAACCGGAGAACCCAGAGGAAACCCACGCAGACACGGGGAGAAGATGGAAACTCCACCCAGATGGGGATTCGAACCGGGAATCCCTAGTTCTGAGAGGAGAACATGCTAACCACTAAGCCACCGTGCCGACCTTCATAACATCAAAAAAAAAAAAAACATCAAATAAAAAATAATGAAACTCTATCAGAGGTGACGCTGCTTTGCATAGTGACAGGATTCCTCCTGAGAAAGCATCTCATAAGGGACCACACTGCGCCAAAGAGAGGCCTTCACCAATTTATTGGAAATTGCATTGCATTGACGCCAAATGTCAATGCAGGTACCTTCCCTAGGACTACTAAACCTAATGACGTGTGGGAGGCGGTACATACATTAGGTTTTATGGTACATGTTTAACTGAGGTTTTAACCAGGTCAACCAGGCCAAGACTCATTGTCCACAGGGAGGCAGTAGAGAGCCACTCATACATTCACTGGCTTCTTCAAACATCTCATTTTGTGCATCATCAAAAAAAGTCCTGGCTGCCCCCCAGCCACGTCCATTCCTGGAGCATCTGCAAGAAAAACAATAAGATGATGCTGAAACAAGAAAGATGGACGCAGGTATTGTATTTCAAAATAGACTTCGTACCTGTCTGTTCGTCTGCGTGTCGCTTATGATCTCCTGTACGAGACTCTGCAGCCGATTCTCAAATGTCTTGCTTTCTTCAATCACTATTAAAGAATCTTCCCTAAACACAGGAATGGAAGAATTCATGTATGGATTAACAAGCCAGTCAGGTGTACTGTATACTCAGCGCTAGGGATTCCCGGTTCGAATCCCCATCTGGGTGGAGTTTCCATGTTCTCCCCGTGTCCGCGTGGGTTTCCTCCGGGTTCTCCGGTTTCCTCCCACAGTCCAAAAACATGGATCAAGTTAATTGAGTTCTCCAAATTGCCCCATATAGAGTGTGTCTGTGTGTGTGAGTGTGTGCCCAGCGATGGATTGGCGCCCTGTCCTGGGTGTATCTGCCCAGCGCCCGAGACGTTCTCCCCTGGATGGGCATGGGGAACCCCACCGCGACCCTAATAGAGGATAAAGCGGGTGATGAATGAATGAATTAATTAGGGCAGTACGGTGGCTTAGTGGTTAGCACGTTCTCCTCTCAGCACTAGGGATTCCCGGTTCGAATCCCAATCTGGGTGGAGTTTCCATGTTCTCCCCGTGTCTGCCTGGGTTTCCTCCGGGTTCTCCGGTTTTCTCCCACAGTCCAAAAACATGGATCAAGTTAATTGAATTCTCCAAATTGCCCCATATAGAGTGTGTCTGTGTGAGTGAGTGTGTGCCCTGTCCTGGGTGTATCTGCCCAGCGCCCGAGACGTTCTTCCCTGGATGGGCATGGGGAACCCCACCGCGACCCCCTAATAGAGGATAAAGTGGGAAATAATGAATAAATGAATTAATTCATTAATTTGTTATATTCTGCGTAGGGTCACGGAGGGGAGAGTGTTTAATTAAACATGGAACATTTTGGGCACCCTAGTCAGGTGTAATACTAAGTCATTTGGTTGTCTATGTGTCTGCCATGCGATAGACTGGCAACCTATTCATGGTGTTTCCCCTCAATAAGTGCTGGGATAGGCTCCAACACCTGCTACAACTATAATAAGGATAATTACTTAGAAAAACAATAATGGAATGCAAGTCTTTGCCCAACATTTGTATCTGATCTCACAAAGTGCTCTGACATTCAGAAGATTGAATCCTAATCTAATCTTGTGCAGATTATGCAATATACAAATAAATTGATATGATGATTTTTATGTAAAAGCCAAAATTTCAAAACAAAATTTAATGCAATCCTTTTCCAGGCATACTCACGGGTTTTGGAGGTTAGGAAGGCTGACAGCATGTGGTCTGTTTTGTAGAGGTGGAGGACCATTCGAAGGTGGGGTTCGTCCTCCATCTGGACTCCCGCTTACCGGACTGCGCACTTTGCTCTGAAATCATCGGCCACAATGCAGAGGAGATTAACAGGCAACTAACATTCATTCATTATCTCCCGCTTTATCCTCTATTAGGGTCGCGGTGGGGTTCCCCATGCCCATCCAGGGGAGAACGTCTCGGGCGCTGGGCAGATACACCCAGGACAGGACACCAATCTATCGCTGGACACACACTCACTCTATATGGGGCAATTTAGAGAACTCAATTGACTTGATCCATGTTTTTGGACTGTGGGAGGAAACCGGAGAACCCGGAGGAAACCCACGCGGACACGGGGAGAACATGGAAACTCCAACCAGATGGGGATTCGAACCGGGAATCCCTAGTTCTGAGAGGAGAACATGCTAACCACTAAGCCACTGTGCCGCCCGCAACTAACATTAATATTCTAAACAATGTCATGCTTGCGGCGGCACGGTGGCTTAGTGGTTAGAACGTTTGACTCTCAGCATTAGGGATTCCCGTTTCGAATCCCCATCTGGGTGGAGTTTCCATGCTCTCCCCGTGTCCGCGTGGGTTTCCTCCGGGTTCTCCAGTTTCCTCCCACAGACCAAAAACATGGATCAAGTCAATTGAATTTTCCAAATTGCCCCATATAGAGTGTGTCTGTGTGAGTGAGTGTGTGTCCAGCGATAGATTGGCGCCCTGTCCTGGGTGTATCTGCCCAGCGTCCGAAACGTTCTCCCCCGGATGGGCATGGGGAACCCCCCCCCTGCGACCCTAATATAGGATAAAGCGGAAGATAATGGATGGATGAATGTCATGCTTGCAGAGCGGCAGGGTGGTGCATTAGATGGTCCTGGGTCTGATTGCCACGTGTTTTTTGTGTGGAGTCTGAATGATATGCAGCAACATTAATATTAATTAGCTACAGCGTAGTTCAGTTATAACAGAGACTCACACATGCAACTTTGAGCAAGTTCCACAACTCCTTCTGTCTCTTCTCCTGCATGTGGCGCAGATCCTGCTCACACTGAGCCATGTTGCTGACCATGCCCTCCACCCGAGGCAGCAACTCCATCACCCTCTGCCGGCACACCACCGTCTTACTGCAAATACACACATATTGTATTTATTGAACAAATCAGAACACAATGACTGACATATGACCCTGAACGAACTGCTAACACAGACCTGAGGTGTGTGTAGAACTCCCGCAGTTTCTTCTCATAGAACTGAATTGCCTGGACTACAAGCTTCACCACCTCCTGACAGTCACCCATGCACCTTTGTTCTACAAAAGCAGACACAACAACTGGGCTGTAGACATAACATACTAACAAGCATGGCAGGTAGTATTTTTACTCCTAAATCAAGCTGGATGTGTGCTTTAGGATGCACTAGGCTTAAGACTTACATTTACATGTAGTCATTTAGCAGACGCTTTTATCCAAAGCGACTTACAAATGAGAACACCACAAGTCAGAAGCCATGGAGAAAACCAACTATACTGTAAATTCATCAAACCTGATTGTTTGATGAATTTACTTAGGTTTTAGATAAATTATATAGATGCCACCCAGGGATGGATTGGCGCCCTGTCCTGGGACTATCTGCCCAGCCTCCGAAACGTTCTCCTTGGATGGGCATGGGGAACCCCCCTGCGACCCTAGTAGAGGATAAAGCGGAAGATAATGGATGGATGGATGGATATTTAAATGCCATGATTAAGCCTCTGTGAAAATCAATAAAGACAAAGAGTGCTTTATGGAAGAATCTCAGATTTCTGACCTCAACTCCAATAATTCTAAAAAGTTCAGCCCAACATCTGTGTCTTAGGTCACCAAAATGTATCCATCCATTATCTTCTGCTTTATCCTATATTAGTGTCGCGGGGGGTTCCCCATGCCCATCCAGGGGAGAACGTTTCGGGCGCTGGGCAGATACACCCAGGACAGGGCGCCAATCTATCGCTGGGCACACACTCACTCACACAGATATGCTCTATTTGGGGCAATTTGGAGAACTCAATTGACTTGATCCATATTTTTGGAATATGGGAGGAAACCGGAGAACCCGGAGGAAACCCACGCAGACACGGGGAGAACATGGAAACTCCACCCAGATGGGGATTCGAAATGGGAATCCCTAGTGCTGAGAGGAGAACATGCTAACCACTAAGCCACCGTGCCGCCAAGTATTTAAGTATTCAAGTATTTTATTTATCATTTCCATCTATCCATTTTCTTCCGCTTTATCCTATATTAGGGTCGTGGATCGTATGGGGGGGTGGGGGTGGGGGGTTCCCCATGCCCATCCAGAGGAGGACGTTTCGGGAGCTGGGCAGATAAACCCAGGACAGGACGCCAATCTATAGCTGGGAACACTCTGACACAAACACACTCTATATGGGGCAATTTGGAGAATTCAATTGACTTGATCCAAGTTTTTGGACTGTGGGAGGAAACCGGAGAACCCGGAGGAAACCCACGCGGACACGGGGAGAACATGGAAACTCCACCCAGATGGGGATTCGAACTGGGAATCCCTAGCGCTAAACCACTAAGCACTATATATTTTTTTTACAGGGATGCTCCAAAATGTTGTGTAAAGCCTTTATGGGAACAAGTGTTTGATAAACAACTGCAAATGAAGGAGGGAAAGCATTTAAGATACTGCTCTCGAGTATGGAACGGGATATTAAAGACACTCGGGTTTATGAGTAAGGCATTCACATAGTTTTGGCAAAACAGTGTTGTGTATGTTCTCCACACACAGACACAATCCTTACACCATGCATATACTGAGAGAACACATTTAAATTCACATTTACTTGGGTCTTACCGCGGGGTTTCTCTCTGAGCTTCCGAAATAAATCCAGCGCCTTTGCCTCTCTGAAACAAAGAGTTGTACTTATTTATTAACTGAACCAAAGAAATATGTACTGAAATGAAAAAAGAATTGGAAATTAGTACTGATGACTGAAATGTGCCTGTATTAAAGGTTTAGATTTTGAGTGTTATGATTTGGCAGCACTGTGTAGTGATAATGTCCAAGTATGTGTGTTTATGCATCTGTTTGTATGTCTGAGTGTCAATACACATGGACAAGTATTTGGACAACTACACAATACTCCTACACAGATGTTTGATGGGGTTAGGGTCAACAAACTTACCCAACCATGTCTTAATGGGCCTGGGTTTGTGCACTGAGGCACAGTTATACAGAAAAAGTACGGTCCTTCCCCAAACTGTTTTGCAAACACCTGAATTCAGTGATTAGGGGGTGTGTGTGTATTTCTATTTGGTGTACTTTAGGTCCTACAGTGTGTATGTGTGTGTATAAATATGTGTGTGTGTGTGTGTGTGTGTGTGTGTGTGTAAGTGATTATATTGTGTGATGACGTGCTAGCTCAGTAATTAAGGTGATGGGCCAGCAATCTGAAGGTTGAGGGATCAAATTCCAAGTCCACCATAACTCTGTTCTGACCCCATTATTTTTTTGTCACTTTGGATGAAATGGAGGGACTGTGGTCAGGGCATTGGACTATCAATCTGAAGGTTGTGGGTTCAAATCCCAGGTCCACTGAAGTTACCAGTGTGGGTCCTTGATCAAGGCCCTTAACCCTCATTGCTCCAGGGATGTTGTGATGAACCCTGTGCTCACCTTGTAAGTAGCTTTAAATTAAAGCGTCTGCTAAATGTCCAAATGTAAACGTAATGTAAATGTAAATGTAATGTAATATATGTTTATGTGGTTATACGTGTGTGTGTTTGTGTTGTGTGTTTAAATTTACAGTGACTCTAGAACTTCTCCGCTCCTCCACGGGTGCCTCTGCAAGTCGACTATATCAGTCTGCAGCTTCATCATTTCCTCCTCCAGCTTGTTCACGTCATCCGTCTGATACACAGGCACATGTATATGCATACGCATGAGGAATAATCATTAAAGCCAATAGCATCATGTTGTACTGTGGAGTATTAAAGGCGTTCTCACCTGGCCGCAGATCAGTGCAGTTTGCTCCATCTCTTTCCAGACGCTCAGTAACTTCTCAGACGCTGCAACCACATTATTTAAAATGAATGTATAATTGCTATATAGTGGCTCCATTTAACATACATTACCACAAACCAGTGGCAGGCTGTCAGGGACCTTTTTTGCTGGTCTAAAAATATCTGAATCACAGACTGATGTTTATTATATTTTGTCCATAAATAATTCCAAGTGCTCTGTATACTTCCTTTCATAGCTTTTTCGCAGTTATGCCACTTCCAGACATGTATTTTCCTATTAAAGAATTTAACCAATCATATTTCAGAATCAGGGACCTTTGCAATCAATTTTGCAATTTTTCGGTAGCATTAAATAATTGTTGAGCAACTTGATGCACAGTCTGACACTGCCACTACATAGTTCTATTAAAATCAGATAACAATCATTCTAAAGATCAGAACAGAAGAGTGTGGATGATATGAACAGAAACACATTACTGATTGTGTGGAGTGGAGGGAGGGGTGGTATTCTTTACCTATCCCTGTAGCTCTTTGCTCCTGGTATTTGTCCATGTCTATGTGCAGGCTAGTGTTGAAGAACTCGAGTGTAGCTTTAAGTCTCTGGTGAACAGACACCATCTCGTTTTTTTGTTTGGACAATAAGCTGTTATGTCGCAGCAGACTCATACTGCGAAACACAAAAATGGGCAGGTGTCACAAGACTGAACACATTTGCTGTTTCAGAAATTCACTGCATATACAAAAACATAGATTGTATATATATATTTATTCATTCATTATCTTCCGCTTTATCCTCTATTAGGGTCACTCTATATGGGGCAATTATGAGAATTTAATTGACTTGATCCATGTTTTCGGACTGTGGAAGGAAACCAGAGAACCCGGAGGAAACCCACGCGGACACGGGGAGTACAAGGAAACTCCACCCAGATGAGGATTCGAACCGGGAATCCCTAGTGCTGAGAGGCGAACGTGCTAACCACTAAGCCACCGTGCCGCCCTATATATATATATATATATTCATTCATTATCTCCCGCTTTATCCTCTATTAGGGTCGCGGTGGGGTTCCCCATGCCCATCCAGGGGAGAACGTCTCGGACGCTGGGCAGATAGACCCAGGACAGGGCGCCAAACCATCGCTGGGTACACACTCACACACTCAAACACACTCTATATGGGGCAATTTGGAGAACTCAATTGACTTGATCCATGTTTTTGGACTGTGGGAGGAAACCGGAGAACCCGGAGGAAACCCACGCAGACACGGGGAGAACATGGAAACTCCACCCAGATGGGGAACCGGGAATCCCTAGAGCTGAGAGGCGAACGTGCTAACCACTAAGCCACCGTGCCGCCCCTATATATATATATATATATATATATATATATATATATATATATATATATATATATATACACACACACACACACAAACACAGTGGCTTAGTGGTTAGCATGTTCTCCTCTCAGCACTAGGCATTCCCGGTTCGAATCATAGAGTTTCCATGTTCTCCCCGTGTCCACATGGGTTTTCTCCGGGTTCTCCGGTTTCCCATAGTCCAAAAACATGCATTCAGGTCGACTATGGGGAAAATCTGACGAATCAGATTCGACAAGGAAAATATGTAGTGGAATACAGCCCTAATATATATATTAGATTTGAAGGAAACATCAGAGTGGAATTTGAATCTTTTTAACCCATAAACTGGGTATCTACCCAGCGCCCGAAACGTTCTACCCCTGGATGGGCATGGGGAACCCCCTGCGACCCTAATATAGGATAAAGTGGAAGATAATGAATGAATGAATGTTAAATGTGTATATGTGACTTACATGGCTGCCTTCTGGCCCTGCTGGAGCCTTAGCCAGTCTTCTCTCAGTGTTCGTATCGTGTGCCAGGCCTGGCCGTATGTCCGCCTTTGCGGACTGTAGGGCAGCATGTGTTTAGGTTCTGTCTCTGAATAAGAAAAATAAGGAAAAAACACAAAGGACCAATCAGCATGAGCTAAGACAGTGCAGAGGTTACCCTCCCACCACTGTCACCACCAGAGTTTGAGATTAGTTGCATTATTCTTCAGGTGTTTAACGTGTTCATTTTCAAGTGCTTTCACTTACGTGCAAACTGAATGTTCTCGGGGAGGATCCGTGGGCTAAACTGCGGTTCGTAGCTAGAACAAGAACGGTCAAACAGGAAGCACAGTGGCAAATCAGCCCGGCTCCCGTCAACCGTCTAAAACGCAGATTGCATTGAACGTAAAATGCCAAAAATGACTGTTGCATTTAGAATCGGTTTTATGCCACACTCACAGCATAATTGACGGCACACTGCATGACATCATTATGAAGCTCGAGAGCAAGTCCCGCCTCCAGAAGCAGCTCCTGATTGTCTGGCGGGATGTTTGTATCTTGAGCAATTTGCCTCTGCAGAGACTCCACGGTCTGTTCGGGCTGCACTGAGTACGTAAAAATCTCTGCAGTGCTCATGTTCATCACGTGGACCAGCTATAAAATGGTAAAGCAAAAGTTAAATTTGTTTTTTAATACATAAACGTAGATTTGATATGAGGTGCAGGTCATATCATATAGGATATATATGATATATACATTTTTGGACTGTGAGCCATTCACTGGACTGTGAGACAATCAAAGGAAACACACAGACATGAGGAGAACATGCAAACTCTACACATAAAGGACTTTGAAGATCAAAAGTCCTTTCCAGGATCATTTATGAGAAGTGACCATATAATCAGTCTTCATACTAAAAATTTTAGAATTAAGTTGTTACCTTCAGATCTAGTATTCGTTCTAGATCCTTGAAACATGAATCTCTGGTGCCGTCCTCAGATTTTCGGCTCTTCTCCTCCGACTCGCTCTTGTCCTCACTTTCTGTGAACGTTTGTGTGTTGTCTTTTCCTCTCTCTTGGGGTGACCACCTCAGCATCAACTGCAGCCAACGTTCCAGTCTGGAAGCCAATAACCTTCAAACACAGACACACATATTGTGACATATTTTGAAATATATAGTACATAGCATGTGGACGTTGGCACATTATATATACAATCATATGGGAAAGTTCTCCAACTTATTAACCATCCATCTTCCGCTTTGTCCTCTACTAGGGTCGCGGTGCGGTTCCCCATGACCATCCAGGGGAGAACGTTTCGGGCACTGGGCAGATACACCCAGGATAGGGCGCCAATCTATCTTTGGGCACACTCACTAACTCAAACACACTCTATATGGGGCTATTTAGAGAATTCAATTGACCTTGATCCACGTTTCTGGACAGTGGGAGGAAACCGGAGAACCCGGAGGAAACCCGCACGGACACGGGGAGAACATGGAAACTCCATTCAGATTGGGATTCGAACCGGGAATCCCTAGTGCAGAGAGGCGAACGTGCTAACCACGAAGCCACCCTGCCGCCCTCCTAACTTATTATATATTTTTAAATATTTTTTAAGGAAATAAAGCAGTACAGTGGGCCAGCCATACTTCCCTGACAGCACCAAGGTCCGGGTTTGATTCCTGGTTGGGGTGAACATAGTTCTCCTCTCTGTGCCTGCATGGATTTCCTCCAGGCTACTGCGGGGAATCCATCACTGCACTCATGGTACAGCTGTCAAGTTTAGATAAATGGGGGTTTGTGAGTGTGGAAGTGCAAAATTGCTTATTTACCAGAGAGTCGTACCGTGGCGACTCTTAATGGGAACAGCCAAACAAAACAAAGATACTGAAAATGGTGACCTGGCTTGCAGGTAGTACATTCATTCCGTATATTAACTTGACCGTTGGGATCAGAGTACAGCACCACAATCTTGGATTGATAGCCCAAAACCTTAACCTGGGTAACTGTGTTACCTATACCTTAAATTCAATACTCTATCTAACCTGTGGTATAATGTAGCATTAATTAAACCCTTTACTGGACCACACCACACCAATGGGATCCACATATTTCTTAATTCATTTAATTACTTACTTGTTCAGGTTGTGGGGTTGTGGTAGGTGTTTGGAGAAGTGCACCTCACCAGTCAAATCCTCATAGACTACAATATCATCTTTGTGCTTCTGCTTCAACTTGTTGTGCCTGGAACATACGTGTGTGAAAGGTTACAGGCCAGTGAGAGAGAGCGCAGCTAAACTGTAGCTGTGATATTATGAGACAATACTATCTCGGCTAAAATCTTACAAAATAGGATGTCGAACAATACAAGAATAACAAAATCACAGAAGTTAATTTCTGGTTGATAGAACCTGTGCTATTACTTGGCCCAAAATACTTTCCGAGCCCTAAACGCTTCCTTTCTGTGCAAAGCAAAATACTCCCAGCAGGTATTCAAAGACAGAACAAAACATTCATACCAGGGCACCGGTTGCCATGTTGGTAGGAATGGTCTGAAACCAGTGATGCACTCAAAAACCAGAGTCCCAAAACTCCAGTAGTCTACGGTCACTGTGTACTTCTGCTGCTCCAGCAGCTCGGGCGCCTGAGTTGAAAGCAGGTAAAATAGAGTTCAAAAGAGAAAATATATGACATTACGTGTGATGAATCATGATGCCAGTGATGAAGCCATGAGGGATACATCAATCCCAAAACAATCCCCTTATGTCCTAAGGCCTAAAACACCTATAATATTGTGCTTGCGATTTTTGGTACAAAGTTTTGGCCAGCCTGCACTGCTCCACCCCAACCTTCACCATTAACCCTACAGAAACAGTATGAAGAACCCAGTCTTGTCCCCAGGGTTCACCTTTAACCATAAGAGGGGCACGGTAGCTCAGTGGTTATGGCATTGGGTTATCAATCTGAAGGTTGCTGGTTCAAATCCCAGGTCCACTGAAGTTTCCAATGTGGGTCCTTGAGCAAGGCCCTTAACCCTCATTGCTCCAGGGATGTTGGGATGAACCCTGTGCTCACCTTGTAAGTCGCTTTAGATAAAAGCATCTGCTAAATGACCAAATGTAAATGTAAAAAGCTTCTTCTTGATGGTTTTCCTGCCAAGACACATTTGGCCAATGTGTGCTAAGACAGAGATGATCCACATGAGTTAAATATTTGGCAGTGAGTCACCTATAGCTGCCGTGTGGACCTAATCTAATGATCTTTGACCGATTGTCTCCTCCAGATGCTACCCCTACCATCCTGAGGTCTACAACCTCCTGTCTCGGTTAATGGTTCATCTATTATATAAATACCTACAACCGCCTGTCTGCTTCAGACACATTCCTACCGTCCTAAGGCCCACCCCTCTTCATGCCTGATTAGATGCTTGCTCTAACACACTGATGCCATTGATCTCCTGCCTCCTTCTCCTACCATTCTAAAGTCTACAACCATCTCTCTGCTTCAGATATTCCCTACACTACACCAGTTCGAAGCCCTACAAACTCATGCCTCTATTGATGTTTTCTCTATCACTTTGATGCCACTGACCTCCTGCCTTCTCCACAGAGTCTGTAGTTGACAACCCCTAGTTTCTTTTGATGTTTTTTTCCAGCATATCGATGAATACAACCACCTCTCTCCTTCAGAAATTACTCCTTCTCTCCTGAGGCCTACATCCTCTTGCCTCTGCTAGTGCACCTAAAATGTTGTCCATGGCTTTCCACTTATTCCAGTTAATACCCATAGATACCATCCCAATCATTGTATAAGATACACCCTCGTATCTTTATTGTAAGATATTTTCTGCCATTATAAGACCAACAATCTGCTGTATCATTTTGAAGCTTCTCTCTTCCATCCAGGAAACAAAGATATAAAGTGCTCCAATAAGGAAAAGAAAAAAGAAAATGAAGGAGGTTCATTACTCACCAGATACTGTAGAGTCCCGACAAATGATGTGCAGAGACTGCTTTGATCCAACTCTTTAGCGTAGCCAAGGTCAATGATCTTATGAATCAGCTGGAGGACAGTGGTTTTGGGTTACATAATGAAATAGAAATGAGTTCAGATACGGACATGAAAAAAAAAAAAAAAAAAAAAACACGAACTGACCCTCTTCTCGCCCTGTTGGAGAACAATGTTCTCTGGTTTCAGATCTCTATGAATAATCCGCTTTGTATGGAGGTAGGTTAGAGCAGAGGCTGAAAAGTAATGCCATAAAGGTTAATCAGATGTTTGCACATGCACTCAGATCAGTGAACAGTTTTTATTGCATATGCGTAACTGGATCTCACCGGGAAAAATCACATCAAACAAACTACATTTCCAAATGAGATTCTTAGTCACCCAGTTGCCCTGCTTATCAAAATGCATGAATGTTATGCTTTTTGAGTCATAATTACCTGAAAGATAATATTTTGTCAATTTTTCCAATGCACTGTTTACTTAAGACAATAGTACTCCCATGTACGTATTTAATTATTAAGGTGTGTCCTAATCCTGATGTCCACGTTTGATTATTTGGGATTTTTTGTGCTGGCTATAAATAGGACCTTGGTTACTCATGATTTGCATAACTCTGCCCCTCACTGTATAACCATATAAAACTATAGAACACTATTTTCTAGCTGTTTTTGCGTAGATCTCTTAAAACCTCTTAAAAGTTTAATAAGTGCATTTGCACCTCATTTCTGCTTTATGCCCCATGCATATCAGGGGTGAGAGAGTGCACAGATCCCGCCCCATGTTTTATGTGTTCAGGAATAAACAACACAGACGTTTATTGTTCTACAGCTTAATTAGTTTTAAAATGTCTTCCCTGCCTTGTGAAACTCAACTTAAGATTGCTACAGTACGTCCAATAAAGCGGCAATAAAAAGCCTCCATCTTTCATTTCTGACTAACATAGTGGTATCTGACTATTGATGGAGATGACACTATACCCACAGGCCAGGTTTGGCAGCATTAGCGGACAATGCTTTAGGATGTTCAGAACATTGTAATGAACCCAGGAACCGAATTGGGTTGGATGGTACTGCTTCATCCACCCTACAGCTAAGACCTGGCCTCCTCAAATTTCCATCTCTTAAGGGTCACGTGACAAACATGTAACGCTAGGTAATTGTTGTTATTGACACAATACACAGTAAAGCACAGTAGCTCGGTGTTGGGCTACCAATTTGAACTCGTGTCAACCCAAGGTTACCTGTGTGGGCCCTCTAAAGACCCTCAACCCTCATTGCTCCAGGGGTGATGTATCATGGCTGATTGTTTTTTTTAGCTTATTCATTCATTATCTTCCTCTTTATCCTCTATTAGGGTTGCGGGGGGTTCCCCATGCCCATCCAGGGGAGAACGTCTCGGGCGCTGGGCAGATAGACCCAGGACAGGGCGCCAATCCATCGGTGGGCACACACTCACTCACTCACACACTCTATATGGGGCAATTTTGAGAATTCAATTGACTTGATCCATGTTTGTGGACTGTAGAAGGAAACCGGAGAACCCGGAGGAAACCCACGCAGACACGGGGAGAACATGTAAACTCCACCCAGATGGGGATTTGAACCTGGAATCCCTAGCGCTGAGAGGCAAATATGCTAACAACTAAGCCACCGTGCCGCCTTTTTTAGCTTAATCTGTTGATTTTTATTATAGAGCAGTTAACATGGATACACACCGTACATGATTATACACAAATAAATACACAAATCCACACTGGTGCACATTATAAACAACACAACAACTTGTTATTGTAAAAAGAAAAAAAAACTGCTTCCAAACCAACCTCCCCAAATAGCTAACATTAACCCCCCCATTACCTATAAAATGAAACAATAAAACCCAATTAAATCCACCCATTAGTTCAGTCAGGTCACCAACTCAGAAAAAAGAGTATAGAAAAGAAACAAAGAAAAGAGAAAGGAAAAGATTCAAAATAAAATAAAATAAAATATAAAAAAGAAACGGAGGAAAGAGTGGTCAGTCAAATGCCGAACAAATAAAAGAATTGAAATAGGTGATAAACCTTTGCCATCTTTTGCCAAATTTGCTCTTGCTACCTTTGATTGAGTATCTAATTTTTTTCCAATTTCAGAAATGTTAAATCTTTCAGCCACTGAAAAATGGTTGGAGGTTTGTCAGATTTCAAAAGAAGCAATATACGGCGTCTAGCTATCTGTATTTTTAACCCAATCCATCAAGTTAGGATTCTTGGAAGTCACTTTGGATAAAAGCATTAGCTTAAAATCTCTAAATCTTTGAGGGCAATGCATGTAAAAATAAGTGTGAAATATTTCCAGGAAAAGATTAAAAAGAAGGAAAAGGTGTGGACACAGATGGGATATGAGCTCATTGTTGTAACTATAATAGAATTCCTAAAGGTTCACATTCAGTTCGAACCTTCTGCACTATTTGAAGTCTTTTTTTATGGATCTCAGTTCACTCGAACTACTTTACTTAGAATGTCTATTTTAAAACATGCAGTCAGATCCAACATGCCATGTGAGTATCATGCTATTGTAACTCTTGTCATCCAAATTGTGTGTATGTGTGTTAGTCACATCCCCCTCCATAAAGCTGCATCCTATTGGAACTGAATCACCTCTCCCCCCAACCTTTTCATCACATGATCACACAAGTGTTTTATTGTAAAATGTTTTGTATCGTAGTTCAGGTATATGGCTGTATGTATACCCACATATGTCCCGCAGCAGGATCAGAATGGAGCCTTCCCTCATCCCACAGCAGTTCTCCAGCAGGTTGAGGTGCTAAACACAACACAGAGTCACTACATCACTGCCAAAAAAATTGTTAATACTGCCCCAGGGGACGTTTCCTCACCTTGCGAAGATCTCCGCCTTGGCAGTACTCCATAGCCAGTAGTGGCAAGTCATTGGTGGCAAGTTTTTTGAGCTCCTCAGGAACCTCTCTTGCTGCCACCACATTCTCATGAGCCAACCTGGAAACCAGCACAGTGAAGGTCAGTGAAGGTCATAGGCACTTATACACTCAAAAATAGGTTTTATTAAAGCTGCATTTGGAATATGAGTGTAGTCTCCAAAATGCAAGTCACAACAATGTAACGTCTTAATATAACGGGAGTCCTTTCCGCAAGATTTTGGAGGGTACATGGTTGGCTAGTGGGTCAACACCATTTCTAAAGCACCAAAAATCAGAGAACGCACTCCACATCAAATTATTTTCATGTTTTGGTAAATTATTGCAGTGAGAATCATTAAAAGCGTGGTATTAAGCGATTTTGACTTCGGCTTATTTTCCAACTGCCCAGGACTTCACTTTCAGACGTGTGGGTGGTATTACAATGCCATGAAGCCACATTGCCAGCAGTGATTACAGGTTGCACTTAGAAATTATGTGCTAAAAAGCAGTTAGGGGTCAAAAAAGTAAAGAAGATGACAGGACTTGGGAAAGTTTGTGACACACTTCAGATTTCAGTGTAACACAGAACTTCCTGCTCTGTGAGTAAGTTTTAAATGCGTCACGGCTCTTTGGTTGGAAAAACATTAGGTTTAACCAGTTTGTGGTAGTGAGGTTGATGTGCCCAGCTATATTCGACTGAACGGGAGTTTAAACTGCATTAGATTTGAATTAAATAGATAACAGAATGTTTTCTGTCATTAGAATTATTTTAGAAATTTGACATTATGGTGTACTGTATTTTAAATGTTCTGTAAGAGATTGTACATTGTGTAATATTATAAACTGAAAATGTCCATGACCACCTTCCTATTATTGTGTTGGTCCCCAATAGCCCTGACCCAGAGGCATGGACTCCACTAGACCCCTGAAGGGGGTCTATATATTAATATTATTAACTATTGGGCTTGTGATGATGTTTGCTGCAAACAATGTCAATGTGTGCAGTTGGTGGCTCACTAAAGATCGCTTATGGTAAGTGGTTGTAAAGAGAATGTATTAACATTTGCAGGGTTCTGAACAGAATGTCAAATGTTGTGGTAATCGAATGAACAGTGTGGATTTATATAGGAAACACAGGTATGTGTTACATACAGTATATAAAGTAGCTAAAATATAAAAGTGCATTATTATTAAAATATATTATTTAACACGTTGTGATGACTTTACTGTCTATGTGAAGTGCTGCAGTTAGATTTCGACACTGTGGCGGAATGAACAAAAAGATGGATGTTTTCTAAAACGTATGGTCCGTTCTGGGTGTGGAGGCGAGGAATGTTTGTATCCTAACTACTGGCTGTGTGTGGAATATCTTGTACTTGGCCTGAAACCGCTGTTTGCGTCTGTGTGGACTTTGTGGCTTGGCGCTTTGTGGTGCTTTCGGAGACTCTGGGCTTCAACTCTGCTGTATAACCCGAGTCTGGAAAGAGCTATAAAAGCGAGCTAATTTTGTAACGAAGGTCCTGATTTTACTAAAAGCCCAAATAAACACTACTAATTTGCGTGAGCTGACAAATCGTTTGAGCAAGTCGTTAGTAGGCGTATTGTGGGAGATTTACCAAGGATTATTGCGCCACTGGCAGAGCGTCAACATGGCAGAAATGACAAAGGAATAACAAAACATGGTCTTTTAAATGGATAAGATAGAGAAGCCATTGGTTTGCAGTGGAGTTATGAAATATACCATGATGATAGTATTGTTTATGAAGATGATTGAGTCTTCTGTAGAGGAGTTTGTAGTAATACACAACAGTCTGCAATGTTTGGGATCAAATCCAGCTTTCAGCATTTCAGAGCTGATCAGAGGAATTTGGTTCTCCCTCATCAAACCCGTCAACCTTTTCACTGTAAAGTGGACAGTCCCCTACTAAAGGCAACAGTGTTTCCAGTATGTAAATATCAAATAAATTAACCGCACCTGTGCATTAAACTGTGTAATGCATGTTAACTTAATATATATGGTCTAAACTTTTGCATACAGTATGCGTTCCCTTTCGTGGATCCATGGTTAGTTAGTGGAGGATTCACCAGAACACATAAAAAGGTTATAATGGAACATGTTTGTGGGGATGGGGTACGTGGGCGGTTCGGGGAGCTTTGTTCAGTCTGTTTTTACTGCAGTGGTGAAGCCATAAATCTGCTCGTCTCATTTTCCACACCCTCGGCTCCTAAAATGGGTATAAATAGCTGAATAACAAATTAAGATGTAATCCAGGCTAAAAGCTGGAATTCGGGCAGTAAATGTAGGAGTTTGGGGATTTGACCTTCAAGAATACCAGCAAATCAGGTGGAGTGGACATCGGACCTCTGAGTTTTCAGTTCTTTGTTGTGTGTGAGCAAAAAAATATCATGACCCACTGTGTCATAATCTGCGGTACTGGTCCTCAACTCCAAAGGCACTGACCAGTACCTGTCTGTGGCACATGTGATCAAGAGTTTTTTTTTGGCTATTCGCATTAGAAGCCACCATAGTGAACATTGATTTTATTGATTTATAATTTTAATTCATTTTATTTCCACTTCTAACAAGATCGCCTAAGAGGAAACATGTAACTCCCATCCTGGCTTCCCTCCACTGGCTGCCTGTGCATTTGAGAGTTCATTTTAAGATTCTTTTATTTGGTTTTAAATCTTTAAATGTCGCCTATCAGCGCTAGGGATTCCCGGTTCGTGTCCCAATCTGGGTGGAGTGTCCATGTTCTCCCCGTGTCCGCGTGGGTTTCCTCCGGGTTCTCCGGTTTCCTCCCACAGTCCAAAAACATGGATCAAGTCAATTGTGTTCTCCAAATTGCCCCATATAGAGTGTGCATGTGTGAGTGAGTGTGTGCCCAGCGATAGATTGGCGCCCTGTTCTGGGTGTAATCTGCCCAGCGCCCGAAACGTTCTCCCCTGGATGGGCATGGGGAACCCCCCCCCGCGACCCTAATATAGGATAAAGCGGAAGATAATGGATGAATGAATGAATCTTTAAATGGACTTAAGTGGGTCACCTTACCTCTCTGAGCTCACAGTGCCTCAGGTCAGCTGTTCAGCTGCTTCTGGAGGTACCGAAGTCCAAGCTTATGCTTAGAGGGGAACAAGTCTTTTCGATTGCGGCTCCCAAGCTTTGGAACGAACCTACCGCTATAAATTAGACAGGCCTCTTCACTGTCCACTTTTAAATCTAGTCTTAAAACCCATTTTTACTCTCTGGCTTTTAATACACCATGATTTTACATTGGTTTTAATCGCCTTTTTAGTGTTTTACTTGATGTATTGTTTTATTGCTTATATTGTATTCTTGTTTTTTTTTAATTTTTATAATTTTAAGTTTCAACACTGTACAGCACTTTGTTGCAGCCGTTGTTGTTTTTAAAGTGCTTTATAAATAAAATTGAGTTGAGTTATTTTTTTTATTAGCTCATTCAGCAGGCACAGGGTTTCCCATGATACATCACTGTTAAGGGTGATGCTTGCACATGTGGATCTGGGATTTGAACCCATAACCTTCAGATTGATAGCTCAACACCATAACCACTGACAAACACCAGATGCTTTTTTGCCTGAAACTAAATCAGAAAGACATTCAGACCTTTTCATTATCTGAATCTCCAAACACCATCGCTCCTTATTCTTGGTGCTCAGCTCCTGACGACATTGCTTGATTGCAATCTGCTCCCCGCCGTCCTGCACAACAAACACAAACACATATACATAAAAAAAAAAAAAAAAAAAAAAAAAAAAAAAATATATATATATATATATATATATATATATATATATATATATATATATATATATATATATATATATATATATATATATATATATACACACACACACATATAAATATACACATAAATATATATATATATATATATATATCCTCATTCATTCATTATCACCCGCTTTATCCTCTATTATGGTCGCGGTGGGGTTCTCCATGCCCATCCAGGGGAGAACATCCCGGGCCCCGGGCAGACAGACCCAGGACAGGGCGCCAATCCATCGCTGGGCACGCACCCACCCACCCAAACACACTCCACATGGGGCAATCTGGAGAACTCAATCAACTTGATCCATGTTTTTGGACTGTGGGAGGAAACCGGAGAACCCGGAGGAAACCCACGCGGACACGGGGAGAACATGGAAACTCCACCCAGATGGGGATTCGAACCGGGAATCCCTAGTGCTGAGAGGCGAACGTGCTAACCACTAAGCCACCGTGCCACCCTATATATATATATATATATTCATTCATTCACTCATTATCTTCCGTTTTTTCCTATATATTAGGGTCGCGGGGGGTTCCCCATGCCCATCCAGGGGAGAACGTTTCGGGCGCTGGGCAGATACACCCCAGGACAGGGCGCCAATCCATCGCTGGGCATACACTCACTCACACAGACACACTCTATATGGGGCAATTTGGAGAACTCAATTGACTTGATCCATGTTTTTGGACTGTGGGAGGAAACCGGAGAACCCGGAGGAAACCCACGCGGACACGGGGAGAACATGGAAACTCCACCCAGATGGGGATTCGAACCGGGAATCCCTAGTGCTGATAGGCGAACATGCTAAACCACTAAGCCACCGTTCCGCCTTATATATATATGTATTACATAAATATACACCAACTAGAATTAAAGAGTTAAGATTTAAACAAAATCTCCATCATGTATCCAAATCTCCATCCATCATCCATACGCGGTACATTTTCTTATGTGTATATTTTTCACTTTACACTGGAAACAAGCCACAAAGTGATACAACCACTGTAGCCTCGTCTTACTCTGGTGTAGCTTACTGATGTCCAGTTTGACAAAACTACTGTGGGCACAGGGAAAGGAATCTGAGCGCCTCCATCTTTCCCTGCCATTATGCACCTAGCTCTAACCTCATCTGCTCATATATATATATATATATATATATACACACATATACATATACATATACACACACACACTATATATATATATATATATATATATATATATATATATATATATATATATATATATATATATATATATATATATATATATATATAGGCATTTAAAATCCAGCTTAGACCCAGAACACTTAATATGGGTATGAGGATGACGCACGTAGTTGCTTTAATTGTACATAGATTGCAAACTAAGTGCATTTTAATTTAATTTCCTCTGTTCCATTATATTTATTACATATTACTCTGGAAAAGCGCCTCATTTGTATAACACAAGACAGCTGTGCTGCTGCTGAGAATGGCATTTGAAGAGGAAGTGTAAACACGCATAAAAGTGAAGTGAAAGGGGGCAAACAGGGACGAGGAGGCAGACGGGGTAATTACATAAGTACAAATGGTGCCACATCGGCCTGTTTTCAGTGCGCGTGGAACCCGGCGGTGGTGTTTGAGTAAAGTCAAAGGATCCTGCTTCAGTTTCTTAAAATTGGATCAAAAGCAACTAAAATCTGTCCGAAGCTCCCGTCGCAGAACCTCACAGATGGAGCTGCTCTGGAAATGCCTTAGTAACAGTGTCGTCACTGTTGGGTAGATTAATATAAATGGGGATCCTGCTTTAAAATGTGTTTCAAAACAAGAATAAAAATGCATTAAATTAAACTATAAATATTGTAAACATCATTCATCTGTACACCCATGTGTCCATCCACCCATTCTTCAGTTTATTCTCCATTCAGCCATCCATTTAACCATCCACTCATTCATTATCCTTTGAGTTTATTTACTTTCCATGCATCCATCCAATCACTCTCACATCCATCTTTCCTTCAATGTGTTCATTCCATCAGTCCATTCGTCTGTCTTTCAATTTTATCAATTCCACCCATCAATTCATCCATCCACTCATTTATCCACCAACCCAGTAATTCATCCTTCTTTCAAGTTATTCATTATGTCCACCTATCCACTCATCCACCCAAACGTCCCCTAAAGATATTTCTTTAATATATCCATCCTTTCTGGTCAGCACGTTCGCCTCTCAGCGCTAGGGATTCCCGGTTCGAATCCCCATCTGGGTGGAGTTTCCATGTTCTCCCCGTGTCCACGTGGGTTTCCTCCGGGTTCTCCGGTTTCCCCCCACAGTCCAAAAACATGGATCAAGGTCAAATAAATTCTCCAAATTGCCCCATATAGAGTGTGTCTGTGTGTGTGAGTGTGTGCCCCCAGTGATAGATTGGTGCCCTGTCCTGGGTGTATCTGCCCAGCGCCCAAAACGTTCTCCCCTGGATGGGTATGGGGAACCCCACCCCCGCGACCCTAATATAGGATAAAGCAGAAGATAATGAATGAATGAATATCCATCCTTTCTTCCATCTATCACCCATCCAAATGGACATAGTAACTGCATAAATACCCCTCGGTATGATCATCATTATATTCTGTACACTCTGCATTCAGCTTTGGAACATTGTGCGTGTCACTTTCGAGCAGGGAGCCAGAAATTACAGCGGCGGAGGAAAGAATACGGAAAGCTGAGTGACAGGTGACGTAGTGATGAGTAACCCAGTTTAGCCTGAATCTCAAATTACGGTCAATAGTTACTCTGGACATCATGATGTCATGTGAGGGTGACAGGTAGGAGGGGAAATGTGCCATGGGGCATACGGCTGAGATCATATCCTGTGCCAGGAAGCTGTTTGTAGACTGCTGTTTGTACTCAAGTGGAAATGCGCTTTGTGCACTAAAAATAAATGGCCGGTAAGTTTGAGACGTCCTCCGTATATGAAAATGGACCAGGAAGGCTACCAGCCAGTCAGAGGTATTCAGAAAAGCACCAGTAAATCTGGCTTCAAACTGATTAAACTACACGTCTCTATGTCTCTGATGTCATTTATGCAGCTGATACTGAAACCATGATGCTGTCTGTCAAAATCCTTCATGTCAATCAGCAAAGCCCCATTTTCAGCAGCCATGACTCTGAAGTTCTACATTTGCATTTACATTTGGTCATTTATTGGACGCTTTTATCCAAAGCGACTTACAAAGTGAGCACAGGGTTCATCACAGAACCCCTGGAGCAATGAGGGTTAAGGGTCTTGCTCAAGGACCCACATTGGTAACATCAGTGGACGCCCTAACCACTGAGCTACCACGCCCTTAGTTCTAGTGATGAAAGTTCACGTGTGGCTGATGCTTCATGTCCTCATCCTGTTCTGGCAGGAGAACCTTCTCTAGTCACGGACAGGAAACTCTCACGCTGCTACGCCAAGCGAACGAGGTGTTTCAACTCTGAATAAAAAGCAGCCGGATGTTAGTTTCCGTTGCTTCTTAGCTGATACTGATCAGGAAAAGTTTCTTTACCTTTACATTTGGTCTTTAAGCAGACACTTTGAATCAAAGCCTCGACTCAGTGTTGATGGCAAGGGGTCAGAAGGCAGGGATGTTCAGCAAAATTTCACCTTTATAGTGTGTGTCTTGGGGCACGTTCGCCTCTCAGCGCTAAGGATTCCCGGTTCGAATCCCCATCTGGGTGGAGTTTCCATGTTCTCCCATGTCCGCATGGGTTTCCTCCGGGTTCTCTGGTTTCCTCCCACAGTCCAAAAACATGGATCAAGTCAATTGAGTTCTCCAAATTGCCCCATATAGAGTGTGTATGCGTGCATGTCTGTGTGAGTGAGTGTGTGCCCAGCGATAGATTGGCGCCCTGTCCTGGGTCTATCTGCCCAGCGCCCAAAACGTTCTCCCCTGGATGGGCATGGGGAACCCCACCGCGACCCTAATATAGGATAAAGCGGAAGATAATGAATGAATGAATGAAAAAGTGTGTGTCTGTGTGAGTGAGTGTGTGTCCAGTGATGAATTGGCACCCTATGCAGGGTGCATCTCCCCTGTGCCCAAAATATTCTACTCTGGATTGGCCATGTGTGGTCAGTTGTAGTCTTGTGGTTAAGGTAACAGCTTTGCGTCCTGATTAAGTACCATTTGCGTCCCATTAAGTACTACGGTCGAAGTGCCCTTGGGCAAAGCACCTTACCCCAATTGCTACCTGGGTGCCATGTACAGGGCTGCCCGCCGTTGCGGGCATGTGTGCTCACTTCACTCAGTATGTGTGTGTGTGTGTGTGTGTGTGTATGTTTCATTGCACAGATGGGTTCAATGTAGAGGACAGATCTCTATGTGGGAGTACAGTAGGCAAAATACTTTACCGTTAATGTTGCCTGGTCGCTCTAGAAGGGCGAAGCTGATTTACATCCTGAATCCAATGCACATATTGTGTTACTCATTCGGGCTGATCAAGAGGAAAAGGGTGGTCTCTACCTGTCTGTCTGCCCCACAACCATCAATGACAAGTCACGCTTACAAACAGGAAGTCAACCAGCTGGTGCCCCAGTGAGGTCACAACCACTTAACCATCAGAAACACCTCAGATATACTCGTAGTTGCTCTAGATTTGAGTTTATGACTTTAATTATTGGTCCTCTTACACATGTGATCATCACTTTCTATAACAAAGCTATCAGAATTAAAATCCCACCCATCCTAAAGTGCGTTTGGATTTCCAATATTTTGAAGCACCTGTGTCCATTGTGTTCCTAATACATTATTTAAACGCAAATTTTATTTAAAAGGTTTATTATAAAGTTAAAGCTAAACAATCTACAACATCACACAATACCTCTGCTGCTTGCTTACACCTTACAAACTAAACTATACATGTACCTTACCTATACTACTCTTACTAGTGCCTTTACCCCACCTTAGACAAAACAAAAAACAAAATGGTAAAAATATCAAGTGCCACCTGTGAGTACCGTCGCTAACCTGCAAAACAATGGTTTTACATTTACATTGCGACTTACAAATGAGAACATTACAAGTCAGAAGTGATGCAGAAAACCAACTATACTGTAAATTCATCAAACCTGATTGTTATTTGATGCTGCGCCCCCACCCCCTTTGTTTTTTTTGTTTTTTTTACAACAGATATTTGTTAAAGAAATTCGTCTTCAGTAGTTTCTTAAAACTGCATGGTCTGTGAGGTCTGAGTGGTCTGTGTTGGTCTGTGTTATAGCCAGCAAATAGCACAACTTACAGCCTGCATACCACCTGCTCCTTCAATCAGCAGGAGACGGCATGTCTAATACTGCCTGCAACCACCCATAGTGCAGAAAAATAAATAAATGCTGTTAAAAATAAATTAGTGATAATTAAGGGAGGTGTACCAAACCTGCTGCTAATAAACCACGGGCTGAGCGAAGCATCATGCAGCCATGAACTGCGTGACCAACAGCCAGCGACAGATATTACGTTAAACAATAAGTCAAACCTACGTCAAATGACCTTGAGTCAAATGAGTTAAGACAATTTTGGAAAACCCCATTGGACCTTGAGTGTCATACATGTGAATAATGAGCACTTCAGAATGATGCATGACTTCGGTGGCCAACATCTGACAAATGTAGAATGACCTGTACCTTATTCTGCCAGCGGGTCACATTACCGAATCCACCAGTTCCAAGTCTCTCCTTCAGCTCCCAGGAACCACAGTTCGGGGGCTGCATGGGTGGGGGGCGGCTCATTGTTACCCCTGGCCTTCAGCTCATCCACTGCGGTCATAGGAAGAACAACGCAACACAGTTTAATACAGACGTTAATGAATGCAACACTTAACAGTGTAGTCAATTAAATATGCTATGATGCCATAAGTACGCAGTCACCCCCTTAAAATTCCTAACTTGGTTTCGAGGAGAGATTGCGTTAGCCAGCACAGAGCCCTGACCTCATCCCACTTGACGATGACCAATAGAAAAACCTATCGTGATTTAGTTTTATTGATTCAACGTCATATCAATGTTTACACAAATTTGTGGAAAACATTGATAAGCAAATGGAGCTATTTGCACAACAACTACATTTCGCAAGCAGATGTTCTTAAGTGAGCAGTTTCTAAGATTTTCCCCTCTGTCCACCCCATAAACTTTTACTTGGATGACGTTTAAAGTGAATAATTCTTGGCTGCTTGTCCGTTATTTCTCACTCAGTCAATAAACACAAATAAATCCAAACAAAATGCTGGGTGATGGATCTCATTTCTAGTGCTGACTCAATGAATAAACCCTGATTAATCATGCATATACAAAAAATCAAGGGGATGTCCCCATATAGGATGATGCAGGGTGTACAGTAGTTTATATTTATACAGTTCTTCGCTTAATCCTCTACTAATGTAATGGGGGGGGGGGCACTGGGTAGATAGACTCAGGACAGGGCGCTTATCTATATTTATACCTGTACATTTTATTTTTTAAATGCAATAATCCATCCATTATCTTCCGCTTAATCCTCTACTAGGGTCGCAGGGGGTGGGGTTCCCCATGCCCATCCAGGAGAGAACGTCTCAGGCGCTGGGCTGATACATCCAGGACAGGGCGCCAATCCATCACTGGACAATTATCAATCACAATTCATTTTTGTTGGCGGTGCAATGACATAGTGGCAATTTCAGGCGTTAGAGATTCAGGTTCGAATCTTAATCTGGGTGGAGTGTCCATGTTCTACCCATGTCTTTTTACCTGTCTCTCCGTTTTGCTCCCACAGACTAAAAACATGGTTTTAAGGTGAATTGGCTGCTTTAAATTGCCCCTATCCAAATGTCTGCGTATGTGAGTGTATGCCCACCACTCCAGTCACATGTGCTCACTTCACTCAGTGTGTGTGTGTGTGTGTGTGTGTGTGTGTGTGTGTGTTTCAATGCACAGATTGGTTAAATGTGGAGAACTAATTCCTCTATGCAAGTACAGCAAGCAAAATAGATCACGAAAAGATCTCATATATTTTACTATTTAATTATTTATATTAAGTTCACTTTATAAAGTCTAGAGTTACAAGTTATATAACATTATATATACAATATATATAAACGCAAAAAAAAAATAAACAAATCGAATGCTACATTAAACAGACAAACGTATAATAATAATAATAATAATAATAATAATAATAATAATAATAATAGAACACATTACTTGGTTTGGGATTAAAACCCTGTTTTGTAGTTACTGGTTTTATGATTTTTGAAGTCGGCGCTGTTTTGAAACAAAAACATTAAAGAAAATTTGCTTTACCTCTGAACGTGCCGTTTACTTTCACCAAAAAGATAAAAGAGTCGGATGTTAAGAAATGTTAACGTTTCTAACGATGCAAACTTTAAGTTTATTTATCATTTTGTCGAAAAACGAAAGTAAGCAGCCGAGTTTCTCTCTCTACTTCCTGAAACTGCGAAAAAGTGAAAAAATGCTTTACTTCCCGTAAAGAAAGCAACGCCTCCTGCACCGAACCCTCCGTCCGCCAGCACCGCGCCACCAACCTCCCCGCACCCGGGATCCACAAACACGAACACGAATGCAATAAAACATTAATGTATTGATTTTAATGTATCCCTTGTTTAATTTTCGTATCTATTTCTCTTGCGTTCAGATAAAAGCCTTAATCACAAAATCCCAACACCACCACCACCACAACCTCCCCCTACACTTCCACCACCACCTACACCATCCATCCATTATCTTCCACTTTATCTTCTACTAGGGTCGCAGTGGGGTTCCCCATGCCCATCCAGGGGAGAACGTTTCGGGCGCTGGGCAGATACACCCAGGACAGGGCGCCAATCCATCGCTGGGCACACACTCACTCACACAAACACACACTCTATATGGGACAATTTGGAGAATTCATTTGACCTTGATCCATGTTTTTGGACTGTGGGAGGAAACCGGAGAACCCGGAGGAAACCCACACGGACACGGGGAGAACATGGAAACTCCACCCAGATTGGGATTCGAACCGGGAATCCCCAGCGCTGAGAGGAGAACATGCTAACCACTAAGGCAGTGCTTCTCAAATAGTGGGGGGCGCAGTGCAGTGCCTGGGGGGCGCATAACAAGAAATCACAGAGCAAGTGATATTAAGTGTACTGAACAACCCCTCAAGAGACAACATGGAGAAATATTTAACAGAGATGAGTATAGAAAGGCGGAGAGAGAGACGAAGATAATGAGAGCAACAAAAGTCAACCGAAAGTTAAATGTGGAAGTGTATGTAACGGTTGGTTTCACGGTAACTAAGGTGGGAGACGAAGAAAGACCGGTGTGTCTTCTGTGTCTTTAAATGTTGGCAGCGGACAGCGTGAAATAAATGAAGGCGTCACTTAAAGACATTACACCCCAATCACACTGATAACCGATTGAGTTTTTAATCGTAAACGTGACGCGTACAGCAAGCAGTTAATGCTTTATGAAAGCTACTGCAGAAAAGCTGTGCGCTGCAGAACGTAGACATTAGTTCTGACTTCCTTATTTTGATAAAAAAAAAAAAACAGCACAAATTGTTGTATTAATTTTTGTTTTGTAGGTTAAAGTGTTAATATATTGTGCTCCTGAATTAATATTGCTGATGAATTTGAATTTATTATTATTTATTGATTTTATTTCATTTATATTTTCAGGGCGGCACGGTGGCTTAGTGGTTAGCACGTTCGCCTCTCAGTGCTGGGGATTCCCGGTTCGAATCCCCATCTGGGTGGAGTTTCCATGTTCTCCCAGTGTCTGCGTGGGTTTCCTCCGGGTTCTCCGTTTCCTCCCACAGTCCAAAAACATGGATCAAGTTAATTGAATTCTCAAAATTGCCCCATATAGAGTGTGTCTGTGTGAGTGAGTGTGTGCCCAGCGATGGATTGGCACCCTGTCCTGGGTCTATCTGCCCAGCGCCCGAGACGTTCTCCCCTGGATGGGCATGGGGAACCCCACCGCGACCCTAATATTGAGGATAAAGCGGGAGATAATGAATGAATGAATGAATATATATTTTCAGTATCAAATGCCAGTCAGTTCAAAAATGTTTCTAGTTTAAATAAGGATTTCATTTGTTTCTGTTACAAACTAAAAAACAAAGTTAATAAAGTTATTCTGTTCTAAGTTGATCTATATTTCTTTCTTTTTTGTTTTCTTTATTGTTAATAAGGAGACATTGTTATAAAAGAACTGAACTTATAACAAATTTACAGACAAATCATACTACGGAGGGCGTGTAAAAATACTTTTTCAACCCATTTTGTCATGTACGGGGGGGGGGGGGGATGGGGTGAGGGCGCAAAAAGTTTTCTTCTTCCTGGGGGGGCTTAACAGAAAATAATCACTGCACTAAGGCCATCTCTTCCATTGAGTCCAGTTTTTAAAGTGATCATAAGTTGCTAAGCAACAGGATACAGGCGTTTTGGCACTGGGCTGATACACCCAGGACAGGGCGCCAATCTATCGCTGGGCACACAGTAATTTAATAAAAGGTATGTTTAGGTTTTTATTAACCATTCGTTCTCTGTAAATGAGATCAGAATATTTACTGTCTACAGTGATATTGCGTGAGGAGAGGAATTTTCCTTTGCGTGGACATCTTGACCGTTGACGACCGTCGGAGTGTTAACTATTTGGACTTTTTAAAATTTCTCAGTGTTGCAAACATCAACAATCAACAGGATGTGATTTCAAATCTGACCTGAGTGTATGATATAAATACCATGTAACTTCTGCCTCACTTGTGATGATGCTGAAGCTCTTTAAACTCCTCCAACTGTGTTTATGGAGGCATTTCCTGTTAGTGTGAATCTGCTATACAGTCAGTAAATATTGTGCCAGAGACTTTAAATAGAAATGTATAAAATATCTTCTACGCAGAAACAAAGATACTCTGAAGAAAAAGTGTTCCCTGAGTCATACGTTATGTTACCCCATTATTTTAAGGATTTACTCAGAAGCAGCTTAAATACATGATGTATGTTAATAAACAGAATTAAAAACTTTATTAAAATATAATAGAACTTTTTTTAGTTCAATTTTTATCTCCTACTGAGGCTGTATTCAGAATCGCTGTCTTTCGGATCTAAGCCACTATATGTAAGGTGTCAGCTGTGTTGCAATGTTAGTTTAATTTGCAATTATAATGCTACATAAATAATCTATTATCTACTGCAGTTTAAGCAAAATGACAGACTGGCTAGTATGTCTGAATATGCAGGCATTAAAATAAAATTGAAATAAAAAATTTTTTAAAAAATTTAGAAAAATAAAATCTGCAATTTGAGTGGAGTTTTAATGTATGTTTACAGCTATAATCAATATTAAACCCATATTGTGTTACTTTAGGACAGAATAATTTATGTTTTAGTATTTTAGTGTTAGTGGTTAATTTGTGTGTTTATATAATTTTTTATTTTTTTTAATGATTTTAATTAAATCAGTGCATTATATACGTCAGGAATGTTGGGTGTTTCTCTATTAATATGTAGTTAAATACTTTGTAGTAAATAATAACCCATTTTAAACACAGCTTAAGTGTTTATTAACTAAGAGTTTATTAATTAATCTAGTAAACATATCTCAGGTTTGCTAGCTAGCAAGCTATTTGCTAAGCGTTATTAACACCTTATAGCTAATTTATCTAGTTTTAAATCATTTTTTTAGCTCAAACAACAAATGAACACTATACAAACTGGCTCTCCCGATTATGTAGTCAAAACTATGACAATAATAAGATTATTACATAAAATAAAATAAAAACGGTATAATAACGTTTAATAAATGAGGGGTGTTGTCCGTTAGGGGGCGCTAGGACTTCGACATCTCTACCGCGACAAACAAAATAGAAAACATAATAAGTGGTAAATAATAAGCTGTAGTTATTTATTTTTTTAAGTTTTAGGGTAAAATCTAATATAAATTAGAGCAGGTTACATGATGGCCGGAAAAATTGCTCCTCAGTCATCTATATATCGATTATAATTTTAGTAGTAAATCAAAGAAATCAGTTTGGTGTATGGGGCAACCCAGTAAGAAATGGCATCTTGTTTTAGATGTTTGGGTAACTTTGTATTCCAGTGGCAAATTTTAAAAGCCTTCTCACACAACTGGTGCAAAACACACATGCCAATACACATACACATTAAAATTAATTAATAACCAATGACTAAACCCAAAAAACAACCATAAATCTGGTATTATTAGGGTGGTGGATAATTTTTAACACTGCCGCTCTGACTCACTGGGACACATTAACCGCATTGCTTCACCTTGAAAATGTAAAATTAGAGATAGGAGCTCATTAGTTTTTGTATTTCTTGTTAGTCATCCGGATCTACAGAACAATGCTTACAGAATGCTGATGGCTGGACATTATTGGATGGTGGACTGTTCTCAGTCCAGCAGTGACACTCGGGTGTTGAAAAACAGCACAATTGTGTCTAATTCACTTTTTACATGAATGACACATTAACATAGAAATGCTGAAAATCATAGACAACCTAAATAAGAACCGCTCTGTGAACTAGTGATCATTGAAGGACACAGGAAAGGGGACTAACAAAGGATGTAAGTAACAGATGGACTATAATATGTGAATGTAGAACATGTACATTCCACTGGCCAGTTTATTAGGTACACTTTAGGTACACGTCTATGTTCATTATACCAGCAACTGCTATAATCAGCTACAGTACTGGTTAAAATCTCCTCCACATTAACCCACCAAACCGCCTGAACTTTAATCTTTTTCTTATTTACACCTTCTATTATATTTAAAAGTTCTTTAGTCTGATTTAGACTGAGTTTCTTTTCCTTACCACATAACTCCTTTTTCAGGCTGTGAGACACTATTTAAAACCCTATTTTAAAGCTTCTGTGACACGACAATTGAAATAGTTGTTCCACGCTCCGGATTTTATTTTTGTACTTAAGTGTGAACTTTGGAAAAAAACAGCCAGTTTTGGTTGTGGTTCTCTCCTGGTTTCTGCTGGTTGATTTCTATTAAACAAAGCAATGAATACCACAGAAACTACAAACGCAAGCTTAAATGGAGCTTGGGTATCTTAATTAAGAATTGATTTAAGTTCAATGTATAAAATGGTAAAAGTCCAGACAAAATTAATCAGGGTTTCTGATGATTGATGTGGGTCATAAGCTTTAAACCAGCACCCACTAACTAGCTGCTTTCCAGTAATGTTGGGTCTTTAAGCATGAACACATGCATTTATATGGAGTTTGTTATGTTTGAGAAAGTTCTGAAGCTCATTCACAATTAGCAAAAAAAACAAAAGATGACCTAATCTAATTCAGATAGCATACAGAGTATCTCATACAGGCTCTGCAATGAGCCAACGGTGGTCCTCCTATGTAAACATCAATATGGCCCACATGTTATGAATCACATCTGGTCTATTTTTGGCAAATATATGGTAGTGCTACCAATATTGTGAGTCATAAGTAGCCCAAATTTGAAAATATTTGCATGGTTCACACATCTGGTTAACATCTGGTTAAGATCAGGCAATGTGAATACATTTGGCTCTCGTGTCCCTGATCTGGTGCTTATGAGGTTCACATTTCACACCCTGGACCGGTGTGCAAAAGTGCTGTCAGTCCATGCAGCAAATGGGCCAAATAAAAATGGGGTATGTGGGTCAGAGATGAGTCAGAATAATTCTGCAATGTGGAAACTATGCAACTTTTGTAAAACAATATTTTTTAACACAGATTTGGTTAATCTCCATCTACAGACCAATGAAGTCAACCAATCACTTCACCATCCGATGTTTTTTTCATTTTTCATTCATTCATTATCTTCCGCTTTATCCTATAATAGGGTCGCGATGGGGTTCCCCATGCCCATCCAGGGGAGAATGTTTCAGGCAGATACACCCAGGACAGGACGCCAATCTATCGCTGGGCACACACTCACACAGACATACACACGGTCTATGGGGCAAATTGGAGAATTCAATTGATCTTTATCCATGTTTTTGGACTGTGGGAGGAAACCGGAGAACCCGGAGGAAACTCACGCGGACACGGAGAGAACATGGAATCTCCACCCAGATGGGGATTCGAACCGGGAATCCCTAGTGCTGAGAGGAGAACATGCTAACCACTAAGCCACCGTGCCGCTTTCAAAATTTTCATTTTTCAACAGAACTTGGCTCAATCCAGTGTCCACTCCCCCCCCCACCCCCCCGGGATCTGACCCCAAGCAACGCGCCTCCGGAGACGAGCAACTCCGCCCAGGACGCAGCATCATCAGCCGAGTGCCTCCTCCCTTTTCCGACTTGCTCTGGGTTTAATAGTTCAGACATCCTCGGTTCAGTCGCACAGAGTCGTGGAGCGCATCGGTTCGCGTCGGAGGGAGCGCGTTTTTCATTAAAGAGACAAGAAGCCGTGAAGGTAAGAGGTCGCGACGCGCTTTTCGGCTGATCTTCAGTTCCACAGCCTTCAGAATCAAACCCCGACGAATGTCCTCTGAACATTTCTTTAGAATATAAAACTATTATATTTATTGCCCGTTTATAGCTGATTTATCACCGACTGCATCCGATGGCTTTAAAGATTTGCACAGATTTCTTATTGATGGCTGCGAGACGCGTTAACGCACTGGAATAAACACAAACGCCCTGAACCGAACCCTCTGTCTTTCAGAGATGTTGGGATTTATAAGATCAAAATTAAGATTAAAAACGACTTTAAATAATTATTATATTTTATAATGTTTAATAATTATATTATCCATCCATCCATCCATTATCTTCCGCTTTATCCTCTACTAGGGTATATATATTATATGTTTAAAGTAGAAACGTTAAAAACTACATACAAAATTGTTTGGAGCTGTTTTAACTCTGTGAAAAACAAACTGATGCTCCTCAACATATGCGCCTGGCATCTGGATCCTATCCACAGCATCCACCTTAAAAAAAGAATGGGTTCCTAATGGGTTTGTGTTACAACAATGGTTCTATACAGAGCCACCAATCCATCTGCGTGTTTAAATTGTAGTTTTTATGATAAAACAGTAATTTATATATTTGGAATATATTATCTTTGTCTGTATGCTTGTTCTGACCGTCTCTGTGTCTGTCTAATTTTTTTTTATTTGTCTGTCTGGTTGTTTGACCACCCATCCATCTGTTTGTCTAGCTATCTGTCATAATATCTGTATGTCTGTCTATATATCTGATTTTGTTTTGGAGGGACAAACCAACAAGCTGAAAATGACAGTGATGCAGTTGTACTGTGTGCACTGTGTGCATGATGTTCACTGTATGTCATCCACATACTGTACCACTCAATCTTATTTCTGCTCCACCTATTGTCCATGTTCTCAGTTCCACTTTCTGTAAAGATGGACTTTGTGGTTCTACAATTCCTGACTGTAATCCATCTGTTTCTGGCCTACAGTACATACTGTGTATGTCCCCTTTACTTGGTTCTCTAATGGTCAGGACCCCAATAGTGCCACCACTGAGCAGGGATTATTTGGAGGGTTCATTATTCTTATCCCAGCAGTGTCAATGAGGTGGAGAAATAAAACTACGCACTAAAACCTCCTCACCGCACCAGTGTCACTGCAGAGCCCAGATGAAGGATAGCATAGCATCCAGATGTGGACCACTTCAGGCTGAGATATGGTACAGCTGGCACTGCAGTGATCCAAAGGTGGTCCTTATTTGTAAACACATCTGGCCCACATTTGGTATTAGTTGGTATTTTGGTATTGGTATTTTGGTCTACCTATATGTTAATCACATATAAAAAAAAACATGCAGTGTCCACATGTTATAAAACACTGATAAATATTTGGCAATGGTACCTTCATATGAGCCACTTGTAGCCCTAATCTGGTGCTTATGAGGGTGGTGTCTTGCAACTGGGAATCGTTTTCTTACTAGCTGCTCATTTCAGTCCTAAAAACATTTATCCAGATGCATCAGGCTGTCTCACAGCTGTACCCTGCTCCTCACTGCCTCCGGGGTCTTGGGATCCAGCCAGTCGTTGGATATTACAGTATGATAAAGAAACCTGATCACAAGAATTTAATTTAGGGGAAAAACTGTAGCACTTACTGTTATAGAGCAGCTCCTGAAATCCTTTAACAGTGGGGTGAATGTCACATGGTTACCTCTTCCTTCGCTCTTGATGTTTTGTCTCTCTTCATTGTCTTTGTCTTCTTCCTTTGGTTTCCTGTCTTAAGCTGTTCATTGTCTTCCTCTACCCGTCTCCCTTATACACACACACAGACATACAAAAAATCACTGTCTGCTCTGACAGAAACTTAATCAGAAATACAATCAATACTGCACTACCTTGATTCTTCTGTTATATCACATCACTGCACTCTAGACATGGACTGTGCTTTTACCCTGGTGGTTTCACACCCTCTATGTCACGCCACATGACATGGTGGCAAATGTTGGCATTGTGAAACCAACCACAAGAAACAGAAAACCACTTGCTGAACCACCCATCGATTGAGCACGTTACCTCTACAAACCAAACCACACCATAGCTGGCGCCACCAAGAGACAGCCACTGCAGGACCAGTGTGGGCCGGTCGAGTTCTTCCACACCAAACTCATCCAATCATGCCTATATAAATCTTGCTTTGTACACTGATTATGAAAACAGAAACTGTTTCTCCAAAGTTGTTTAAATTCAGAAATTAAGAATTGTGTCCCAATACTTTAACAACAGTTTGAATGCGTGAAGTGGGGTGGGGTGGAGTGAGTAGGGTTAGAGGGCTGGATGTGGGGGGTAAGTAGTCATTGCACAGGGTTCTTAGTCAGCACATTTGTGGTCTGCAATAATGCTCTGTCTTTGTTGTGTGAACAGACTCACTTTTGTGCTCTGGCTTCAGAAGTCACCATTATTCACCCTCCTCTATAGACAACATCGGACCGAAAGCAGGTTTCTGTCGACCGTTGTTCATACGCGTTAGTGGACGTCCTGGGAAGAGCAGGGAAATACCTGAAGAACAGGAACTGCTTTGTGTCTTGGGCCTCAGATTTAGAGTTAAAGGTTAGATGCATTAGAGAGTCGTGAGATAGACATTGTATTTTCTTTTCACTCCTCCCACTGACTCATTTTGTTTTTCTTGCCCCATCCTACCACCCATCAATCCTCTACATAAACATCTTCTCATGTTTGTTGATCCCCGATATGCCAAAGATTGAAATATGTTCACTTTAGATCCTTTGTTTTTCTCAGAGACACTTTTTATTAGTCGATTTAATTTGTTTCTTTCGGCCTTATTTCCCCAGCGATGTAAATTAAACACATGTCCTCATATTTTGGACAACTGCAAGCTTTCATTTTTGTGGGAACACATTGAGGAGGGTCCTTTTAAGCTCCAGCGTGACTGTGTGTCACTGCTCAAAGCAAAGTCCATGAGCTCAACCCCATCTAATACATTCGGGATGATGGATGATGAATGGAGATTGTCAGCCGATCCTCTACTCCAACAGTGATCTCTGTCCATACTGGACTTTAGGTGGCACACCAGTCATTAGCAGAACCTCTGTGCTGTTGGTGCAAGTGCTCTCTGTATATATATATATAGACTACAAAAACATTGTATCGTGATAATTTTTAATGATCTCGCGTGCTTATGATGCATCAATCAGTCTGGTAATCTGAACAAAGCCTATGTACTCGGACAGGATTTATAATGAAGTCAAGATGATTGTCCCTTTGCAATATCATGTGTTTAAGACGTGAACTATGCAGTAAACATATTAGATTTCGTCTTTGTTGAATTAAAGGATCATGATGATAATGCAAGTGATTTGCTAAAGATTATAGTTACACCAGTGGTTCTTGTTCTGTGTGGCATCCTGGTTTTTCACCATGGCAGGATGTAGAACTTGTTTAAGGATGTTGAAACAGCAGTGGGACAGGTTCTCGTTGTTCTCGTTATCTGGATCTGCATCGAAACTAGAATGAGGGACATATAGAATGACAGATTATATATATAGAAACAACGGAAAAATATGAAACCTTAAATATCATGTTACTGATCAGAGAACATGACAAAATGATTCTGGCCCATTTGCCCCAGCTGCAGGATATGGGCCCCATAGGCCCCATGTGACCTAGATGGGTTTTGAAACACGTGGACTAAGATTTGTTTATATAAATGGGCCTCTTATGGCTCACATCTTAGACGCAGTGCCATTTTTCTGCCAATGGTGGACATTCTCATGTGAGGGCCACCGTTAGCTCACATCCAGTTTGCCAGTAAGCCAGCAGTGTTAAATCTCACCCCACATCTGTATGCATGAAATTCGGTTTATGGTCAACCTATAACATAGATAGAAATTGTGCAGATGTGCGAGACCCCTGACACGTCCCCAGCTCAACATAATACACGTCTGAACATCTGCCAATGTCAAGATCTGCAAAGCTGGCAGACTGAACCATAACGTAATTTAAGGTTCATATTCATATGAGTCACAATGAGCTTAAAAGCTTGGTGAGGAGTGCCTCATTCCTTACTACAAAGTCACTCTCCTCAGGCCCAGTCTGGGGTTTTTTCAATGGAAAGTAAAAGTGCTTGCCGGAGGTATTGTCTGTGAAAATCAGTGCTGTGTAGCAGAATAGCTGAATTACTTACATTTACATTACATTTCCATTTGGTCATTTATTGGACGCTTTAATTCAAAGCGACTTACAAGATGAGCACAGGGTTCATCACAACATCTCTGGAGCAATGAGGGTTAAAGGTCTTGCACAAGGACCCACATTGGTAACTTCAGTGGACCTGGGAACCTTCAGATTGATAGCCCAATGCCCTAACCACTGAGCCACTGCACCCCCTTACTTACCTGCATGATTCTGCACACCTGTATATATGTATAAGTGCCTTAAATAACCAAAAACACATGAACATGGCTTTACAATACCACAGTGGAACATTTTAGAAACCAAAACTAGTTCACACACTTACTGTACACTGAGATGACCTCATGTAATCGTGATGACCGCAAGCTTGTCCCAATCTATCTCACTTAGTATTGAAGTGATATCATGTTGTATGGTTGTAGATTTGGTTGGGGTTAGGGTAAAGTTAGACCTCTATATATATGTGTGTGTGTTTCTATAGACATTTAATACGTGACACGATGACATTCAGTAAGACTTGTCTTTCAGCAAAGTCCTAAATTACCACATTATTAAAACTGGGTGAGCTTGAAAGGGTTAACAGGACTCCTCCAGTGGAGTGGATGTGAAGAACATGGGTGTGTGTGTTTCTGTGCATGTGTGTGTTTAGATTAGATATGTGCACAAGGAAGGAGAAAGGACATGTCTGAGGGTCTCTCACAGTTTACTTCCTGCTGTAACTACAGCTGGCTGTGCCGTTTGCTTACATCCTGTGAGTGCATACGGATTTATTTCGCTGAAAATGGCTTTAATTGTTCAGTAGAACGTCGACCACCGAGTTCCGTGTAAGTCAGGAGGCACAGGGAGCAGGGCAAGAGGGGTTGTTATCATCAGCCTTAAACAAACCCGGTAAATAACACTCTGTAAAGAGAACAGAATATTAGAACATGAGACGAAATATAAGTGAAACTTAATACCAACTGAAATTGCAAAACAAGACAAATACACTATATGGACAAAAGTTTTGGATACACCTCGAAGGAACAGAACCTTATCCCCATCTATAAGAGAATATAAAGACATTTGAACCATATTAGGTCAAATAAAAATACTAAATACATATATAACATATATAATAATAAATATGGTGGCACTATGGGTGGCTTAGTGGTTAGCACGTCCGCCTCTCGGCGCTAGGGGTTCCCGGTTCGAATCCCCATCTGGGTGGAGTTTCCATGTTCTCCCCGTGTCCGCGTGGGTTTCCTCGGGGTTCTCCGGTTTCCTCCCACAGTCCAAAAACATGGATCAAGTCAATCGAGTTCTCCAAATTGCCCCATATAGAGTTTGTATGCGTGCGTGAGTGTGTGCCCAGTGATAGATTGGCACCCTGTCCTGGGTGTATCTGCCCAGCGCCCGAAATGTTCTCCCTGGATGGGCATGGGGAACCCCCCCGACCCTAATAGAGGATAAAGCGGAAGATAATGGATGGATAGGTGGCACCATGTTGTAGTGGTTAGCACATCCGCCTGGAGATCCTGGAGATCCAGGTTTTAATCCCAATGTGAACATCCAATCCCCACCTGGGTGGACTTTCCATGTTCTCCCCGTGTCCACATGGGTTTCCTCCGGGTTCTCCTGTTTCCTCACACAGTCCAAAAACATGTTAATTAAGATAAAATGAATTCTCTAAATTGCCCCATATAGAGTGTGTATATGTGTGTGTCTGTGTGAGTGAGTGTGTGCTCAGCGATGGATTGGTGCCCTGTCCTGAGTGTATCTTCCCAGCACCCAAAATGATTTCCCCTTGATAAGTATCGGAACCCCCTGTGAAGCTTGTAGAGGATTAAAGCTTGTAGGGAACAAAATGAATGAAATAATAAATATATATTGATCAGAATGTCTTTTTTAAAGGTCTTTAAATGTCTTCCACAGGTCATTTCGAGGACAGAAAGACATGAACCTGATCACAGATCTGCTGCTGATTGCCCTCTTTTGCACTCTTGCAAATTCGGTAAGAAGTCGTTTTTGTGCTTCAGTTCTAATAAACACTGATCACTATCCAACTAAAGCACTTAACTCTCATCTCCATCCTTCATGTACATCTCTTTCTTACCCCTCACAAACATTTACTAGTATTTGTGGAACTATACTACGAGTAAATATGAGTCCCAAACTCAACACCTGTCCCCTCGGAGCTACAATGTCACCTCTGTATATTAAAAGAATTGTGTATTGTGTAATTTCATACACTATTTGAACACATAGGGGCACAGAGCTGCATCGCAATGCAGTGGTTTGCACAATAAGAGGTTCCTCAGTTTGGAGGCAGCAGTTTGGGGAAGGGCCTACTCTATTCTAGCAAGATTGGGTCCCGCTGCACAAAGTCCTTAGGCCTGGCTGGGTATGGCATGGATGGGGGTAAACACAAGGCGCTCTGGGGGAGTGAACTGAGGGCATGGGGGAGGTAGGTCACTCCACAGACAGACAGAGAGGCGATGCATGGAATGTTAAAAAAAAAAAAATACCTTGCACTACCAGGGACACTAATTTGACAGCATGTTACAACAGCTTGTAATTTAGTGAGTCTGATAAAGCCCATCTACGTTCCACTGTATTCCTTCTGAGTGGAAGAACCCACATAGTGCCCCAATCTTCACATCTCAACCCCATCCAACAGCTTTGGAATGAACTAAAACAGAAATGGTAAGCCAGAGTCTCCTGTCCCACATCAGCGTTTGAACTTGTGAATGCTTTTCTGGTGGTGGTTCCCACAGATTTGGTCCAAAACCCAAAAAATGAAAGCGGTCACAACTGCTAAAGGTGACCATGACATGACTACGGTATGCCCTGATGGCTTATAGATAGATGGATGTGGGTGTCTTAATACATTTGTCCATATAGTATTATTAATCTAAGTATCACAACAGAGTGTAATCAGACCCACTGCTACACAGATACAGATGGCGTCACTCTTCAGATATGCATTGGAAGTGTAGAGAGCAGCGTGGATGAAGATGTGGTGCATCACTGAGGCAGGTTGTGAAAATGAACACTAATAAATCAATGGGGTAATTGAAGATAAAGATGGGGCTGGTCTAGGGAACTCAAATGGTAGTACAGTAATGCTGAAGCACCAGGCAGGGCCTCCTCTGCATCGGTCTGTGAGCTCTACAATAACACTCATCATGTCTGATGGCTGGGAGGCTGCATCAGGGATTCCCCCCGCAGTTGCAAAATCGTCTCCATGTGTGTAGATTAGATAATACATAACAGCCTCCTCTGCCTGTTTAAAGGGCCAGTGCTGGGACTCAAGACCTGGCATGTGGTTCCCCCTGTGTGCAAATCAGATCTATAATGCCATGCATCAGATGGAACCTCATATTTATTCATTCATTCATTCATTCATTCATTATCTTCCGCTTTATCCTCTATTAGGGTCACGGTGGGGTTCCCCATGCCCACCCAGGGGAGAACCTTTCGGGCGCTGGGCAGATACACCCTGGACAGGGCGCCAATCGCTGGGCATACACTCACTCACACAGACACGCGTGCATAAACACTCTTTATGGGGTCATTTGGAGAACTCAATTGACTTGATGCATGTTTTTGGACTGTGGGAGGAAACCGGAGAACCCGGAGGAAACCCACGCAGACACGGGGAGAACATGGAAACTCCACCCAGATGGGGATTCGAACCGGGAATCCCTAGATCTGAGAGGAGAACGTGCTAACCACTAAGCCACCGTGCCGCCCTCATATTTATAAGAAACCTTAATGCAAACCCTTAAAACAATGTCATTCATTCATATATTTTCAAAGTCACTTAGCCTGATTAAGGTAGTTGGAAGTGGCTGGTGCCTATCCCATCACCCACAGGCAAATGTGGATGAGGTCACCAGTTTTTTGCAGAACAGAGACGCCGACATTCAGGCAATATAGCTAATGCTTCAGAGTAAAGATCTCTTAAAAATGATCAAGCAATCAGAATCAGGACTCAGACTCAGAACCTTTTAGATGTAACTGACCAGTGGGAACCACCATGGTACTTCTAAAGGGAACCATGTCATCTAAGGCCACAATGTCAACACACAAACAGTAAATGAACAAAAAATGCATTCGATTTTGTTTAAAACCAAAATGAAAACTAATTACAGTGTATTTTCTTTCTTGTTCTCAGAAGTCGCTACTCAGAGAAAAACGAGGAACTCGGATACATCGAGGTAATTCATGTTCTTATCTACCTCTTTAAAACGGCTTGTTACTGACCTTATAAATACTTACCAAACCAAAATCGTATATAAATCTCACATACGGCCAAAAGTATGCACAGACTGCTTCGAAATACTGAAACCAGGGCTGTGCCCTTATGCCCTGGGTTCCTGACACAATAAAGGATGCATTATTGAGAACTATACTTTATGCTTTGCAGCTTCAAAAACATTCTTTTTATTGAAAAAACTCAAGAAAAAGTAAAAAAGTAAAGAAAAAGGGCCAGGAGAAGAGTTTGGTATGAGTTTGGCGAGCAGGTGTCCACATACTTTTGGCCTGTAGATTTTGGACCATAGTCTAAATGCTGTGCTCACTTGACCACCTCTGTTTTGCCCCGTTGCCCCGTGTCTGTGGGTGCGCCTTCAGACCGCTGTACGGACTTGGACTCGATCGCGATCCGAGAGGCGGGTGAGACCTGGCTGCGATGGAGAAGTCAGAAAGTGGAGTTCTGTCGCTGCGCCACATGGGGAAGAATTCGCTGTCACTACGTTCCAATCACTAGTGAGTCACCTAAATCCAAAATATGACTGAAAGTATGTGGACATCCATTAAGTTTTGTTAAAGGCAAATATTAATACTGCACCATACTGAACACTTAGGTTCTTTAGACCTACATTTTAGAGTTGTCTATCCCATCATAAACATTTGCTCTGGCATGCTCAGAGAAAACTAAGACTCTTTAGTGTGCATGGGTAGAAATAGACAAAGACAAAATCTCTGGTTGACTCCCATCACTAATAAGTTCACAAGTTCAGTTTAAGCTGTTAAACTCCATCCATCCATCATCATCCATCACCATATCCTGTACTAGGGTCTTGGGGGGGGGGGGGTTCCCCATGCCCATCCAGGGGAGAACGTTTCGGGCGCTGGGCAGATACACCCAGGACAGGGCGCCAATCTATCGCTGGACACACACTCACTCACACAAACACACTCTATATGGGGCAATTTTGGAGAACTCTTGGAGAACATGTTTTTGGACTGTGGGAGGAAACCGGAGAATCCGGAGGAAACCCACACAGACACGGAGAGAACATGGAAACTCCACCCAGATTGGGATTCGAACCGGGAATCCCTAGCGCTGAGAGGAGAACATGCCAACCACTAAGCCACCAGTTAAACTCTAAACTAATAATTCTATAATAATAATATGAGGAAGTCTTCACTCAGTGGACTGAATGGCTCACCGCTGAATTTAAATAACACTTGCTGTCTTTCTCTTTTCAGCTTGTTATGTATCGAGATGTTACAACGGCGGCACGTGTAAGGAGGCAGTTTACTCCAGTGACTTCATCTGCTTGTGTCCACCAGGTTTTACTGGAGACCAGTGTGAGATTAGTGAGTAAACAATACCGGGTACATCAACATACACAAAAACACGTAAATGTTTACTTACAGTTACAGTTACCGCCTCACAGACAGAAGGTCCCAGGTTCAATTCTCAGTGCGGCAAACACAGATCCTTACTTTCCTCATTCACAGACATGCTGATGGGTATAATGGAGACACAACATTGTCACAGCCATGTACACAGCTGGGGTAAATAAAAGGGTTACCGGTACTTTAGGAAGTGCATTTATATAGAATTGTAGTTCCACGGTCCATCTTTATATATATATATATACACACACACACACATACATATATACATATACATATATATATATGTATATGTATATGTATATATATATATATATATATATATATATATATATATATATATATATATACAAATATATATATATATATATATATATATATATATATATATATATATATATATATATATATATATATATATATATATATATATATATATATCATTCATTCATTCATTATCCCCCGCTTTATCCTCTATTAGGGTCGCGGTGGGGTTCCCCATGCCCATCCAGGGGAGAACATCTTAGGCGCTGGGCAGATAGACCCAGGACAGGGCGCCAATCCATCGCTGGGCACACACTCACTCACACAGACACACTCTATATGGGGCAATTTTGAAAATTCAATTGACTTGATCTTGACTTGAAAAAAAATTAAATTTAATTATATATATATATATATATATATATATATATATATATATATATATATATATATATATATATATATATATATATATATATATATAAAAATTTAATTTAAATTTTTTTTCTCTATACATACATCATTAATCCACTTTACCTTTTTATTCTTATTTTATTCTTTAATAAGCAGGACTTCCACAGCAGGTATTATTTAGGTGGCGGATGATTATCATTACTTTAGTGACACTGGTGTGGTGGGGATCTGTTAGTATGTGCACGGTAACTGTAAGAGAACAGAGACTTTCTGGGGTGCTTGTTCAGAAACCTAGACTTTTTAGAGTGCATGGGTAGAAATGGTGCTTTTTTGTGTACATGGTGAGAAATGGAGAATTCATAGGCATGTGCAGAAATCATAAGCTGAAACGCTTTCGTATCGTAATAATACAATGTTCATTTGTTTTAGATCTTAAAGAGAAGTGTGTGAGCGGACAGGGGACAGATTATCGCGGGACGTGGAGCCTCTCCGGCACGGGAGCCGAATGCATCAATTGGAACTCGACGACACTCAGAGGGAAGAAATTCAATGCCAAAAAATCAGATGCCAGCATCCTCGGTTTGGGAAACCACAACTACTGCAGGTACCGGTGCACATCAGTGTAGGTGCTCACTGCGCATGCTCACATGACACTTTACTGACACCACTGTACGCTGTTTGTGTAGGAATCCCGATGGCGACGCAAAACCATGGTGTTACATTTATAAAAAGTCTCAGCTCGCGTGGGATTTCTGTTCATTGCCAAACTGCACAGCAGGTAAGTCACTGCTGAGCCTCTTAAATTCGATTTAGACTTAGTGATGTATTATTTAGGATTTATTTAGGATGATTATACATTATATACTTTTCAATTTCACGTGGAGGTCCTGGTTCAAGGCCCTACAAGCATATAAGGATATGATGCGTCATTCCAGGCAATTTGCTAAAAGAGTGTATAATTCTGTAAGTGCTGCAGCAGGAACCGGAATCAGGATTGACATAAAGATTAAAGACTTTGGCTCGATCAGGTCTTAATCAGGACTAAATGTAGAGGCAGATGCATACACTGTAGCTGTACTTACAGTGATGTTAGTGATGACTAATAGAATCATAAATTTAAAGTAATGCCTGGTGTTTGTTTTTCTTTAGCTCCAGTTCAGGAGTGTGTGCAGGGGTCCGGGGCGTCATACAGAGGGACACATGCAGTCAGCAAAAGTGGATTTAAGTGTCTGTCATGGGACTCACCTGCAGTTAACAGCAAGATTTACACCGCATGGAGACCAGATGCCAGGGAGCTGGGGCTCGGGAGTCACAACCACTGCAGGTACGTACATACAAACACACAAACACATACAAACACACAAAAAACACACACATACAAACACATACAGTACAAACACACACAAACAAACAAACACACACAAACATACAGTACAAACACACACAAACACACACAAACACACACAGTACAAACACACACAGTACAAACACACACAAACACACACAGTACAAACACACACAAACACACACAGTACAAACACACACAAACACATACAGTACAAACACACACAAACACATACAGTACAAACACACACAAACACATACAGTACAAACACACACAAACACATACAAACACATACAAACACATACAAACACATACAAACACATACAAACACACAAAAAACACACAAAAACACACACACATACAAACACATACAGTACAAACACACACAAACACATACATTACAAACACACACAAACACATACAGTACAAACACACACAAACACATACAAACACACACAAACACACACAAACACATACAAACACATACAAACACATACAAACACATACAAACACACAAAAAACACACACACACACACATACAAACACATACAGTACAAACACACACAAACACACACAGTACAAACACACACAAACACATACAGTACAAACACATACAGTACAAACACATACAGTACAAACACAAACACATAAAAGCACATACAAACACTGGATCTTATGCGTGATTTTGTATGTTCTCCCTGTATTTGCATGGGTTTCCTTTAACAGTTTAAAGACATGAGCCAGGTGAATTAATAATATTAAAATCAACCCATTTTGTAAACTCATCTCATAGCATCATCTTCCGCTTAATCCTGTACCAGGGTCTTGCGGGTGAGCGGGTTGGTTCCCCATGTCCATTCATCGGAGAACATTTTGACAGTACAGGGAGCTAATCCGATGCTGGGCACGCACACTCACTCTCAAAGACAGATACACACAGACACTATTACAGGGGTAATATAGAGCACTGGGTGGGGTTAAGAACCACTTTGACTTTTGACTAATCAGGATCAAATGGTGTAGTTGCAACGGTGCATTAAACAAGATAATATTATTAGTTCTGACAGCATGTTTTTCATAATATAAAGATAATTTTAACCTTTTAGGAACCCAGACGGTGACCTTAATCCCTGGTGTCACATTTACAAAGGATCCCAGTTGACGTGGGAAATCTGTGATATTCCCAAATGCAGTAAGTCCATCAACTTTATCTGAGTATTATTATTTTTGAAATTTTGTTTAAATTAAATACATTTAGCAGTTTTTTTTAAACAAGTTTCTGTGTTGTTTATATGCGCACCAGTGTGTATTGAATTGTGTATAATCATGTACGGTGTGTATCCATGTTAACTGCTCTTTAATAAAAATAAACATATTAAGCATTAAGCTATACATTTTTTTTTATACATTTATGTAAATGATTAAAAAAAATTGGGAGCTTTGGGAATCAAACCCTGACTGTTTTTGTTGTCTGGTGGAGGTGCTAATATCTTCCAGAAGCTTGAATACTTTTACAATTATTATTAACGTATATTGTTTATGATTTATTCTCACAGTAAAGAAGCCCTTCAGCATCACCACACTCGGACCACGCGCTCCAACAACCAACAATAAACCTGGTGAGCTAAAGACAACAGATTTATGTTGCTTTACCTTTTTTTTCCCCAACACTTGTCTGACAGATGCCCCATGCTTTTTGCCCTCCCTCAGGTTCTTGTGGTCAGCGAGCTGAAAAGCCAACTGCATCGCTGCCCTCATTCAGAATCCTCGGGGGGCAGGCGAGTGACATCAAAGACCAGCCATGGCAAGTGGCTATTACTGTGTACAGGCCACGCCTCCAGTCGCACAGCTTCCTCTGTGGGGGTGTGCTGATCGACTCCTGCTGGGTGCTCTCCGCAGCACATTGCTTCCAGGAGGGGTCAGTGTATACTCATGTCATTCAGGGTCAGGTGTCACTGACAGGCTCATATTGGGTACAGAGTTTGTAAAGAAGGTGGAAATAAAAAGTAAAATTTTTAGTATTTACTTCTGCCCCCCCCCCAGCACCACTACTAGCTCACATGGTAGCATGACTGGTTTTGGATCAACACCTCATGTGATGGGGAATTATAAAGACTTTACCTCATGGAAAGGTGGTGCAGTGTTCTGCTTTACAGCGGAAGGACACTAGGTTGGATTCCTAGTTGGGGCAGACATAGATTCTTTCTGGATGGAGTCAGCGTGTCTTCATTCCTTTAGATCATCCCCTTTTCTGCTCCTACATTTTAAAAGAAATGCCAACAAATCAATTAGGAATACTGAATTAGAGAGCAAATTAGAGATCCCATCAGGAAACAGTCACTGCTGCGGTTTAGACAGACATCCATTATCTTCCGCTTTATCCTCTAGTGGGTTATGGGGTGGGGGGCGGGGGGGGGGGATGTTTTGGGCGCAGGGCAAATACACCCAGGACAGGGCAGTAATCTATCACTGGACACACACTCATTCACACAGAAACACACTCTATATGGAGCAATTTAAAATTCAGTTGACTTTGATCCATGTTTTTGGACTGTGGGAGGAAACTGGAGAACCCAGAGGAAACCCACGCGGACACGGGGAGAACATGGAAACTCCACCCAGATGGGGATTCGAACCGGGAATCCCTAGTGCTGAGAGGAGAACATGCTAACCACTAAGCCACCATGCCGCCTCCATTTTAGGGAGAGAAGGTGTAATGAATGTGCCCATTACAAAAACCCCACTGTGGAGGTTTGGACCTTAACCCCAAAGCAAAATTATTTTAATATGTTAAACTATCAGACTGAGGGTCAGGGATTCAACCCCTGAGTCCACCAATGTTCTAATGTAGACCCTTGGGGTGCTGTATCATGGCTATTTCTCGGCTTTGACCCCCAACCATCATGTTGGGATCATTGCGAGTTGCTTTCTATAAAAGCATTTGCAAAATGATGTAATGGAACATAATGTGCTCCACTTTAACTAAACAACATTAAATTGAGTCACTCTTGTAAAAAGCTTATATTAATTACACTGGACTGTATATAATCATTAATAGATGTTAATTAATAAGGTATCTCTGTATGGATTCAGATATACAGAAGATCGTCTGAACGTGATCCTCGGTCGGACCTTCAGGTTGCAGAACTCCAGCAGCGAGCAGATATTCGAAGTGGAAAAGTACTGGGTCCATGAGCAATACAACGATGAGAACTATGATAATGACATAGGTGAGTCGGAGCTACCGCTCCACAGATTTTCACCAATTTAAGAATCTCATACACCTAACTCCAAAATCTCCAAAACCCACCTCCATCACATTCTGTGATAAATAAATATGTTTGGATTCTGATTCAAAATGATTAGTTGGTTTAAACGTCATAATGCTAACATTGCTACATGCTAGCTTTGTTGTAATGTAGTTACATTAATTTATTAATAATTTTGTGACCATCCTTGAAACGACCTCCATAACCTGTCATACCCTGATGTTATACGATATATATATATATATATATATATATATATATATATATATATATATATATATATATATATATATATACAGTGGGTTGCAAAAGTATTCATACCCCTTGAACTTTTCCATATTTTGTCACATTACAACCACAAACATAAATATATTTCACTGGAATTTAATGTGAAAGACCAACACAAAGTGGTATACAATTGTGAAGTGGAAGGAAAATTATACATGAATCAACATTTTTTTACAAATAAAAAACTGAAAAGTGCGACGTGCAAAAGTATTCAGCCCCCTTTTCCCTGAGTGCAACCAATTGCATTCAGAAGTTGCCTGATGAGTGCTAATGACTCAAAAGGGTCCACCTGTGTGTAATCTAATCTCAGTACAAATACAGCTGCTCCGTGACGGCCTCAGATGTTGGTTAAGAGAATATTGGGGAGCAAACAGCATCATGAAGTCCAAAGAACACACCAGACAGGTTAGGAATATGGTTTTGGAGAAGTTTAAAGCAGGCTTAGGTTATAAAAAGATTTCCAAAGCTTTGAACATCTCACGGAGCACTGTTCAATCCATCATCCGGAAATGGAAAGAGTATGGCACCACAGTAAACCTGCCAAGACAAGGCCGTCCACCTAAACTTACAGGCCGAACAAGGAGATCACTGATCAGAGAGGCAGCCAAGAGGCCCATGGTGACTCTGGATGAAATGCAGAGAGCCACAGCTCAGGTGGGGGAAACTGTCCACAGGACAACAATTAGTCGTGCACTACACAAATGTGGTCTTTATGGAAGAGTGGCAAGGAGAAAGCCATTGTTAAAAGAAAACCATAAGAAGTCCCGTTTGCAGTTTGCCAGAAGCCATGTTGAGGACACAGCAAACATGTGGAAGAAGGTGCTTTGGTCAGACGAGACCAAAATTGAACTTTTTGGCCACAATGCAAAACGCTATGTGTGGCGGAGAAATAACACTGCACATCACTCTGAAAACACCATCCCCACTGTCAAATATGGTGGTGGCAGCATCATGCTCTGGGGGTGCTTCTCTTCTGCAGGGACCGGGAAGTTGGTCAAAGTTGATGGGAAGATGGATGGAGCCAAATACAGGGCAATCTTGGAAGAAAACCTGTTGGAGTCAGCAAAAGAATTGAGACTGGGGCGGAGGTTCACCTTCCAGCAGGACAACGACCCTAAACATAAAGCCAGAGCTACAATGGAGTGGTTTAAAAAAAAGAATATTCATGTGTTAGAATTGCCCAGTCAAAGTCCAGACCTAAACCCAATTGAGAATTTGTGGCAAGATCTCAAAACTGCTGTTCACAAACGCTCTCCATCCAATCTGACTGAGCTTGAGCTGTTTTGCAAGGAGGAATGGGCAAGAATTTCAGTCACTAGATGTGCAAAGCTGGTGGAGACATACCCTAAAAGACTTGCAGCTGTAATTGCAGCAAAAGGTGGCTCCACAAAGTATTGACTCAGGGGGGCTGAATACTTTTGCACGTCGCACTTTTCAGTTTTTTATTTGTAAAAAAAATGTTGATTCATGTATAATTTTCCTTCCACTTCACAATTGTATACCACTTTGTGTTGGTCTTTCACATTAAATTCCAGTGAAATATATTTATGTTTGTGGTTGTAATGTGACAAAATATGGAAAAGTTCAAGGGGTATGAATACTTTTGCAACCCACTGTATATATATATATATATTGCCCAGTGATGGATTGGCGCCCTGTCCTGGGTGTATCTGCCCAGCGCCCGAGACGTTCTCCCCTGGATGGGCATGGGGAACCCCACCGCAACCCTAATAGAGGATAAAGCGGGAGATAATGAATGAATATATATATGGCAGCACGGTGGCTTAGTGGTTAGCACGTTCGCCTCTCAGCGCTATGTTTGGACTGTGGGAGGAAACCGGAGAACCCGAAGGAAACCCACGTGGACATGGGGAGAACATGGAAACTCCACCCAGATGGGGATTCGAACCGGGAATCCCTACTGCTGAGAGGAGAACATGCTAATCACTAAACCACCATGCCGCCCTAACTATTAAACAGAAACATTTAAATAAGAGTTTTTAAACACGTTCAGCGATTTGAGCTCATTGTCTGACTGAATTTTAAATGTTCTTGATTCTTCCATTTACAGCTCTGCTGAAGCTTAAGAGTGACATCGGCATCTGTGCAATCGACTCTCCGGAAGTCCTGCCAGCCTGCTTACCGGATCCTAAAATGCAGCTCTCTGATTGGCTGGAGTGCGAGATCTCTGGATACGGAAAGGATGAAGAGTGTGAGCTTTGAGTTTTGTTTGTATTTTCATCATTATATATTTTTAGCAGATCATAGTACTCACATGTCCTCGTCCTCTCTGTCTCAGTTTCTCCATTCTATTCTGAGAGGGTGAAGCGGGGGCATGTGCGCTTGTGGCCTCAGGAGCTGTGTGTCTCAGAGAAGTTGTCGGGGCGGGAGGTCACACCCAACATGCTGTGTGCTGGAGACACGCGGGGCCTGGATGATGCCTGCAAGGTGAGGAACATTACAATAGATGCATTATACACTTTATCTTTAATTTAGTCTAAAATTAATTACGCGGGGTGTTTTTATATTAGTTAAAATGATAATTATATTATTTTAGAATATAAAAACATGGATTCAAGGTGAAATCGCTTCTCTAAATTACCCACTAACTAAATTGCCCCTATATAGTGTGGGCCCAATGATGTATAGGCGCCCTGCCCTGGGTGTATCTGCCTAGCGCCCAAAATGTTCGCCCCTGGATTGGTATGGGGAATCACCCCCCCACTGGGTGACCCTAGTATATAAGATTAAGTGGTCAAGATAATAAAAAGAGATTAATGATAGGTTTATGGGCGGCATGGTGGCTTAGTGGTTTAGCATGTTCTCCTCTCAGCACTAGGGATTCCCGGTTCGAATCCCCATCTGGGTGGAGTTTCCATGTTCTCCCCGTGTCTGTGTGGGTTTCCTCCGGGTTCTCCGGTTTCCTCCCACAGTCCAAAAACATGGATCAAGTCAATTGAGTTCTCCAAATTGCCCCATATAGGGTGTCTGTGTGAGTGAGTGTGTGTCCAGCGATAGATTGGCGCCCTGTCCTGGGTGCATCTGCCCAGCGCCCGAGATGTTATATATTTTCGCTCATAATTAAAGCTCAGGGCGGCACGATGGCTGAGTGGTTGGCATGTTCTCCTCTCAGCTCTAGGGATTCCCGGTTCGAATCCCCATCTGGGTGGAGTTTCCATGTTCTCCCCGTGTCCGTATGGATTTCATCCCACAGTCCAAAAACATGGATCAAGTCAATTGAATTCTCAAAATTGCCCCATATAGTGTGTGTATGTGTGAGTGAGTGTGTGTACAGTGATGGATTGGCACCCTGTCCTGGGTGTATCTGCCCCGTGCCCGAAACGTTCTCCCCTGGATGGGCATGGGGAACACCCCCGCGACCCTAATAGAGGATAAAGCGGAAGATAATGGATGGATGGATGATATGTTTATATATTTTCGCTCATAATTAAAGCTCAATATTAACTCAACCTGAATTCTTTTTTAAAACCTCGTCATACAATTTTTCTTCCTCTCATTTCAAAGGGCGACTCCGGTGGTCCTCTGGTGTGTGAGAAGGATGGCCGGATGGTCCTCGTGGGCCTGATCAGCTGGGGTGATGGATGCGGAAAGAAGGACACGCCTGGCGTTTACACCCGTGTTACGAATTACACAACCTGGATTTCCAGTAAAATGAGATCAAGCTGAACTCACAGGACCTCAGGTTCCAAAAAAAACCAAGCTGAAACGTTGGGCACTTCACTGAAGCATCTGCAGCATGTGGACTCTGCAGGCTGGTAACAGAGGAAATGCAGAAAAAACAACATCTGGGTCGGAAGTTTTACAAACTTTTATACTTAAATACTTCAGCAAAGTACTGTATTTGCATCATGCTCTTAAATCTAAAGCAGTTTAATCGCTAAAGTCCTTAATCTGTACTAAATCACCACAAGTCCACGTTTTACCTACAGTGGGAAGTAAAACATGATTTACATATTTAGATATTATGTTATGTAGGCAAATAATTCCTTTACGAATACTTATTGTACTTTGCCAGTAAAGATGATGGCGGGACTCAAATGTGAGCATCAGAGGTACATATCATATACCATATTTTATTACCTTCTGTTAGGGCAGTTTTAATCCACTAACTACACCTATTACACTGTTGTTGTGTGGATTTCACACTGCTGCATCACAAACAACCTCTGCTGTTTTTTTTTATTTTTATTTTTTTTAATACTAGCACTGCGGGTAATGACAGAGCTCATTCAGTAGAGCCTTGCAGAACCCTGCTGCTGGATTGGGATACAAGACTTAAATACAGAGCACGCTTATTGGGTGCTGGCTTACATTTTACCTCTGATTTTTATTAGATATAAAATTTAAATATTTACAGGGCTGAGGGATTAATTTTTTAAGGGGCCATCAGAAAATAAAACTTTCATGAAAGGCGGACCCAATATGTAGAACTTAATCCAGAACAAAAACAATGCATTGTATCCCATAAATTGCATACAGCCCACAAGATGGACATTATACAACCGCACTGTTTTTTTTACGAAGGCGACTTGAAGGCGTATGTTTTTAACTGATGTGTGCATGTGTTTATATGTGCATGAGTCTATGACATCATTATTACACATTATATTAAAGTTCCCAATGACCTCATGTGTTAGGCAGGTACAGCCAAAAACGGGAGGTGGCCCTCGATCTAATTTACAGTCTAAAGATGGATAGATAGACCAGTAGCAGTTCCAAATTGTAAATACTTTACAAGTAAAGTAAACAACAAACTTAAAAGTAGAAATCCATCCATCCATCCATTATCTTCCGCTTCATCCTATCAGGGTTGGGGGGGGGGGGGGGGGGGTTCCCCATGCCCATCCGGGAGAACGTTTCGGGCGCTGGGCAGATACACCCAGGACAGGGCGCCAATCCATCGCTGGGCACAGAAGTAGAAACATAAAAACTAAATATAAGATAACAGGTCAAAAGTATATAAGCAGATATATGAATGTAAAATAAAAGAATGAAAAACAAAAACTATAAATTTTAGATTAAACATCTGATAGCAAGTTTGTAAACAGTACAGTCCAGTTGTGCAAAAATGAATATATAATCAAATCAAAGTCAAAGGCAGCATTGCAAATCGGTACTAAAGGAGGCTTTACTAATGAAAATAACGCTACCTTAGTCTTCTGCAGTCTAATCCGTGTACTTTCTGCAGTCGGTCCATCCTTGATGTTTATCTTGAGCAGCACATTCCAACAGCTTGTGGGTCACTGTACACGCAGATGCACTCGGGCTCTTCAGTGGTCAGGACCCGATGTCCTCTTTAGAATCCGGTCCTGGCACTCGCTGGTCTTCTTTCTGCACCCTGCAGCCTTTTTCACAGCCATTAAACCTCGTTTTCCTTTTAAGCTGGGAAATTATTTCAATTCAGTCTTATAAGCAGTGATGTTTCCTGCCTGTGAAGCCCTTTGTAGACTGCACAGGTTTACTGACCGATAACTATGACTAACAAAGAAGAAAATGATTCAGAGCACCACCACTTTTTAAAATACCTAGGTTTCAACACCGAGGACAGAAACAAGCTAAACGATTTTGTGCAGGATCAAGTCTCAGTGGCCTCGTTCTTATTTAATACCAACACAAGCGGTGTGTGATGGCTATTCTTTTGCTTCTTACTACCACTTTTACATTTTCTACTTTAAATTCGGACTGGGAGTTTTTTTTCTTTTTTTTTTCCTGGAAGCGAAACTTGTAAAAACTATTTATTATCTTTAGTCATCTGTATGTTTTTTAATTATAAAACCACACTTTTATTTTATTATTTAATAAATGTGTAGCTCAGATTATGTGGTGCGCGTGGTTTTTGGTTTTATTATGCATTATTACTCTAGCACTTCCTTCTGGTCGTTCACTTTTGTTTTAACACTAAGCATCTGCTGGATCGGATGACCAACCTGACCAAGCCCATCTGTTTCATGAGTTCATTTCTCATGAGCTAATTTCTGGGTGTTTATTGTACATTCTGTTCAGAGTCCACTGCACAGGACAGAATATAAAGCTCTTTGGTTTTGACTTTACAATTTTTAAAAGCTGATTTCATAAGTCTGGTTTGTTTGAGCCGTTTCAAAGATTGCAATTGTGATTATTTGTATTTTACTAAACTATTTTTGTATATTTATAAATGTGAGACTAATAAATGAGTGAATTATAGACGTTGTGGCTCGTCTTTGGTCCTAAATAAATATATACTTGTGTGTACAGGTGTATGTGTGTGTTGGTCCTCTCTACTACTAAAGCTTTCTACAAAATTTTGAAATGTGTCCCCCCCCCCCCAACTCACCTACAAGTGCATTTGTGATGTTGCACACTGTTGGACCGAAGGTTCTGGCTCATAATCTCAGTTCTAATTCATTCCTAAGGTGTTGGATGGGGTTAAAATCAGGGCTTTGTGCAGACAGATCAAGTCATCACCTCAAACTTTCAAAACCAACCCTTATTGACCTTCCTTTGTGCAGGAAAGGGGAGGGGGTTCCTCATGGCCATCCAGGGTAGAACGTTTCGGGCGCTGGGCAGATACACCCAGGACAGGGCGCCAATCTATCGCTGGGCACACACTCACTCACACATACACACTCTATAGGGGGCAATTTGAAGAACTCAATTGACTTGATCCATGTTTTTTGGACTGTGGGAGGAAACCGGAGAACCAGGAGGAAACCCACGTGGACACAGGGAGAACATGGAAACTCCACCGAGATGGGGATTCGAACCGGGAATCCCTAGTGCTGAGAGGAGAAAGTGCTAACCATTAAGCCACCGTGCACTAAAGAACATTCATTCATTCATTCATTATCTTCCACTTTATTCTATATTAGGGTCGCGGGGGGGGGGGGGGGGGGGGGGGGGGGGGGGTCCCCATGCCCATCCAGGGGAGAATGTTTCAGGCGCTGGGCAGATACACCCAGGACAGGACACCAATCTATCGCTAGGCGCACACACACACACTCACACAAACACACTCTATATGGGGCAATTTGGAGAACTCAATTGACTTGATCCATGTTTTGGGACTGTGGGAGGAAACCGGAGAACCCGGAGGAAACCCACGTGGACACGGGGAGAACATGGAAACTCCACCCAGATGAGGATTCGAGGAGAACATGCTAACCACTAAGTCACCGTGCACTAAAGAACATTCATTCATTCATTATCTTCCACTTTATCCTCTATTAGGGTTGCGGGGGGGTTCCACATGCCCAACCAGGGGAGAACATTTTGGGTGCTGGGCAGATACACCCAGGACAGGACGCCAATCTATCACTGGGCACACACTCACTCACACACACACTCTATATGGGGCAATTTGAAGAACTCAATTGACTTGATCCATGTTTTTGGACTGTGGGAGGAAACCGAGAACCCGGAGGAAACCCACACAGACACGGGGAGAACATGGAAACTCCACCCAGATGGGGATTCTAACCGGGAATCCCTAATGGTGAGAGGAGAACATGCCAACCACTAAGCCACCATGCACTAAAGAACAGTTATGCTGTAAAAACTTGTTTCCAAAACATACTATGTAATAAACATAGAGTTAAACATCAACTGGTTCCTGTCGTAGTGAACCAGATAACATAATATCACAGATCAGATGTGAGCAAAGTGACGATTAATCCATAAAGTCTCAAAGATAACCGAAAAGTCCAAAGAGAATCAGAATGGCCCAGCGATGGATTTGCGCCCTGTCCTGGGTGTATCTGCCCAGGGGAACCCCACCGCGACCCTAATAGAGGATAAAGCAGAAGATAATGGATGGATGAATGAATCAGAATGAAGCGTCTCAGTGGCTCCACCTTGTGGCCGGCTGCATGATCTTAAGATGGAACCATGCTCGACAGCTCCAACCACTCCCATAATAAATGAGGGACCTGCTTTATGCAGCAGCACTTTTAGTGATTATGCAGCATTTTAAGGGTTTGCCCCCCCCCCCCTTCCTTAAATAACAACATAAAAGGGAGTTTTTTCAATCCTGGCTGGAGATTTGTATCGACCAATGTACAAAAAGCTCATCTTATAAATACTGGACTTGATGACCGTTTGCAAATCATAGCATGTATCACCAACAGCTCATGCTGGAGGGATACTCATAGCAATGCATTGCTGGGTACACACACACAGATTCTATATAGGGCAATTTAGAGCAGCCAATTCACCTTAAATCTATCCACTGTGAGAGCAAACTATAGAATCCAGAGAAAACCCAGATCGGGATTCAAAGAACCTTTTTTGGGTTTAAGGGTAGAAACCCTGCGAGGACCGAGGCTCAGTGAGGGGCATCATCCTCGTTGTGCGGCTGGGCAGCTTTAACAATGCAGGACACTGACACACAGACTGCATAATAATCAGGTGACCAGCCAGTGAGGCTGTCCTGCAGGACTGGGATGCCACTAACCAAACAGAAATCCAGGTTCTGTCCAGTAATCGTTGTTGCCGTGGTGATCTGGCAGTGTGATATATCTGTGAGAACCAGTGAGCTGGTGATAAATCAATATCACACGAACACCATGACATCAGTGTTAATGTAGCACACCACAACCGCCCAAATAATACCCCTCCTATGGGGGGCCTGATCAGTGGAGAACAAAGATGGACTACAATTTAATTGCAGAACTACAAAATTCCATCGACATGGTCAATAGATCTCATAAAGTGACGGCTAAGTGCAAATGTTTTTTTTTTAAATAATATTTTCAGGTGATGAGGTTACAACCTTGTTGCCCTCCTTTCTATTTAACCCTGCCTCCATCCATAACCATGCTGACATGGCGATCACGTGAACTCCCGCCCACGCTGCCAGGATGGGAGTCATCCTCCTCCTCCTCCTCATCATCATCAGAGGCAGCAGAGTTTGCTTACTTTGGAAAGTGCAGATCAAGCAGAAGACACTCCCTTCTTTTGAAAAACCTCAGCTCTTAAGAGAGAGAGGCTTTTCAGAGACGCCATACTGGAAGCAGATGTGGAACTACTCCATGTGTAAATAAACAGGGTTCTGACAGCAGAACCTTGAGACGTCGTGAAGCTGATGTTAGTGCAGATTAACATCACAGAAAGCTTACTGGTTTGAGGTACTTTTAAGGAACAGGAATTGGACTGGAGCCCCACCCAAAAAATCTGAAGAAACCCTGCGATTAGCACACAGACTTCTGCTCGCGGCAACGATGCACCGGCGATGCGCCAGACTTATACTCTGCATTGCACTCACATCGACCCTGTGGAACCAGAGCGCCGCATGCCGCAAGGGAACAAGGACGGAATGTGACAAAGCCCCCTTGGTGCCCGGCTACAACCTGGCAGGAGAAGGCTTTGATGTGATTCGGATGCAGCGCAAAGGAGCCTATGTGATCAACGTCAAATCGCACATGGCGGACAACTGCACCGTATGTGTGAACCGCTTCCAAGGAGGGCAGCTGCAGAAACTGCCCACGGCCATTGTGGACTGGCGCCCATTCAGTCGCTGCGATAAACATCTGTCCAGTGCCCTCCACCATTCTGCCGACTCTGTAATCAAGAGCTCGGCGTCCCTCATCAATAATAATTGGAGGATGGACCTCAGTCTGGAGGATTTCGGCAAAGCCGTGGTGGAAGGAAGCCATTCAGATGTCGCCAGGTTTGCTCACTCACAGAGCGCGATGGACAAGGCGACCTTCGCCCTCCATGAAGTCACCTGCAAGTTTTACAGGTAATCATAAAAAATAGATTTTTCTTAATACACGCCCACAGGCCACGTTATCAGATACACCAGTTCAAGTTCAAGTTATTTATTTATATAGCGCTTTTTACAACAGTACATCGTCAGAAAGCAGCTTTACAGAATGAAAAGCCTTTAAACCCCCAAAGAGCAAGCCGAAGCAACAGTGGCAAGAAAAAACTCCCTGTTATGTTATTTAAGGAAGAAAACTTGGGAGGACCAAGACTCAAGACTCATCCTCCTTGTGCGGCCGGGCAGCAACAACAATGTAGGACAGCCATGTAGAGATATTTAACAACTGGAAAACTATATGTGAGTCCATTAAGGGTGTCCTGCAGGACCGCCAGTCCAATTAATATTCAATTACACCTTATTAGAACCAGGCTGGATGAAGGTGCTGGGATGGGATGTTACAGCATTTCTTAGTTGTTATAAACAAAGCTTTTTTTTTATTTGTCCATTAATTAGGACTAACTTAAAAATCCTTACCTGAAAATTCAACTTATGGAACAGTTAAGAAGGCTGGCAAGGTGGGAGGCGGGCAAAGTGAGAGGCAGCCAGTGGGAGGCGGGCAAAGTGAGAGGCAGCCAGTGGAAGGAAGGAAAAGTGGGAGGCAGCCAGTGGAAGGCGGGCAAAGTGAGAGGCAGCAAGTGGAAGGCGGGCAAAGTGAGAGGTAGCAAGTGGAAGGCGGGCAAAGTGGGAGGCAGCAAAGTGGGAGGCAGCAAAGTGGGAGGCAGCCAGTGGAAGGCGGGCAAAGTGGGAGGCAGCCAGTGGAAGGTGGGCAAAGTGGGAGGCAGCCAGCGGAAGGCGGGCAAAGTGGGAGGCAGCCAGCAGGAAGGCGGGCAAAGTGAGAGGCAGCCGTTGGGAGGCAGGCAAAGAGTGAGGGAGCCATTGAAAGGCGGGCAAAAAGGGTGGCAGCCAGTGGAAGGCGGGCAAAGAGGAAGGCAACCATTGGGAGGCGGACAAAGGGGACACAGACATTGGGAGGCGACAAAGAGGGAGGCAGCCATTGGGAGGCGGGAAAAGGGGGAGGCAGACAGTAGAAGGCGGGCAAAGGGGGAGGCAGCCAGAGAAAGGTGGGCAAAGGGGGGGGCAGCCAGTGAAAGGTTGGCAAAGGGGGAGGCAGCCAGTGAAAATGGGGTGGGTTAGCTCAGTGGTTAGGGTGTTGGGCTATCAATCTGAAGGTTGGGGGTTCAAATCCCAGGTCCACTGAAGTTACAAGTGTGGGTCCTTGAGCAAGACCCTTAACCCTCATTGCTCCAGGGATGTTGTGATTAACCCTGTGCTCACCTTGTAAGTCGCTTTGGATAAAAGCGTCTGCTAAATGACCCAATTTTGAAAGGTGGGCAAAAGGGGAGGCAGCCATTGGGAGGCGGGTAAAGGGGGAGGCAGACAGTAGATGGCGGGAAAAAGGGGAGGCAGCCAGTGGAAGGCGGGCAAAGGGGGAGGCAGCCAGTGGGAAGAGGGCAAAGTGTGCGTGCAGTAACATGGCGTTTGTTTTTCCTGTTGCAGTTACAGGGTGAGCGATCATCCAGAACTCAGCTCTGAATTCACTAAACATTTAGCTCTACTGCCACGACTTTACAACAAGAAAACCAAACCCCTCTACCGCCGAACCATCGACACGTATGGCACACACTACATCCGACACGTCCATTTAGGGGGTCTGGTCAGACAAGTGACAGCCTTTCGGACGTGCCTGGCAACCCTGAAAGGCTTAATGGAGTCGGAAATTAAGAATTGCCTGAATCTGGAGTTAAGAATTGCTCTCGGGTTCATACCTGGAAACGTTTCCCTTTCTAATAAATGTTCCAGACTCCTGAAGGACAACATGAGCGTGGGCTTTCTGCAGGGCTTCATGACAAACAGGATGGAAGTCTTAGGAGGCGAGAGGTATCTGCCCGACCTCCTGATCCATCAAAGTCCGGCGGAGGCGTACGCGAATTGGATTAAGAGTCTATACGAAAACCCTGCGGTCGTTGCGTACTCCATCTTCCCTCTCCACCACTTGGTACATGATCCGGAGTTGAAAGCCAGCCTGAGAAGCGCTGTGATCGAGTACATCGAGGACAACACACTTCCTCCAGAGCAGCGGCAAGAATGCGAGCCCGAGCCGAACCTGGACGTAAACTGCTGCCCTCTGCGAGCAGGACGCGGCACCCTCAGAGTGGAGGTGCAGCGGGGTACGGGTTTAAAAGCAGACCTCTTCACGCAAACGGACGGCCAGGTTAAAGTGTGGTACGGTAACATGTACATGGAGTCCAGCGTCGTGAAGGACGATAACAACCCTGTATGGAACGAGGACTACAACTTTGGAGCAATAGAAGTTGGGCACGAGTTGATATTGGAGGTGTGGGACAAGGACGTGGTGTTCGATGACATGGTGGGAAGGTGCGTGGTGCATCCTGAGAGTGGGACACATTCACACAGCTGTAAACTCAGCACTGGGGTCCTTTACTTCACTTACACCGTTCAGTGTGACCCTCATCTGATCGGCCACGGGTGCGGGCGATACTCCCCGAAAGCCTAAGACATCTCTGCAATGCACTCTCTCTTGAAATTCTTGGAAAAACTTCTCTGGTGGGGCATAGAGGAACCGATGATGCTTGGGGTGGGAGGATATTTGGGTTGGTGAGCTGGACGGAGATGGACGACAGCATCTCCGTCTTCCTGCTTCCATGCTCCATCAGCCCACAGGTCTCCAACCATCACAATTGCTTCTCTCCTGGATACTCATCCAAGAGCAGCAGGTCCTCAGCAATTTGGGAATCTCCACATCTTTTACTCATCTACCACACGAGCACCATCATCCTCGCATCTTCCATTAGGAACCACTCCACGTCAGGTTTCCTCTGGAATGCTGGGAAAAGTGGGTGGAATCCTGAAGGAGAGTGTGTCTCGTTGGAACCACACACATCCTCATCGTTCCACAATGAGAACCGGAGACTGGATTTCTCAAACACAGGAATGGGATTCCTTCAAAAACTGCAGCTCTCTCCACCTTGTATGGCTCACTCCACCCTCCCACATTCACCCAAGCATCATCCCTTCCCCTTCGTCCCGGCCACAAAGCCACTTTCAATTTGTGCAGGTTGCATCCACACACTTGAGATTTCAAAGCACTCTGTACTGCCCCCTGTATGGAACATGCGGTATGGTTACAAAATTGGACCTACAGTCAGGTGGTCGTTTGTAGTCAGAGCACTGTTTGCAACACCCACATTCAACATTCGGAATCTAAGCAGGATATTCAGTGGAGTTTTTTTTTTTTAAATATTACCATCACATCATTCATTCATCCATTATCTTCCGCTTTATCCTCTATTAGGGTCACGGGGGGGTTCCCCATGCCCATCCAGGGGAGAACATCTCGGGCGCCAATCCATCGCTGGGCACACACTCACTCACTCAAACACACTCTATATGGGGCAATTTGGAGAACTCAATTGACTTGATCCATGTTTTTGGACTGTGGGAGGAAACCAGAGAACCCAGAGGAAACCCACGCAGACACGGGGATGGAAACTCCACCCAGATGGGATTCGAACCGGGAATCCCTAGCGCTGAGAGGAGAACGTGCTAACCACTAAGCCACGTGCCACCAACCATCACATCAGATTCTGCAAAATATAAATACATCCAGAAAACAATTTGGGTTCCACTGTGTACGTTCTCCTAAACATCAGCTGATCTTCTAAATCATTTTCTACATATCTAGCCTACAGGGCTTACACATAAGAGACATATGTCCTCCACATTTAACCCATCCATGCAGTGAAACACACACTGAGCGAAGTGAGCACACATGCCCGGAGCGGTGGGCAGCACTGTACAGTGTCCAGGGAGCAATTGGGGTTAGATGATAGTCATAATACTTTAATATCTAATATTACTACATGTAGTTTGGTTATTGTCCAGTTACAGCACTCCTAATACTTTGGTAAGTCGGTGTGGTAGCTCAAGGGTTAGAGTGTTGGGCTATCAATCTGAAGGTTGTGGGTTCGAATCCCAGGTCCACTGAATTACCCATGTGGGTCCTTGAGCAAGAACCTTAACCCTTATTGCTCCATGGATGCAATGGCCAACCCTGTGCTTGCTTTGGGTATGTTTGTGTGAGATTGGGGGCAGGGAGTTAAATAAATTGTTTATATTCCATCCATCCATTATCTTCCGCTTAATCCTCTAGTAGGGTTGTGGTGGGGTTCCCCATGCCCATCCAGGGTAGAACGTTTCGGGCACTGGGCAGATAGACCCAGGAGAGGGAGCCAATCTATCACTGGTCACACACTCACACACTATATGGGGCACTCAATTGACTTGATCCAGGATTTTGGACTGTGGGAGGAAACCGGAGAACCCGGAGGAAACCCACATGGACACGGGGAGAAGATGGAAACTCCACCCAGATTGGGATTCGAACCAGGAATCCCTAGTGCTGAGAGGAGAACATGCTAAACCAAGTAGTTTATATGCAATAAATATAATTAATGAAATTGAATAAGCAAAGGAATTATAGTGTACATGTCCTAAATTCCAGATTATGATACATCTTCAAATGTGAAAGTTATTAATCATGGACAAAATAAAGTAAGCTAAATGTTTATTGGACATGTACACACACACACACACACACACACTCAACATTCCACACAACAGACAAAGTGCCAGGTGAAAGCAGAAGTAATTCACTCCGCAGCAATGTGCTTTTAGTACTGATGAGAGAACATAAACAGCAGTACAGAGAACCTCGATCACTGATCAGGTGAAAAGGTCAAGCGCATGTCAGTCGAATCTCACACACGTCCTCCATTAGCTCCACCTCCTCGCTTCCACACACACTGCTCATTTAATCAGGTTCCACTGAGCGGGTGCACTTCATCTGAATAGAGAAACAGCTGAAGTGCAGGCTGCATTGCAAAACTACACAGTACGCCGGTCAACAGTTTGGACACGCCCCCTGTCTGCTCCACTGTTTATGTTCTCATTCCCACTTCCTGTAAAGATGGACGTTTGTAGTTCTACGATTCCATCCTGTTGTCCATCCGTTTGGGTCCTACAGTACATACTGTGTACGTCCCCTTTATTCTGTTCTCTAAAGGTCAGGACCCCAATAGTACCACCACAGAGAAGGGTTTTTTTGGTTGGTGCATTATTCCTATAACTACAAAATGATACCCGTTCTGTGATGTCCTGACCAATAGAGAACAGAGAACCAACAGGGGACTAACAACAACAAAACACAGATGGACTACAGTCTGTACCAAACTACAAAGTCCACCTGTATGGGAAGTGGAGGACATAAGACATTGGAGAAAGAAGAGGGGTGTGTCCAAACTTTTGACCTGCTGCATTTTAGTCTGTAAATCAGGACTCCAATAAAGATGGTAGCATGTGGGTGGTGGATGATCCTCAGCTCTGCAGTTACACAACACTGTGCACTTTAATACACACATCTACTTTAAATGCAGCACTATGTGAATGTAAACACAGACGTGAGCTCATCTGTTGCAGTTTGTGGTTGTTTTCCTCCAAGTCCTCATCAGAGAATACAGCACGCTGGTATTTGGATATTTTAAATCCAGTCCAGCATCGACACCAAGAGGTTTGAAAACTCCAACACACCACAACCATCGGCATGGATGTCACTGCAAAGCTGAGGATCACACACCACACAAACAGTGGACGGATGGAAACGGAGATGTATCTAATAAAGCTGCCAGTGAGTGAGATGGTGCTTATTTTCAGCAGTTTGTGGTTAAAGATGGATTTGTCTCAGTAGTGGACCTCAGATTTCGGGTCACAGACCCAGCGACACCTTAAGGAGCTCAGCCATATCTTCAGACATGGCCCCCTCGTCTCCTGGAAAGAGGAAGATGGGATGAGACCCGCAAGAGAAGCTGGTAATTAAAAGAAAACAACTAAAATAAATACAGAGATCATGCTCACCTTCATCTGTAGTCATGTCTTGCTCAAGTTTGAGCTTTTCTTGTCCTACGCGGAGCATGCTGGCCTCTATAGAACCTTTACTGACCAGTTTGATGACTCGCACCATCCTAAGAGAGCCAAAGATCAAGATCAGAGACGTCTCCTCTGCGGGTAGCTAGAGTAAGGTGGTGCTAGGGGATCGTATTATGGTTGGTCTTCCTTCTTCATGTATGAATATCTATCCATTATCTTCCACTTCATCCTCTATTAGGGCTGCGGGGGGTGGTAACCATCCAGGGGAGAACATTTCAGGCGCTGGGCAGATACACCCAGGACACACACTATCTCTATATGGGGGTATTTGAAGAATTCAACTGACCTTGATCCATGTTTTTGGACTGTGGGAGGAAACCGGAGAACCTGGAGGAAACCCATGCAGACACAGGGATTGTGTCTGAGTCTCCACCCAGATTGGGAATCGAACCGGGAATCCCTAGTGCTGAGAGGAGAACATGCTAACACTAAGCCCCATGTATGAATAGCTTTTTAAAATTAAATTTTGCAATTAAATTTTCACAATACATGAAATAAACTACATTTTAATGAGCTTAGTGTTTAGCCCATCTGCTCCTCAGAGCTGGGGATCCCAGTTCCAATCCCAATCTGGGTGAAGGTTCCATGTTCTCCCCATGTGTTTCCCTCCAGGTTCTCTGGTGTCCTCCCACAACCCAAGAACACCAATTTAAGGTTAATTGGCTGCTCTTAATTGCCCCATCTAAATTACACCTACATATTGAGTGTGTGTTTGTACACCCAGTGATAGATTGGTGCCCTGTCCTGGGTGCCCAGCACCCAAACCATGCTAATAATCTGCCGTCTATTTTTAATCACACCGGCTTTATTTCTTTACCTTTGGCATCGAAACTCACATTCAGACCCAGAGTGTCACTCATGATAAACATGGTGCTGATTAGAAAATGATGACTTGACTTTAGTGGACTATACTTGTAAAGTTGGCAGTTTTTGAAATAACAGCGTGGGTTCATCCAGCGCTGATGATTAAACTCCGCTGGTATTTGGATGACCATTGTCATCGAACTAAAGCTGACGCAGTATAAAGTCAAGGGAGTGAGTTTTCTGCGCATGTTTAATTTTCATACAGGGAAGCGGCAGTCAGCAGTCCATAAAACGGAAAATGGGATAATTTACATAAAAAAACTAAAGTAATAAAGTAAGAGCTCAGACTGATTAACAAAGAAAAATAATTAGGGATATAAGAAAACCGGATAGGTCCCAAAAAAATGTCAATTTGTAATGCTTTATGTTATTAATAAAACTGGTTTAAGTTTTGGTCTTTAAATCTGATTGGCTGAGCTGTTTGTCCAGCCGTGACAATATTAACAATAACACACACCTCTGAGCACTTCACATATGTATCAGTGTGTGATATACTGTACATTAGTTTAAATCATTAAAAACAGATTAATATACTGCACATTAGTTTAAATCATTCAATACAGATTAATATAAACAGCGAGTGCTGATCAGGAATCGGTTAAGCTGGTTGCAGTTGTTTTTGAACTGTTTTCTTTAATTCGGCCACTAGATGGCACTTTTTGATAGTTAGAGAAACTGGTATCTGTGATTAACTTAACTGTAATTATTGTTTACTTTAAAAACTGGACTAGAATAAGTCATGGAAGACCCAATTTTCTACGATGTTGCTTTAAATAAATGCATTTATGAATCAAATCTTGTTTTTTTTATTACAGTGTGTTTGTAACTGTTTTATAAAAGCAATAAGACACTTGGGGTTGTGTATTATTGTGAATTAACCACAGGAAAAGAATAATCCGCTTCAACTCATGCCTTATAACACTATGATTTATTCACAATAATGCCGCCCTCTCGTTGTTTATTGCTTTAATATAGTATTTGTTTGGCATTTGAAGAATTTGTGACCTAGGCATCACCATGGATACTGATGGACTCATGTGGCATCACCCACCTGGTCTGTCCCATGCGATGACAGCGGTCCTCCGCTTGTTTGTCGTTGAAAGGGTTGCAGTCGATATCATGGAGAATCACGACATTTGCAGAAGCCAGGTTGATCCCCTGCCCCCCAGCGCGAGTCGACAGAAGGAAAATGAAGACGTCCTGGTCGGTGTTGTATTTGTCGATGAGGCCGATTCTAAACAAGAAAGAAAAATATATATATAAATAAAATAAAAAATAAATTAATAATAAAAAATAAAGGGGTGGAACGATGGATTAGTGGTTAGCATGTTCTCCTCTCATTGCTAGGGATTCCCAGTTCGAATCCCCATCTGGGTGGAGTTTCCATGTCCTCCCTGTGTCTGTGTGGGTTTCCTCCGGGTTCCTCCCACAGTTCAAAAACATGGAACAATCAATTGAATTCTCCAAACTGCCCCATATAGAGTGTGTCTGTGTGCGAGTGTGTGTCCAGTGATAGATTGGCGCCCTGTCCTGGGTGTATCTGCCCAGCGCCCGAAACGTTCACCCTTGGATGGGCATGGAGAACCCCCCCGCGACCCTAATAGAGGATAAAGGGGAAGATAACGGATGGTTGGACTAAGAAAATAAATAAAAAATAAATACAAATAAAAACAACGAGAACATGCAGCCTTGTTAACAATGAAGACAGTGTCCAAAATCTCCGTCGCCTCCTACATACTGCAGAGGAGAACACAGGAGGGAGTAATGATTAGTAGGTTTCAATAGCAGAAGGTGGTAGTAACAGAATAAAAGTTTAACTGTCTGAGGTTATGGCTGCAGCACACTGTGCGGTGCAATAAATTACCTGGAGTTGAATCATGTGATCGAGATGAGGATGAAAAGTTGGCTGTTTACAGTAATATGTAAAAATCCAACCCGTGATATGACGCATATGATGTATCCAGGGTTGCATGAATACTACAAAGATCTTCCTGGAGATCTTCATCCATGGCTCTGCTGACGAATACTGGATGGAACCTGAATATTTATTGGACTGGCGGTCCTGCAGGACGCCCTTAATGGACTCTAGGTGTGTCTTCAAGTAAGGATTTTCATAGTCGAATCTGATTCGTCAGATTTTCCCTGTAGTCGACTGATAGTCGAATCAGTTAAAATTTCACCACAAGATGGCGCTATAAGCGTGGTTTTTAAAAAAGATTTTTTTAAATATATTTTACTTGTTTTTCTAGAGCACCGTAAATGGGATCCCCGTTCTGGACTTTTTTCCACTTCAAAGGAAAAACCTAAAACACTCAGATCAATTTTTTTAGGATGATTAGGATGATTTTATTTGACAAAAGGCTATATATATAACGAAAACAAAGACATTTCATGTAAAAACTAATGCTTAGCAGCAGCCACGGGCACCCCCATGTGGTCAAAATGGTACATTCGACTATGAGGTTCATAGTCGACTACGGTTCTCCGAATCAAATCGTCGAATCAGCGAATATTGCAGCTCACCCCTAATGGACTCACATATAGTTTTCCAGTTGTTAGTTTTTCCATTTGTTTAATATCTGTACATTAGTGTCCTACATTGTTGTTGCTGTCTGTCCGCTCAAGGAGGAGGAGTCCCCCACTGAGTCTTGGTCCTCCCAAGGTTTCTTCCTTAAAAAACAGCATAAAAGGGAGTTTTTTCTTGCCACTGTCTCTTCGGCTTGCTCTTTGCGGGTTTAAAAGCTTTTCATTCTGTAAAGCTGCTTTGTGACGATGTTCTGTTGTAAAAAGCGCTATATAAATAAATGACTTGAACTTACATACCTGGCTACTCGAAGTGCACACTGCTTTACTAAATTAGCAGACGATTATGGACACAGACATCACGACATGCTCTTTAAAATCTCACACGAACGTTAAGCGCTCATACCCACCTTTCAGTCACCGGCGTGGAGCCGTCCAGCCTAACGAACTTGTAACCCAGGTGATTCAGCAGAACTTCCACAATATCCAGCATCATGGTGAACTGACTGAAAAGCACCACTCGGTCACCCTAAATACAGAAAGCAGATCAGCAAGGGCACGTCAACGTAAAGAGAAAAAAAAAAAAAAAAAAAAAAAAAAAGACAGATCCTCGTTACCTTTCCCTTAAGCTCAGCCAGCAGCTCTGTAAGCCGAGCGAATTTCCCAGAATCCAGCAGCAAATCTGTTTCCAGTTGGAACCTGCTGATGGAGCTGTATTCCTTACACAGGTTATGCAGCTCGAAGTCAGACATCACCTCCATGTCCTCCTGGATCAGAACGGGGTCTGCGTCGAAATGCGTCGGCTCCTGAGGAGAGACGGAATGAGAAATTGTTTGGGTGCTGAGGCCAACATCTCAAGACCAACATGGGTTGTGTGGATACTACAGACTCATCCCATTATCTTCCTGTTATTCCTCTACTGGCATAGGGGGGGGGGGGGGGGGGGGGGGCACTAACCCATCCAGGGGAGAAAACTGGGCACTGGGCAGATACACCCAAGACAGGATGCCCATATATTGCTGAAAACACACACTCACGTACGCTCTCAATTTAGAGCAGCCAATTCACCTTGAGTCCTTGTTTTTGTACGGTGGACACAGAGAGAGAAAAACCCATGTAAACACATGGAGAACAAGGAAACTTTATCCAGATTGGGATTTTAACCTGATCCCCAGCGATGAGTGGCAGATGTGCTAAACAAAACCCGGTAACTGGCCTTATAAGATTCACATGCAAACAAAAAAAACAAGCCTAGTGCTTTATCGGTTAAACCAAGGGTGTCCAATACGTCGATCGCGTTTTGGGTGTCAAGTAGATCCCGATGGAGGTTTGGGGGGGAGAAAAAAAAAAAAAAAAAAAAAAAAAAAAAAAAAACGCTCATCACGTACAGCACAGTATCGGAAGCACTTATATACCCCCCCCCCCCCCCCCCATCTCTCTTGCTGTTCCAAAAACCAGCACATGGCCATGCGCCCGAGACGTTCTCCCCTGGATGGGCATGGGGAACCCCCCCGCGACCCTAATAGAGGACAAAGCAGAAGATAATGGATGGATGGAGATCTCGATGACCTGTCCAATCGAAAAGTAGATCTCGGGCCAGAAAAGTGTGGGCACCCCTGGGTGAAACAGTACATACTGTACTAGATCAAAACTAGTACCTAGTGTTAAGTAGGTGGTTTCATATACAGCCCGTGTCACTGACCATATTTCAGCAGACTTTTCTAAACAGACAGTGTAATATCATCCTTGTTCTCGCTGCAGGTTTTGAGCTTATGACTTTCTGATACTTAAAGAACTTTATTTACAATTTTCTACATAAATTACATATATACACTGTACAAGTTTTACAAGCAATAAAATGCACAAAAATAAATATTTTCAAAAGCGAGCCTGACCTTCAGCATGGCTTTACTCATTGCTTTGAGCTTCTCGGTGGTATAGTACTGCCGGTGGAGCAGCGGGTGGTTAGCCATCTTCCTCAGCTGCATCATCACGTTACACAGCTCTTGCTCTGGGAACACAGTGAGGTAGAACTTTAAATTACTTTTAATTACATTGACCTCTTCCTCTCCCAGAGGCCTGAACCCACGAAAAGAAATTTTCTACATGCATCAGAATACTCACTCTGTTTTGTGACATTCTTGAGTCTACTGAAGAGCTTCTCATATAGCTGCTGCTGTGCGTCACTCATGGGACACATTTCCACCTTCTCCACCTTGGGTGGTAGCTCCTTTAGCACCTTCATCAAAAAAAAAACATAGATCTGGTTTTAGCCATTTATTTATTTTCTCTACCCGTTTTTTTCTTTTATTTTAATTTTTATTATTTATTTATTCACGTGTAATAGTTAATACCTCCGTTTTGACTCGTCTCAGAATGAAGGGCTTCATGATGAGCTTGGCTTGCGAGATTCGGTCTTTATGGAAACTGCTCTCCTCTTCGACTGATTTCTACAAAGAACATTAAAAAAAAATATTAGAGTAATGCAGTGCTTCTCAAATAGTGGGGCGCGCCCCCTGGGGGGGCGCAGTGCGGTGCCTGGGGGGCAAGAAATCAACAAGAAACAAGAAATCACAGAGCAATTGATATTAAGTGTACTGAACAAACCCTCAAGAGACAACAAGGAGAAATATTTAACTGAGATGGCGGAGAGAAAGGCGGAGAGAGACGAAGATAATGAGAGCAACAAAAGTCAACCGAAAACTAAAACGAGGAAACTGTATGCAGCGCTTAGTTTCACGGTAACTAAAGGTGGGAGACGAAGAAAGAGCGGTGTGTCTGCTGTGTCTTTAAATGTTGGCAGCGGACAGCGTGAAGCCAAATAAATGAAGGCGTCACTTAAAGACATTACACCCCGATCAATTAAAGACATTAAATTCCAATCACGCTGATAAGCCGTTTAATCGTAAACGTGACGCGTATAGTCAGCAGTCAAAATGCTTTATGAAAGCTACTTCAGAAAAGCAGTGCGCTGCAAAACGGACGCATTGTAGACATTAGTTCTGACTTCCTCATTTTGATAATTTTTTTAAAAACAGCACAAATTGTTGTATTAATTTTTGTTTTGTAGGTTAAAGTGTTAATAATAAATTGTGCTCCTGAATTAATATTGCTGATGAATTTGAATTTATTATTATTTATTGATTTTATTTCATTTCATTTTTCAGTATCAAATGCCAGTCAGTTCAAAAATGTTTCTGGTTTAAATAAGGATTTCATTCGTTTCTGTTACAAACTAAAAAACAAAGTTAATAAAATTATTCTGTTCTAAGTTGATCTATATTTCTTTCTTTTTTGTTATTGTTAATAAGTATACATTGTTATAAAAGAGGTGTACTTAGAACAAATTTATAGACAAATCATACTACAGTGGGCGTGTAAAAATAATTTTTCATCCCATTTTTGTCATGTACGGGGGTGGGGGTGGGTGGAGTGTGCGTGCGTGTGGTGTGGTGAGTGTGCGTGCGTGTGTGTGGGGGGGGGCGCAAAAAGTTTTCTTCTTCCTAGGGGGGGCTTAACAGAAAATAATTGAGAAGCACTGGAGTAATGCCATTCAACGCCAAAAAATTCCTTAAGTTTGTGGACTAGATTCCATACTGTGTACACCCCTTTTACTCTGTTATCTAATGATCAGGACTCCAATGATGATCAGTACCACCACAGAGCAGGGAATATTTGGTTGGTGCCTTATACAAAGTACTTATTATCCCAGCAGGGTCACTGAAGTGTGTAAATGAAAGTACAGCAGCACTGCTGCACTAAAACCCCCTCACAGCATCAGTGTCACTGCAGAACTGACAATAAACAATCCACCACCCAAATATTAGATAACCAACAGGGGACTAACAACAACAAAGAACACAGATGGACTACAGTCTTAATTGTAAAACTACAAAGTCCATGGTCTGTATCAGTATGTGTCATCTTCCACTTTATCCTCCACTAGGGACGCGGGGGGTTCCCCATGCCCATCCAGGGGAGAACGTTTCGGGCGCTGGGCAGATACACCCAGGACAAGGCACCAATCTATCACTGGACACACACTCACACACACAAACACTCTATATGGGGCAATTTGGAGAACTCAATTGACTTGATCCATGTTTTTGGACTGTGGGAGGAAACCGGAGAACCCGGAGGAAACCCACGCGGACATGGGGAGAACATGTAACTCCACCCAGATTGGGATTTGAACCGGGAATCCCTAGAGCTGAGAGGCAAAGGTGCTAACCACTAAGCCACCCATGTGTATATATATAAATAACCTTCTGCCTTCCTGGTCATAAAAAGACCTACCGTGGAGAACATTTTGGAGATCTTTGAGGTGCTTGTGGAGAACATGGAGGGCATGATGAAGTTCAGCAGCGATATAAGTTCCAGTAGGTTGTTTTGTAAAGGGGTTCCGGTCAGCAGCAATCTCCACTTTGCCTACAGACAAAACAGAACATAGCTACACCAACAGCGTTCAATAAACACAAAATAGAGCAGATGAAAACAGAACGCCACTGACGTTAATGGCCATGAGATGGCGATATCGCAGAGAGTTCATGTTTTTCAGCATGTGACCTTCATCGAACACGGCATACTGCAGCTTCAACTTGCGGAAAAGACTGCGATCATTTTCGTTACCCACCGTCAAGTTGTATCTATGAAAAAATAACAAAGACTCATGAAAAAAATAACGAAGAACTCAATTTACTGACCGTGTTAAAAGACACGGCTGCTTAACTTCAAGTTTCCGACTGAACTTACGTAGATACTATAACATTGAATTTCACAGCGTTGTTCAGGATGTCATGACGGAGGTATTTTCGGTCCTCCATAGAGCCTGCATGAATAAATAACAAAAGAAAATCACAACTACGGTTTTAGGGCAATAAACCAATCAGCATGTCGCTTCCGTTTGGACTTAATGCCTTAAATGTCCTTGAAGTTCTCCATTTGACTGTGAATGGAGAACACACTGTATAGTATAGACCAGTAGTTCTCAACTGGTCTCAGTGCAGGACACACTTTTTTTTTCCTCCAGTTTAAAATGTTATTGAAGGCTATTTTTCAAAAATAGATGTTGGGTTCATATTCCATTAAAGTGGGTTGTGACTGAATGACTTTTATATGCATGCAAAGTAAATTTAAGGGCAATTAATTTTTAATTTTTTTTTTTAGAAAACTGAGAAACTGTGTCCTCAGTGAAGAAAAATCCACATTTCAAAAACTCTTATATTTATATTTCTATATACAAATATATCCATCCATCCATCATCTTCTGCTATATCAGGGTTGCGGGGGGTGTTTCCCCATGCCCATCCAGGGGAGAACGTTTTGGGCGCTGGGCAGATACACCCAGGACAGGGCGCCAATCTATCGCTGGACACACACTCACTCACACAGACACACTATATGGGGCAATTTGGAGAACGCAATTGACTTGATCCATGTTTTTGGACTGTGGGAGAAAACCGGAGAACCCGGAGGAAACCCACGCGGACACGGGGAGAACATGGAAACTCCACCCAGATGGGGATTCGAACCGGGAATCCCTAGTGCTGAGAGGCGAACGTACTAACCACTAAGCCACCGTGCCGCCCTATACGAATATATATAAATATATATTTATTTCAAAACCTTATCACTTCAAACTTCACAAGTTTAAAGAAAAGGATAACCGCCACGAACGGTGGTTACTGTGGCAACAAGAATGCTACAAAATACTCTACATCAGTATAAAGAACATACCACAGTAAACGATGACTTTAAGCTTGGGGCACCACAGCTGCAGCTCTCTCACCCAGTTATCTGTAACACCAAGTTCATAAAGATTCAGAGAACTGAACCCAGAATAAAAAGTAAAAATAATATTAAGACTTAAATACAGTAAGTGATGAGCTTACCCACTGTGGAGGAGGGTACAGTGATGAGATGAGGGCCTTCCATACCGTTTTGAAGGAGGTATCCCAGAAATGAAATGGCCTGAATGGTCTTTCCCAAACCCTAAAGAAAACCAAATAAAAATGTATAAAAAAATAAAAAACAACCCACCTTTAAAAACAGGCCATTTAGCTGTTTAATGAAAGAGCTGGTCCTGATGCATCAGTACCAGGCAAACGTTTGGACACGCCCCCTTCTTGCTCCATTGTATATTTCCTCCGTTTACCATATAGATGGACTTTGTAGTTTTACAAATACAAAATGTAGTCCGTCCACTTGTTGGTTCAAGTTCAAGTAATTTATTTATATCGCGCTTTTTACAACAGTACATTCTCACAAAGCAGCTTTTCAGAATGAAAAGCCTTTAAATCCCCAAAGAGCAAGCTGAAGAGACAGTGGCAAGAAAAAACTCCCCGTTATGTTGTTAATTAAGGAAGAAAGCTTGGGAGGACCAAGACTCAGTGGGGGACTCAGCATCAACAGTGTAGGACAGCCATGTACAGATATTTAACAAATGGAAAAACTCTAACCAACTCTAGTTGGTTCTCTGTTCTCCAATGGACAGGACCATCACAGAACAGGTATAATTTGGGTGGTGGATTGTTAGTCAGTTCTGCAGTGACACTGATGCTGTAGTTTCATTTAAACCCCTCAGTGACACTGCTGGGATAGGAATAATGCACCCACCAAATAATCCCTGCTCTGTGGTGCTACTATTGGAGTCCTGACCATTAGAACAGAGTAAAGGGGACGTACACGGTATGTACTATAATCCACAAACAGATGGACTACAGTCTAAAATTGTAGAACTACAAAGTCTTTACAGTAAGTGGAAATGAGAACATGGATGATAAGTGGTGCAAAAAGGAGGTGTGTCTAAACTTTTGACTGTCTAATTTAGGTCAGTCAATATTATTTAGTCAATAGGGAACAAGAAATTAACCATTACAACCAACTCACCATCTCATCTGCCAGGATGCCACTGAGTTTGTGCTGGTGGAGGAGAATAAGCCACTTCAAGCCGATCAGCTGGTACGGCTGCAATTTTAACCTGAGAAGAGGGTCAGAGTTACTTAATCCATCCATCCATTATCTTCCGCTTTATCCTATATTAGGGTCGCGGGGGGAACGTCCAGGGGAGAACGTTTCGGGCGCTGGGCAGATACACCCTGGACAGGGCGCCAATCTATCGCTGGGCACACACTCACTCACACATACACACTCTATATGGGGCAATTTGGAGAACTCAATTGACTTGATCCATGTTTTTGGACTGTAGGAGGAAACCGGAGAACCCGGAGAACCCCGGAGGAAACCCACGCGGACACTGGGCGGATCCCTAGTGCCGAGAGGAGAACGTACTAACCACTAAGCCACCGTGCCACCCTTAGTTACTTAACAAACCTTGTTAATTACTGTACATGTGGGGAAGGGCAGTGGTGGTCTACTGATTACCGTATTTTCCGGACTATAAGGCGCACCTAAAAGCCTAAAATTTTCCCAGAAATCGGACGTGCGCCTTATAATTCGGTGCGCCTTATACGTGTACTGAGTTCCAAAATCTATAAAAGTATTGTTGTGCGACCGGGTGGTTTCGTGAAAAGCTGAGTGAAGAAAATTAATTCGGAGCTTGCGGTCATTCCGGGAGGATTAAATAAAGAACTCCGACTGCTGGACATTGGCGTAAACGGGGCGTTTAAAGTAAAGTTGCGGACGACGTGGGAGCGATGGATGATAGACGGCGAACACACGTTTACTATAACTCGGGAGGCGGCGGCGGGGCGAGTTACGCCACCGTCTGTGAATGGATTGTGGACGCCTGGGCTGAGGTTTCTGCCGTGACCGTCGTCCGAGCTTTCGCGAAAGCCGGCATCGTCGCCGAACGGCCGCCTGGAGACGAGACGGACTCAGACATTGATGAGAGGAGAACCCGGAGTGCTTGATAGAGAAACAGATTTTTAATTCAGACACAGAAGACGAGGACTTTGATGGATTTGTGGGAGAAGAGAGATTAAAATAATGTGTGTTTTGTCAAATAGAATAAACTTCAATTATAAATCAGCGTTTTGCATCCTTTACTTTTCTTGTAGATCGTATGTTTTAGCGAGTGCCTTATAATACAGTGCCGTACAGAATAAGTACCGTACAGAAATAGAGTCCGTAATTCAGACTGCGCCTTATAGTACGGTGCACCTTATACGTGGCTCAAATACAGAAATAGACCCCGAAATTCAGACTGCGTCTTATAATATGGTGCACCTTATGGTCCGGTAAATACGGCTAGTTACTGTATTTGTAACAGTGTTATTAGTTTAGACCTGCTTCCTGGATTTGAGTTGAAATGGAGTGTCTGCGACACACTTTAAATACACTACACTACATAATTGTAGGGGTGTCTTCAACTAAGGATTTTCATAGTCGAATCTGATTTGTCAGATTTTCCCTATAGTCGACAGATAGTCGAATCAGTTAAAATTTCACCACAAGATGGCGCTATAAGCGTGGTTATTAAAAAAGATTTTTTAAAATATTTTACTTGTTTTTCTAGAGCACTGTAAATGGGATCCCCATTCTGGACTTTTTCCACTTCAAAGGAAAAACCTAAAACACTCAGATCAATGAGTAAACATGATAGGTTGGCTTTATTAAGATTTTATTTATTTATTTACTGAAAACGGAGAGAACGTCGTTAACAGAAAAAGTCAGCCATGGGCACCCCCATGAGGTCAAAATGGTACATTCGACTATGAGGTTCATAGTCGACTACGGTTCTCCGAATCGAATCATCGAATCAGCGAATATTGCAGCTCACCCCTACATAATTGTATGTTTATTTCACACACACACACACAGTATACGGGCTTGAGGCCAACTGATAGCACAACACGTACATGGAGGACATGCCGACTTGACATACCTCCTCGTTCACCCCACTGGGAATCTAACCAGGGACTATCCTGATATGAGGCAGCAACCCTAGCTAGCAGAAACTAAACGTGTGTATTGAAGATGCTTACTTGCTGTTGAGAACACTTGGCTGCTTCATGGAGCCCATTCCATTCTCGATGACCTGTGTGATGTCACTGGTCATCTGATTGGCTATGCCCTCACACCTGGTCATGAGTTTCTTCAGGGCCTCTCTCTCCTTCAGCACCATCTTACAGCCGTGCATCAGCTCCATGGACAGACCGTTCTCTTTATTAAACTGCTCACTCTAGCAAAAAAATAAAATAATAATAATAATAATTAATGGAAAATACTTTCCTCATGCTGCCCACTTTATCAACATAAGAATAAGATAAGACAAAACTTTATTAAAATTTATAAGTATTATAATATATTAAGTATTATAATTTATAAGTACAACTTTGTGGCTTAGTGGTTAGCATGTTCTCCTCTCAGCGCTAGGGATTCCCGGTTCAAATCCCCATCTGGGTGGAGTTTCCATGCTCTCCCCGTGTCCGCGTGGGTTTCCTCCGGGTTCTCCGGTTTCCTCCCACAGTCCAAAAACATGGATCAAGTCAATTGAGTTCTCCAAATTGCCCCATATAGAGTGTGTGTGTGAGTGAGTGTGTGCCCAGCGATAGATAGGCGTCCTGTCCTGGGTGTATCTGCCCGGCGCCCGAAACGTTCTCCACTGGATGGGCATGGGGAACCCCCCCGCGACCCTAATAGAGGATAAAGCGGAAGATAATGGATGGAAGGATGGATGTACACCTTTGTGACACTTATTTCCCATGATATCAGCTCCACTAACTATATAAATGGACATTGTTATTCTATTACAGACTGTAGTCCATGTTTCGCTATATAACTTTTTAAACCCATTTTCTGCTACTGTGGTATGGACACCCATATAGAATTAATGAATTCATCCATTATCTTCTGCTTTATCCTCTATTAGGGTCGCGGGGGGGTTCACAATGCCCATCCAGGGGAGAACTGGGAAGACACACCTAGGACAGGGCACCAATCCATTGCTGGGCACACACTCACTCACATAGACACGCATGCATACACACTCTATACGGGGCAATTTGGAGAACTTAAATGACTTGATCCATGTTTTTGGACTGTTGGAGGAAACCGGAGAACCCGGAGGAAACCCACGCGGACACGGGGAGAACATGGAAACTCCACCCAGATGGGGATTCGAACCGGGAATCCCTAGCACTGAGAGGAGAACGTGCTAACCACTAAGCCACCGTGCCGCACTTATAGAATTAATTAATAAGCTTTAATAGGTTTGTGGATGAATCTCAGCACTTTAGTGACACCAACAGGTCAACTTGTATTGAGCACTGCAATTAAAAGGCAGGTGGAAGTGATGTAATACAGTGGGTGGAGAAATGGGTTGAGTTTTATTTACTGATCGGATGCTTACCACAGCCTTCCACGTTTTAAAAGGCCTAAGTGAAATGATCTTGTTGGCCTTTTTTAACGAGCACCCGGAGATCAGGGTGATCTCATCCAATGAGGCCTGCTGGAGAAACCGCAAAATCTGCTCCCGGTCGGTGGAACTGAAGTCCTCCTCGTCCTCATCCTCAGAGGAAAACTCCTCCCCACTCTCGTCCTCGGGTCCTTCGCTTTCGCAGTCATGCTCGTCTTTCAGCTCTTCACATTTGGAATTGGCCGCTCTGCCACCTTTCAGCGATGTGTTACAGGGGCTGCTCCTTCCCGAGGACGATTTGCTCGGACCTGAAGACAGCCATCTGGACAGACTCGATTTCTGTTCCAGATTGGGACGGGCTGGTTTGGGTTTATCTGGACCTTGGGTCTTTTTCTTCAGAGACTCGTCCGGCTGGGAATCTACTGCAAGAATACATTAAAACTCAGATACAGCAGTATGTCAAAAGTAAAGTGCTTATGTGCTCCGCGTTATGCCCATTACTCTGGTTCTAGAATGCGATTTTTAATTGGGGAAAAAAAGAATAAAAAAAATTACATATATATTTTTTAATATTATTGTAGACAACCATCAAGGGGAGGCACGGTGGTTTAGCACGTTCTCCTCTCAGCGCTTGGGATTCCCGGTTCGAATCCCAATCTGGGTGGAGTTTCCATGTTCTCCCCATGTCCGTGTGGGTTTCCTCCGTGTTCTCCGGTTTCCTCCCACAGTCCAAAAACATGGATCAAGGTCAATTGAGTTCTCCAAATTGCCCCATATAGAGTGTGTATGTGTGAGTGAGTGTGTGCCAAGTGATAGATTGGCGTCCTGTCCTTGGTGTATCTGCCCAGCGCCTGAAACGTTCTCCCCTGGATGGGCATGGGGAACACCCCCACGACCCTAATATAGGATAAAGTGGACGATAATGGATGGATGGACAACCATCATGTTTAGAAAACATGTTTTCCTCTGTGTACATTTTTCACGTTATCAAATATGTGATGGTTTAAGGAGTATTAATGCTAAAATTGCAACCTAAAGCTTTATTGTGTTGTTATTGTGTTACCACTAGTGGTAGCTCAGTGGTTAGGGCATTGGGTTATCAATCTGAAGGTTGGCGGTTCAAATCCCAGGTCCACTGAAGTTACCAATGAGGGTCCTTGAGCAAGACCCTTAACCCTCATTGCTCCAGGGATGTTGTGATGAACCCTGTGCTCACCTTGTAAGTCGCTTTGGATAAACGCGTCCAATAAATGACCAAATGCAAATATTACTCTTATGATAAATAATACTTTGTGCTCATTTTTGTAGAAGAAAGATTAAATTTGCCACTTAACATGATGGAGGTGATTTTTGGAGAACCATATTCAGTTGCCAGTTAAAATCCTGATAAGACCCATAGTGTCAAATGTGGACATTAACATCGCAACCGCTACAAAATGACTTCAAAGTCAATGGTTTGCCATTCGACCAATCAAAATTGTTTCAATCCGAGTTACCTGGTTCTGAGAACATAAGTAATGATCCCAGTGTGTTCTCATAATCCCAGTCATGCTCCTTCAGAACATCCAAGAGCAACTAGAACATAAAATAACAGAAGAAAAATAGTGTGGTTACAGAAAAAGCATCGATTTATCAAAACCTGAACATCCAGTCATGAATGGACTCCTTGACTCAATCTGTAGCCCAGCGATGGATTGGTGCCCCGTCCTGGCCGAGACGTTCTCCCATGGTTGGGCATGGGGAATCCCCCCTCCCCACGACCCTCATAGAGGATAAAGCGGAAGATAATGGTTGGACTTAATCTGTAATGTTTTCCACTCAAGGAGTCCCCCACTGAGTCTTGGTCCTCCTAAGGTCTCTTCCTTAAATAACAACAACAAGGAGTTTTTTCTTGCCACTGTCGCTTCGGCTTACTCTTTGGGGGTTTGCTTTGTGACAATGTACTGTTGTAAAAAGCGCAATATAAATAAATAACTTGAACTTAACCTTGCTTTATAATTAACATAAAGCTCAAACTACTTAAAGAAAACAGCCAGTTTCTGTAGATTGGGCAGTAACAGGCTTATGGTTAAGGAACCGACCTTACGACCTGAAGGTTCCTGATTCGATTCCTGTCCCACCAAGTACTATGGCTCAAGGCACCTAACCCCCAACGCTCCCTGGGCATCTTATAGATAAAGCCTTTTCAGCTGGATCAGGCCTGACCAAGCCAATGCTCATCTCTCTTAATTGGTTTCCTGTATACAATACAAGACACCACTGGATCTGCTTCCCATTACAATCTATATTCCAGAAATACACCCCGACTTACTCAATGCTCTCAGTGATGACTATCACTGCTTCAACCTCCCCACCAGAACTGAATCATTCAGTCCAGTTGGCTACTCTTTAACTGACGTCTTCTCTTAGATATGAAGCATCTTATAATGTAAAAGTTAAGCAACAGATTTAGCAGCACAGTAATATTCAGCATACCGATTCATCCATCTCAGGGACGTTCTTCTTGATTTTCTTCAACAGAGCCTTTTGCTCCTTTTTGCTCGGCTCGTGGCCCTCATCAGAGTCTGTCTCCTAAATAAAGGTCAGAAGGCAGGTTATTCACATGTAATGGCATACGTACTCATCTGTAATCTGCTGCATGAGTGCTTCTAGTTGCACAAATGTCTCTGCTAAAGCACGACACATACAGATATAGAGAATATACAGCTGGACACATTCAATCCACATAGCACAGCTTTAATTGAATCATGGGATGGCACAGTGCTGCAGTCAATACCAACTTGGTAAGTCTTCTGGGGAATTTTACTCAATCTACTATTTGATGCTTACTATACAGTATGCAGTAGGCGACTTTAAACACAGCTATTGTGTGAATTTATGATTACAACAATTTAAAGTTGCAACCAAAACATTTCAGTTTTATTTTTTATAGAAATCTAATCACAGACGAATGAAAATGAAAGCTCACCTCGGCTTTTATCCGTTTGTTCGGTTGAATTCCATCATCACTTCTGTGATATTTCCTCTTTCTTTTAAACGACTCCGTGTCTGAATCTGAATCTGTGGTAAACAATTACAGATATTCAGTATCTAATATGTTTGATTCAAATGGTCACCATGTTCGGTCACTTCACAGCCTTCAAACTAACAAGTATATTAAGCTTAATCCACACGTTCTATCACTGCAGATTCAAAAACTATGAACTGCTCAGCCAAGTGATGGCTGATTAACATGCTTATATCCACAAATAAAATCGTCCTAATTTCTAGAGAAAAAAAAGAAAAACAAAAACAAAAAAAAAGGTTTTCTTTTGTTAGAAAAACAAGTAAAATATATATATAAAAAAAATATTTTTTAAAAAACTAGATGGTGACCATGTTGATTTTTGTGCTGACTTAAGATCAGTAAACACCCTTTCAAATATTCATTCATTATCTCCCACTTTATCCTCTATTAGGGTCGCGGTGGGGTTCCCCATGTCCATCCAGGGGAGAACGTTTCGGGCGCTGGGCAGATACACCCAAGACAGGACGCCAATCTATAGCTGGGCACACACTCACTCACACAGAGACACTCTATATGGGGCAATTTTTTGAGAATTCAATTGACTTGATCCATGTTTTTTGACTGTGGGAGGAACCCGGAGAACCCGGAGGAAACCCACGCACACACAGGGAGAACATGGAAACTCCACCCAGATGGGGATTCGAACCGGGAATCCCTAGCGCTGAGAGGCGAACGTGCTAACCACTAAGCCACCGTGCCGCCTCTCCTTTCAAATATTGTTTCTTGTATTTATCTTCTGTAGGGGGTGCACGCTCCCTGAGGCAGCGCCACCTGCTTGTATTTTTTTTTGGTTGTTGGGCTCACGTGTGCATCTTAAGTATTTTGTGGCAGGCATTAGTGGTATGTGAGATAAGCATGTGACCTGAGAATAGAATATGCATACAATTATCCTAACATTACACAAATTACCTTCATCCCTAAAAATCAGCATGCATTGGGCCACCGCCCCCTTTAGTGTGCTGGCATTTTCAAGCACCTGTGTGAAAAAGAAATGTAATTAGATTCTAAATACATTTTGTGCATGATGAACATATTACAGAAGTCCTGTTACTGTGATATACTACAGTCTTTTCACCAAAACTCTGTCTGCTGAGAATGATGTGGTGGATGTGAGCGGATGTGCAGACATCAAGGTCAGTACCAATGCATACAGTACATTATGAGCATTTATATTCATTCATTTGTTCATTATCTCCCGCTTTATCCTCTATTAGGGTCGCGGGGGTGTTCCCCAAGCCCATTCAGGGGAGAACGTCTCGGGCGCCGGGCAGATAGACCCAGGTCAGGGCGCCAATCCATCACTGGGCACACACTCACTCACACAGACACACTCTATATGGGGCAATTTTGAGAATTCAATTGATTTGATCCATGTTTTTGGACTGTGGGAGGAAACCGGAGAACCCGGAGGAAACCCACGCAGACACGGGGAAAACATGGAAACTCCACCCAGATGGGGATTCGAACCGGGAATCCTAGTGCTTAGAGGCAAACATGCTGACCACTAAGCCGCATTTATATTCATGAAAATCAAAACTAAAATATATATATATGCTATTAAAGTTTTATGATCACATACAAAGTAGTGTCACATTTAAGCTTAAAATACAATGAATATTTAATTAATTAAGGCGGCACGGTGGCTTAGTGGTTTAGCATGTTCTCCTCTCAGCACTAGGGATTCCCGGATCGAATCCCCATCTGGGTGGAGTTTCCATGTTCTCCCCGTGTCCGCGTGGGTTTCCTCCGGGTTCTCCGGTTTCCTCCCACAGTCCAAAAACATGGATCAAGTCAATTGAGTTCTCCAAATTGCCCCATATAGAGTGTCTCTGTGTGAGTGACTGTGTGCCCAGCGATGGATTGGCGCCCTGTCCTGGGTCTATCTGCCCAGCGACCGAGGCGTTCTCCCCTGGATGGCATGGGGAACCCCACCGCGACCCTAATAGAGGATAAAGCGGGAGATAATGAATGAATGAATGAATGAATTTAATTAATTAAAATTTACTTTCATGCACTGCACTAAACTGGATCTAGTTTAATAGGACATGTCCTCCCTGGTACTCTGATGCTGATGGGGGGTGGATCCCACTATTTGATAGTTTGCAAATGATGATTGAGGAAAAAGATTTTACAATGAAACTTTATGGATCAGAATCATTATAAACGGCCTATAAATTATTTAGGGGTTAAAGATGACAGAATGGAGACAGAGTTATGGTCTTGGGATAAATATGTAATATCATCCCACTGTCCAGCTCTAACATCAGTGCATGAAAAACAACATGATTTAACGTGGTACTTTCTAACTTACCTCCAGCAGCTCACGTTTGCTCCTTTTGGGATACATCCTCATGAGTTTAGACAGTTTTTCCTCCATCCGGGGATCCGTCTGGGTTTCGGGCACTGAGCGTTTTTCTGTCAGCTGCCTTACTGCAGTCCCTCTGAAACAATATTTAGAAAGTTGACTGATGATGAAATACATTTATTTAACACCCAGAACTGCAGCAACTACACAGTAAAAAAAAAAAAGAAAAGTGAAGAGAATTAATAGATGGTTGTTACAATAATAGTTCTGAGAAACAATCTGTATTTCATTATGAGTTACTAAAAAACACAACACCACTGCACACAAAGGTAGAGGGTAAAGTCAAGTGCAAATGTGAATTTACGGTTCCAAATCTACGACTCACTTCTTAACAATCTCGTCATCAGAGGAAACGTCATCCTGAGCGCGGCGTAGGATCTTACCGCTTCCATGATGGTCATCCGCTTTCACTGTGAAAACAAATGAAAAACAACTTATCAGAATACTTTATTGGGAAATTGCAGACTCAAGTTATAAAATGTACAAAGAAAATAATAATAACAAAATAAATAAATAATAACAAATATATATATATATAGGCAGGGTGGCTTAGTGGTTAGGACTTTCGCCTCTCAGCACTAGTGATTCCCGGTTCGAATCCCAATCCGGGTGAAGTTTCCATGTTCTCCCCGTGTCCGCGTGGGTTTCCTCCGGGTTCTCCGGTTTTCTCCCACAGTCCAAAAACATGGATTAAGTCAATTGAGTTCTCCAAATTGCCCCATATAGAGTGTGTCTGTGTGAGTGAGTGTGTGCCCAGTGATAGATTGGTGTCCTGTCCTGGGTGTATCTGCCCAGCGCCCGAAACGTTCTCCCCTGGATGGGCATGGGGATGGAGAACCCACCGCGGACACGGGGAGAACATGGAAACTCCACCCAGATTGAGATTCGAACCGGGAATCCCCAGAGCTGAGAGGAGAACATGCTAAACCACAGACACAAAACTAAGAAACATTATACTTCTATTCTTTATATTTCCACACAATGCGGGTGGGTTTCCATGTTCTCCCCGTGTCCGCGTGGGCTTCATCCGCGTTCTCCGGTTTCCACCCACAGTCCAAAATCGTGGATCAAGGTCAATTGAATTCTCCAAATTGCCCCATATAGAGTGTGTCTGTGTGAGTGAGTGTGTGCCCAACGATAGATTGGTGTCCTGTCCTGGGTGTATCTGCCCAGCGCCCGAAACGTTCTCCCCTGGATGGGCATGGGGATGGAGAACCCCCGCGGACACGGGGAGAACATGGAAAATCCACCCAGCTTGAGATTCGAACCGGGAATCCCTAGTGCTGAGAGGAGAACATGCTAAACCACCAAGCCACCAACATAAAACTAAGAAACATTTTAAATTTATACTCCTAGTCTTTATATTTCCACACAATGCGGGTGGAGTTTCCATGTTTTCCCCATTGCCGCGTGGGCTTCCTTCGGGTTCCTCCCACAGTCCAAAATCATGGATCAAGCTCAATTGAGTTCTCCAAATTGCCCCATATAGAATGTGTGCTTGAGTGAGTGTGTGTCCAGCGATGGATTGGCGTCCTGTCCTGGGTGTATCTGCCCAGCGCCCGAAACATTCTCCCCTGGATGGGGGGTCCCCCGCGGACACGGGGAGGACATGGAAACTCCACCCAGATTGAGATTCGAACCGGGAATCCCCAGAGCTGAGAGGAGAACATGCTAAACCACTAAGCCACCGACATAAAACTAAGAAACATTTAAGATTTACACTCTTATTCTTTATATTTAACGGCATTCCGTTCTTTCCGGTACGGCAGCGGGACGGCGGCTCTGACTTACCCCGGCAGTTCTCTTTATCGGCGGGGGATCGAGCCTCGGCTCGGCGCTGGGTCTGTTTGGTGGAGCTGAAGGACAGCAGCGCGCTTTCGGAACCATTTTCTTTTTGAAAACGGAAGCGGTCCAGATTAAACAAACTCATGATTGTGTCTGAACGTACAGCCAAAGCGAAGCCGGCAAGATGTCATGGAATTAATATGTTCCCAAAATTATTTATTTTGTAATTCGCAAATACAGAATACAACAACCTAAACAACATGTAAAATAAACACACAGAGACGAACAGAAACGCAGAAGGAACCGAAGGAACCGGAGCGGAGCGGCCCGCTGTGCGCAGCTCCAACGCCGGCTACACTGTTTTGGTGGTCGGGCGATTTCCCGCCACAACCGCCGCGACGTCATTTCCAGGTTATACGAGCCCTGATCGACTGATCTCAGATCAGCGCTAAGTGTCATTGCCAAGGTTGCCAGATAACGCGCGACAAACGCGTTTTAAATGAGATTACATTAGATTCATGGCGGCACGGTGGCTTAGTGGTTGGCATGTTCTCCTCTCAGCGCATGTTCTCAATCTGGGTGGAGTTTACATGTCCTCCCCATGGGTTTCCTCCGGGTTCTCCGCTTTCCTCCCACAGTCCAAAATTCATTCATTCATTCATTATCTCCCGCTTTATCCTCTATTAGGGTCGCGGTGGGGTTCCCCATGCCCATCCAGGGGAGAACATCTCGGGCGCTGGGCAGATACACCCAGGACAGGGCGCCAATCCATCGCTGGGCACACACTCACTCACACATACTATACACTCTATACACACACTATATGGGGCAATTTTGAGAATTCAATTGACTTGATCCATGTTTTTGGACTGTGGGAGGAAACCGGAAAACCCGGAGGAAACCCACGCGGACACGGGGAGAACATGGAAACTCCACCCAGATGGGGATTCGAACCGGGAATCCCTAGCGCTGGAGGCGAACGTGCCAACCACTAAGCCACCATGACGCCCCAGTCCAAAATTTATTAATGTATTTATTAATGTATTTACAAATGTATTAATGTATAAATTGTAATTCTAAGTTAAATTAAATGACATTATAAAATTCTAAACGTGTAATAGAGTTATTCTGGGCTCATTTCGTCTTGTGTAATGATTTTATATAAGCCTTTCATAAGCTCTAATGGGGGGGGGGGGGGGGGTGCACCCCACACCTTACACAACTTAAATTATAATACTGTAGCGTTTAAATCAACGGGTTGCCAGATATAAGACGCCAAATCCACCACAAATCCGCATTTTAAAACTACTTTGCAGTTGTGTTATTCTTGGAGGGATTTCCACAAATCTGTGGAGAATATTAAGCAGCCTATTTAAAACAAACGCAATTGTTTTTTATTGTTCGCCTTTGTTTCCAATTTAAATACGTTTACATCAAACAATGTCGGTAAATAAGCGCCTCATGTCACTTTTCCAGGTTATACAAGCCCTGATCGACTGATCTCAGATCAGCGCTTGTCATTGCCAAGGTTGCCAGATAACGCGCGACAAAGCCTCTGTGGCAGCGAGGAACGATCCGGCTCTAAGAGTCGGCTCTTTGAAGTGAACGAGGAGGATTGGGAGCCGTTTTAAATGAGATTACATTAGATTCATGGTGGCACGGTGGCTTAGTGGTTGGCATGTTCTCCTCTCAGCGCATGTTCTCAATCTGGGTGGAGTTTCCATGTCCTCCCCATGTCCGCGTAGGTTTCCTCCAGGTTCTCCGCTTTCCTCCCACAGTCTAAAAACATGGATCAAGTCAATTGAGGTCTCAAATTTTCCCCATATAGAGTGTGTCTGAATGTGTGCCTGTGTGAGAGAGTGTGTGTGTCCAGTGATAGATTGGCGTCCTGTACTGGGTGTATCTGCCCAGCGCCTGAAACGTTCTCCCCTGGATGGGCATGGTCCGCCTACAATTTCTACAGCATAATCCAGTGCAGAAGATTCTTGGTTTTATATTCATTCATTCATTATCTCCCACTTTATCCTCTATTAGGGTCGCGGTGGGGTTCCCCATGGCCATCCAGGGGAGAACGTTTCGGACGCTGGGCAGATACACCCAGGACAGGACACCAATCTATCGCTGGACACCCACTCACTCACACAAACACACTCTATATTGGACAATTTGGAGAATTCAATTGACTTGATCCATGTTTTTGGACTGTGGGAGGAAACCGGAGAACCCGGAGGAAACCCACGCAGACACGGGGAGAACATGGAAACTCCACCCTGATGGGGATTCGAACCGGGAATCCCTAGTGCTGAGAAGGGAACATGCTAAACCACTAAGCCACCGTGCCGCCTGTTTTTATATTTATTTATTAAATTAATATTATTAAAAATTTCATGTATAATGTGTTTTATTTCCATCTATCCATCAATTATCTTCCACTTTAACCTCTATTAGGGCCGCGGGGGGGAAGGGGGGTGTTGTTCCCCATGCCCATCCAGGGGAGAACGTTTCGGGTGCTGGGCAGATACACCCAGGACAGGACGCCAATCTATCACTGGGCACACACTCACTCACACAGACACACTCTATATGGGGCAATTTGGAGGACTCAATTGACTTGATCCATGTTTTTGGACTGTGGGAGGAATTCGGAGAACCCGGGGGAAACCCACACGGACACGGGGAGAACATGGAAACTCCACCCAGATGAGGATTCGAACCGGGAATCCCTAACGCTGAGAGGAGAACATGCTGACCACTAAGCCACCGTGCCGCCCTATTATTAAATTAATATTATTAAAAATAAACATTTAGAATGTGTTTTATTTGGTATTACATAATTTGGTAATAAACTGCTTTAAGCTACAAAAAAGTCAAGGGAGCCACTTGAGAGCTGAAAGAGCTCTTTTTTAGAGAGCCGAGCCTAAAGAACCGGCTCTTTTCCGAATGCCCATCACGAATCTGTTGTGAAAAAACGTTTTACAGATTAAAAAAACAAACAAACGGCTATTTATTAATGTATAAATTGTAATTCTAAGTTAAATTAAATTATATTATAAAATTCTAAACGTGTAATAGAGTTATTCTGGGCTCATTTCGTCTTGTGTAATGATTTTATATAAGCCTTTCATTAACTCTAATGGGGGGGGGGGGGGGGGGGGGGGGGGGTAAGGGGGGGGGGGGGGGGGGGGGGGGGGGTAAGGTGTTGCACCCCACACCTTACACAACTTAAATTATAATACTGTAGCGTTTAAATCAACGGGTTGCCAGATATAAGACGCCAAATCCACCATAAATCCGCATTTTAAAACTACTTTGCAGTTACAGTTGGCCGAGTTATTCTTGGAGGGATTTCCACAAATCTGTGGAGCATATTCATTCATTCATTCATTATCTCCCGCTTTATCCTCTATTAGGGTCGCGGTGGGGTTCCCCATGCCCATCCAGGGGAGAACATCTCAGGCGCTGGGCAGATAGACAGGACAGGGCGCCAATCCATCGCTGGGCACACACTCACTCACACAGACACACTCTATATGGGGCAATTTTTGAGAATTCAAATTGACTTGATCCATGTTTTTGGACTGTGGGAGGAAACCGGAGAACCCGGAGGAAACCCACGCAGACACGGGGAGAACATGGAAACTCCACCCAGATGGGGATTCGAACCGGGAATCCCTAGTGCTGAGAGGCGAACGTGTTAACCACTAAGCCACCGTGCCGCCTGTGGAGCATATTAAGCAGCCTATTTAAAACAAACGCAATACTGGTTTTATTGTTCGCCTTTGTTAAATACGTTTACATCAAACAATGTCTGTAAATAAGCGCCACATGTCACTTATAGGTGTATGTAATTTTTTTTTAAATTACTATTCCCAGGAACAGAAAAAGAACAAAAAGGTCCACTAGGTGACGCACTTCTACCACACTACAATTGGCTTAATTGGGTTGAAGTCAGGAGGGGCACGGTGGCTTAGTGGTTAGCACGTTCGCCTCGCAGGACTAGGGATTCATGGTTCATATCCCAATCTGGGTGGGTTTCCTCCGGGTTCTCCAGTTTCCTCCCACAGTCCAAAAACATGGATCAAAGTCAACTGAGTTCTTCAAACTAACCCATATAGAGTGTGTGTATGGGAGTAAGTATGAGCCCAACTATAGATTGGTGTCCTGTCCTGGGCGTATCTGCCCACCGCCCGAAACGTTCTCCCCTGGATGGGCATGGGGAACCCTACCGCGACCCTAGTAGAGGATAAATGATGGGTTGAAGTCAGATATTTTGTAGAACAAAAAATCAAATTTCACAGCATAGGGCCTTTCCCAAACTGTTCGTTTAAATTAGTATGTTTTTAACATTGTCTAAAATGGCTTTTTAAATAGCTATGTTAATGATACTGAATAAACCTGTATTCAATGCTTATAAGGGGTGTCCTAATAATTGTGTTCATTTGGTGTATCATAGTGTAATCTTGATTAAAACAAAACATACCAGAAATGAAATAAATTCCCTGTATCTTAATGTGAACTCAAAACACAAGAGGGATGAAGTAATTTTCTCTTAAAGGACACAGTTGCCTCCCAAGTGGAACAAACCTCTTAATCACAGAATTCATTTCTGAATGAGATGCTCTCATTAAGGTCCATTAGTCAGGCTGTAAATGTGCAGAAAAGCGTTCAGTAATTACAAGCCATTTAGTTTAAAATAGTTCCAGATGAGTAACAAGGTGAGAAACAACATTTTATTCATATTCAGATGGTGCAGTTAATGGAAGCTGCATGGTGTTAAGCACAGACCTCAGCATCAGAGCATCAGACTAAATAAAATAAAATAAAAAAAAACTTTGTGAGAGAAACCACGTTCATTTTAAATCCTAATTTAATAAATATCTCACTGAAGTCATTCTGTAGTCTTCATTATGCTCATATTAAGCATTCTGGGTCTAAACTGACTTTTAATGGTAGAAATAAAGTCCGTTTTCTAAAGAAATACTGACTTTTGTACGTCCTGTGCTAAAGAAATACATAAATCTTTGTGTGAATCCTTCCTCCTGTACATCTTTGGATCCTAAAAACTCGTTTAAAAGTCATAAAATGAATCATTCTAACGTAGGTTGATGCTAATGTGCACCTGTCAGTGAGCTAAACCACAGAATTACCATTATGATTCTTTAACACCCTCAACATTCAGAGGATTAACTGATGTAAAGAAGAAAAATGTACATAAGAGGAACTGTATTGCGTTTTAAACATAATAATTGACCACAGAAAGTGATGGAGGTGATTTATTTGTTAATGTATTTGATTTAAAGCTTAGACCCTATGTGACTGATATGGACAAATATGGTGGAGATATAGAAGGACCAAACGAATCAGGTGCACACTTAACAGTAAAGTAAAGCTGCAACAGTCATTAATATTAAAAGGGACATTTTAACAGAAATGTTCAGTTTACATCAAGTGTTTGTTTCTGTAATTTAACCATCTTCTTATTTCGTCTTTCCCCATCAGAGGTCACCAGTGATTCTCCATCTTGGCCTTTCTGATCATCTTCCTCCTCATCTTAACCCCCTGCATGTCCTTCCTCTCTAATTAATAGACCCCATTTGAGATGTTTGTTGCTTTATTCATTCATTATCTCCCGCTTTATCCTCTACTAGGGTCGCGGTGGGGTTCCCCATGCCCATCCGGGGGAGAACGCCTCGGGCACCAGGCAGACAGACCCAGGACAGGGCGCCAATCCATCGCCGGGCACACACTCACTCACACAGACACACTCTATATGGGGCAATTTGGAGAATTCAATTGACTTGATCCATGTTTTTGGACTATGGGAGGAAACCGGAGAACCCGGAGGAAACCCACGCGGACACGGGGAGAACATGGAAACTCCACCCAGATGGGCATTCGAACCGGGAATCCCTAGCGCTGAGAGGAGAATGTGCTTACCACTAAGCCACCGTGCCGCCGTTTGTTGCTTTAATTGCTGTAAATTATCTATCTATCCATCATGGGTGCATCCATGCATTCATCCATCCATCCACTCATCTATCCATTAATCCAACCATCCATCCATTCATCCATTCATCTACCCATCTATCCATTCACCCTCAGATCCGTCCATCCCTCTACCCATCCCTCTATTCTTGTTTCTCATATTTTGGTCAATGTTAATTAATTAATTCATTATCTTCTGCTTTATCCTCTATTAGGGTCACGGGGGGTTCCCCATGCCCAACCAGGGGAGAACGTTTCGGGCGCTGGGCAGATACACCCAGGACAGGGTGCCAATCTATCACACTCTCACTCACACAGACATGCGCACATACACACTCTACATGGGGCAATTTGGAGAACTCACTTGACTGTATCCATGTTTTTGGACTGTGGGAGGAAACCGGAGAACCCGGAGGAAACCCACGCGGACATGGGGAGAACATGGAAACTCCACCCAGATGGGGATTCGAACTGAGAATCCCTAGCGCTGAGAGGCGAACGTGCTAACCACCGGTCAATGTTAATGTTATATATTTTTCATATTGGACACTCTTCTCTTTGTTTCTCTCCTTATTCATTAATGTTTGTCATCCTCACTTTTGTATTTAATTATTTTATGTATTTTCTCTCCTCATTCTGTTCAATTCAAGGCTGAGCCCCGCCTTTCCACATCACTCCTATATCTCTACCTTGTTCTTCTTTTTTGCTCTAATAGAAGATCCTTGTTTGTTTTCTTAATTTGGGATGTCTGGGTTACTTCCCATACTCTGCCTGCCCAAACCGGTTTACACCTATTGCAGGGAATGGATAATTTGGATTGTGATTTGGATTATGATACACAGATGACAAACATCCAGTTTACCCGTAAATGCTTTACTCTACAAGTCGTTACAGCCAGAAGGCATCACGCATGTTTTTCTACCAGATTACTGTTGGCTCATTAAGAAGCTGCCAGACTCTCTGTGTTAATATGCATACATATGACCTGACCTGTCAACGGAAATTATTTATAGGGCATAAGTTGGAAATGTAGAGTACTGAAGCAGCAGACTTTTTAAAAAGACATGATGGACTATATATGAGTATCTATATAAGATAAGATAAGATACCTTTTATTGTCATTGCACATGTGCAACGAAATTTGAGCAGCAATCTTAGGTGCATAAACAACAGTATAAAGAAAAGAATAAGAAGTACATATATATATATATATATATATATATATATATATTAGGGTCGCGGGGGGGGGGGGGTTCCCCATGCCCATCCAGGGAAGAACGTTTCGGGTGCTGGGCAGATACACCCAGGACAGAACACCAATCTATTACTCACACAGACACGCACACATACACACACACTATATGGGGCAATTTGGAGAACTCAATTGACTTGATCCATGTTTTTGGACTGTGGGAGGAAACTGGAGAACCCGGAGGAAACCCACGCGGACACGCGGAGAACATGGAAACTCCACCCATATGGGTATTCAAATTGGGAATCCCTAGTGCTGAGAGGCGAACGTGCTAACCACTAAGCCACCGTGCCGCCTTTATATATATATATATATATATATATATATATATATATATATATATATATAATAATACATTTTATTTTATTTACATTTTATATATATATAATGTCATTAATATTGCACATGAGTTATATTGCACATAAAGGACAATATATATAAAAAGATGAGAAAGATACACATTATGATAAGTGTATTATATAAAAGGAAGAATATACATAATACATAATCATTGGTACTTATTTCAAAATCATTGAATTGAGAGATTTTATTCATTCTGTATTCATGCGTATGAATTTAATCACCTAGCCATGTGTTTTGAAAGATTTAATGTCATTAACTTTGGAGAAACAGTTTGGGGAAGGCCCCTTTTTGTTGTCACATAACTGTAACCCATTGCACAAGCAATGTTAATGAAAACATGGTTTGCTGTTAAGGAACTTCATTGGCCCACAAACCAAACTCCTTATACACCGATAACCAAACTCATAACTCAAATAAACGTCGTGTAGTTGAGCCAAGGTAAGAACGTTGGTTCAGCAGGCGTACAGTCCTGAATTTTGCACACTAACCCGGGCTGTCGCCACTCAGTCTCTCGTCCCTCGTCTCTATGGAGACCACGATAACTTACAACAGTGCCATGCGGACAATGGGCGAGCTGACACTGAGTTTGATCAGAGTTCTGACCTCTCCCAGCAGGCCGCCATAATCTCGACGGCCTCGTAGATTTTCCTGCATCAGAATCGTATGAATAAATGTCACCATGAAGATTCAGAATATATAAGTAAGAGGCAAAAGACAAAGGGTCTAGGAACCTCCACCATCTACTACTAGTTATTAGGTCTTGTTTTTGGTTAGTTTGATGCTTTGTAGACGTCCTGCAGCTCATCCTCTCAAGCACAAGATGCACGAAGTAAATGGAAAACAAGTTCTAACACTGTAACACCAATTCACAGACAAAGAAATTCAGTATTCTGTATTACTTCTGTTAAATTTTTTTTTTTTTAAAAACCTAATATTTTGTTATATTTTAATCTGTTTTTTTTATACCCAAAAGTCACATCTGATGAAAATCATAATAATAAAAATAATGAAATTTTGTACTAATAAGAAAACATGCATACTAGGCTGTATACAGTATTTTGTTTATGTGTTTTTTTATTTGATGAAGTAATTTTTGTAAAACCTTACAAAACCTTTTCTAAAACCTTATGTCTGAAACTTTATCCAAAATGCTTAGTGCCAAAAAGTGCCACATTCAGTTTGTTGTACTCATTTCCCAGATCTGGCCCACGTTCCACATTGTCTTCCGGCCCACTTGCCGCATGGATTGACGTCAATGGATTTGACTGACCTTCTTGACATAGCAGAATATGAGCCATATACACACACATTGGACCACAGATTGGCCATGCATCAGCCCTTACGTTGGTTACTTGTTGGTATCACGGCCAAAACCTTTCTGAATGTAAAGCAGATGCATTTTTGGAACATTTGGGCCGTTTGAGCAATTCTTTATGTGGGCCACTTATGTCTAACTTGTTGGTAGCAGGGCCATGTTTACATATGAGGAGCAGCAGGGTACGAGGTGGATTACATTTGTATGCAATCTGGGTTATGCTTAATGTAATGTCTAAGAACTTTTGCATATATGTTTGTTTGCAATAAAGTTTGTCGGTGCATGCTGACTGATGATTACAGCTGATTAGATTTCAAGCGTAACAAAGTTTGCATCCAAAAACTGACTACTGCAAACTACACAGTAGGCAAGATAAGTAGTGAAAAAGACTATTATATCTCAACAGTAGGTGAAAATTCAACGGATACTGGATTAGAAGTGATTTTGAAGTAAGCATCAACATCACACTTGAATTCCATGTGATCAAGCAGAGCAAGTTGAGTGTCAACAAGTGCAAGAAAACTCCCAACTGTTACATGTTTTCATGTATAAAGTCTGTTTTACTCCTCAACAAACTCCAAACCAGTACCCACAGTTTAGTAGGTGATTTCAGGCAGAGCCCCACAGTGGTAAAGGGGAGCATTCTTAGTATACAGACACCCCTTATATACTGGGAATTCTCAAAGGGTGAGAGAGGAGTGAATTCACTGGATGTAACATGTGGATGGAAACTACATATGACCTCACCTGCTTAAAAAAAAGTGTTTGCAAGTTTTTACCTCACAATTTCTCCATATTTTAATTTGTACATACCTTTTTAAGCCCTTCATTGCTGCCTTTTTGTCATTTTTGCCTAATTTTATTTGCATTATGCTTCCTGTAGTGAGATGCTCCATTGTCTTGCATGCACAGCATGCTAAAGATTACATTTTACATTTACTAATGTTACGATACTGTACTCGTGCGAGTAAGTTAATGTAGGCTACATATCATGCATTCAGAACCATTGAGTAGCATACTCTACGCATCACACATGTCTAGATATCACTGAAAGACAGGTTCCGACGCGACAGTATAACATAGCATTGCTAACCCTGTCTGTTTCAGTCCCCAGCATCAAGTCCTCAATTGTGTCACCATCCAGTCTCAATGGCTCCATGTCCGAGACCCGACGGCGGCGGGCACTACCTTATCACTATGGTGACATGTCTGGGATTCGACCCCCCTCCTCCATTCTGTAGAACATAATGCTGGCCCACTCCACCCTGCAGCAAGATCATCAAAAAATTAATTGCCATTGTCTCTGTATACATCCATCAGTCATACACCCAGGGTTAAAGCACTGGTTTGTTTCACTGATTGAACGTAGGGGAGTTTTATCACGCTGTACGAAGGAGTACGCACTCTTTCGCATATGCATATCCGTTAAGTATTTCCATGTGAAGGATGTCAGTTCCGACACCTTGAATAACCTGCTATAGACTCATAAGTGAGTGGTGAGAGGAGCTGTTCTATAGAGATGCCGCACCATGCAGTGAGGAAAGAACATGACGGTCCAGTACAAGTGTGAGAACGTGTGTGTGCGCACAGTAAGAGGGTCCCTACACTCCACTGAGGGGTCGTACCCTATCGGGTGGAGGCCCTGGGTGGCGCTGCTGGGGATTTTAATTAAATCAGCCCACAATGAGCAAGAAATAGAGGAGAGCAGGAGGAGGGAGAGGGGGTGCAGGGGTTGATGAGGGGGATAGGACTATCTCCAGGGGTAAAGGCAGTGTGGGAAGAGAATGTGCACCTCCTCACTCTTTGTGTCACACTGCTCCTTATATACTGTGGGAATTCCCAAGGGGTGAGAGAGGAGTGTATTTACTATATATGACTATTTAATTGGGTCGCGGTGTGAGCAGGTAGCAGCCCCCAAATGTTCCGAGAGGTACCACGGTTCATTTGGATTACTTTGGATAAGTTTTTAACAATTTAAGACTGACAACAAAACTCAAATTAGCGTCACGGCGGCAGAACTCAGCGCTACTGGATCGGGTTTCCGAATCGAAGAGGACTCGGTACGATTGAGCTCTCAGGGCTGTTTTCGCCATGGATCAACCACCGGAGAGCGTGAAACAGACAATCCTGACAAGATCAGCGATGGATGAGACCCGCAGACAGCCAGACAGGGGGCTGATGAGAGATGGGTTCGCTCCCTCCCACTGCCGCGGACTGGTGGGGTTGGTCCGAGCGGGACGGGCGCGGCAGGGGGGTGGTGACAGCCACAGCGGAGGAGGTTCAGCCCACTGTGGGGGCCGATGTCTGACATGACCTCTCTCAGCATGGCCTCCCGTCATGGCTCCCGAAGTTCTCTCTGTGTGTATGATCGATCTTTGTCTCTCGGTCACGCTGCTTTCTGCCAGAGGTTCGAGAACTACAACAGGTCCGAGGGGTGATTGATTTATCCTTGGAATTGCGCCACAGTTCCTCTGCTCAAAGACATTCTGCAAAATCCACAATCTAAATAACTTAATTGTAATGAACCTGCGATTTTCATTGGCGTGATTGAAGATTATACAGTTTCTGCTTTCGGACGCAAGTATGTAACAGTCCTGATGGAGCAGATCAGGGCCTTCCCTAAAGTGCTAGAGGCATACACTTGTGTAAAATGGCTTTGACCTTATTGTGGTTTTACTTTACAGCACAGAGATTTGCGGTTCGATTCCTAAGTGAGGCTTAATTTTCTGTTTGGAATTTGCATGCACGGTGGCTTAGTGGTTGGCATGTTCTCCTCTCAGCGCTAGGGATTCCCGGTTCGAATCCCCATCTGGGTGGAGTTTCCAATCAATTGCTAGGCACACACTCACTCACACAGACACGCATATGGGGCAATTTGGAGAGCTCAATTGACTTGATCCATGTTTTTTGACTGTGGGAAGAAACCGGAGAACCCGGACACGGGGAGAACATGGAAACTCCACCCAGATTGGGAATCCCTTGCGCTGAGAGGCGACAGTGCTAACCACTAAGCCCTCCGTGCTGCCCTCCAATAAATATGTGTGACCCAGTTGTTCCTTAGATACGACACTCCTGACCCACCACTGGCACCACACCATCCAGTGAACCAAAGGTGGCCCTTATATAATGATATTATTATGGCCCACATGTCCCAAAACATATCTGCTCAACATTTGGTGGCACAGCTACCTACAAGAACTCCTACCTACAAGAACTACCTAAAAGAAGAAGGGATAGGAATGAGGACCATTGGAATGAGGACACACTGGGTGCAGGTTTGATGAACATATGACGACCAAAGATCCACACACAAGGTCCACACACACATTTGGTAAAGATTTGGCAGCACTGAACCACATTTGGCTGCTGCACAACCCACATCTGGAGCACGTTCTGCGACGGCGGGTCTGCAGTGGTCTTTGCAAGTGCCATCAAACCATGTGGCAAGTGGCCCAGAGGAAAATTAGAGTTAAGGGGCCAGAATCACTTTATGAGAATGACCAAGACTAGTGTGAAATACAGCCACATGCATCATTCGGTAGTGAGTCAGGTCTCTGCATCCTGCGTTTGCATATCATGTCACGACGTCATGTTAGTGTCCATGTTGAGAGGTGGGATTTTCTGTGCAGCCCGCAGAAGCGAGGAGGGGACTAAAACAAATCTATTGTGTTATCAGAGCATGACACCGTGTCAGAAAAACAATATCTGATAGACATGACAGACCCGGTGTAACTTAAGCTGGGATTTTTAACCAGGCCATCTATCAATGAACGTGCCCCCTCCCTCTCCAGTTGACCTTTCCTAGCTCTTTCCCCAACTAAGTATTCAGGTCTCGCTGTCAACAACCTGAGTATCCTCATGGTGCACTTTGAGACTCCCCAGGCATGTCCACCTACCTGTGGAGTATTCTTTCCAATGGGCTGCTGCTTTCTTTCTTTCAGTCTCTCCAGCATCAGTTAGGGGACCGTTGCTGCCACAAAGCCACCACTGTGTCCCTGACTCTCTCTATCGCTCTCTGCCTTTCTCTCTATCCCTCTGTCCCCACTGGCTCCTCTAGGCTCAGCGAAGCATGAATCAGAATCACTTATCTCCAGCCCTAACCTCCCTCTACTTGAAGTATCCGGCACAAACGCAGTACAATGATACGGGCCTGAGAAATAACCCTCTTTCCGACCAACTCCCATCATACTTTCGCGACCCATCCGGTGTTCTCTGGCTATTATTTGGCCGTGTGCATAAAATGGAGGTCTAATGGCCACTTGTTAGCCACTTCGCCGGCTGCGCTTGTTCCTGTTATCTGTCCCATCGGTTGTTCCTGAGATTCCTGGTTGAATGTCAGGAAGATCCCAGCCGGGGTCATGTTTTTATTTGCCCAATCAGCCGTGGGTCCGATAAGACAATTTGTCGGAGCGAAATCAGAGCCGGGGTCTTAGGACACCAGAGTCACAAGGAGCTAAAAGAGGCCTCTGGACTTGAAAAGCCAGTGCACTTCACCTTTATCCACCTCTCCATACGATCACTGTTTGCCGATCGGTTTACGTTTGGAGTAATTTGGGTTCACAGGGTTCAAAAGGATTTGATTTCCATCTCAGAGGTCATTTTAAACATGCACTTATTGTATGTTATTATGGTCACTGGTAACAACTGCTTTCGAGGAAATGAGCAAGAAATGGCGTCTTCTATGAATTTTAAAGATGATGGCATTGTTCCATCAATCCGTGGTTCTACAAACATGGCAGCTATTCCATTCAAGCATCTGCTGAATTACCACACAGGCATGTCGTATTCTGATTAATGAGGTTCTGCCCGCGTCCCGTCAGGAGTACCCACTTTTTGTATTGGGGGCCGTGCATTTCACCTATACCTTCTGTAATGCTCCGTCTGAATGAACCCACCTGTCGATATCTATTTATTGGCTATAAAAACATCTAATTAGAATAAATTAGAATAAATTACTTTACTGAGGAGGGGCGGCACAGTGGCTTAGTGGTTAGCACATTCGCCTCTCAGCGCTAGGGATTCCCGGTTCGAATCCCCATCTGGGTGGAGTTTCCATGTTCTCCAGTGTCCGCGTGGGTTACCTCCGGGTTCTCCGGTTTCCTCCCACAGTCCAAAAACATGGATCAAGTCAATTGAGTTCTCCAAATTGCCCCATATAGAGTCTGTCTGTGTGAGTGAGTGTGTGCCCAGCAATAGATTTGCACCCTGTCCTGGGTGTATATGCCCAGCGCCTGAAATGTTCTCCCCCGGATGTTCTCCCCCCCCCCACTCCCCCCACTCCCCCCACCCGCGATCCTAATATACAATAAAGCGGAAGATAATGGATAGATGGACTTTACTGAGGAAACAAACCTGAGTTGCACAATTCTGAACTGTAGAGGTGCACTGTACATTAAGAACACTGCAGCTACAGCTGCCACACACACACACACACACACACACACACACACACACACACACACACACACACACACACAAATCACCAACAATAACAGCTTAGAATTGCTATATTATTCATTAAATATATTTTTTAAAATCCTGATTTAATCCTAATTATTTGCACAAAATTCATCCTCCTTTTTTCCTCAAAAGCCATTTAATTAATTTATATATTGCCGTCGAACCTGATGCTAAACGTCGGGCTGGATTTCTGACATAATTTGCTGAAAATGTCCAACAGATGCGATAACCTCTCTGACTGTGCAATCAGAGGGCGTTAATACACAGATGTAATGTACACCTCCTAGATGGCCAACTAAAAATCTGACTGGTGAAGCATCGAATTGATCGACACTTATTTAATGTTACCTTAGGCATTAAGCAGATCTGGCAACAAATGATGCTGAAATGTGATTGGCTAAAAGGCTGCACACGGTCATCAGATGAAGCTGCATCAGGTGCGTTAATTACTCTCAATGAACAATGCTGTATATCACGACCTGTACACTCTATTAAACACCTCCACCTCGTTGCCCCATTCTGTTGATGTAAGGTCAGAGGCAGGAGGTCATCTATTGCTGCACAGATTGTGTAAGTCATCCTCTAATCCTTCAACAGTGATCACAGGATGCTGCATACAGGATGATTTTAAGTCCAGAAATGCGCAACACACTAACACTTCATCACCACCATGTCAGTATCAATACAGTACTGACAATCATGATGCTGTACTTAATAAAGTGGCCGTGAATAAATGGAAATATATATATTTCTCGGTTTCCTCATGGTTATCCAGTTTCCTCCCACAGTCCAAAAACATGGATCAAGGTGAATTTAATTCTCCAAATTGCCCCATATAGAGTGTGTGTGTGTGTGTGTGAGAGTGAGTGTATGCCCAGTGCTAGATTGGCGCCATGCCCTACCCAGCATCCGAAACGTTCTCCCCTGGATGGGCACGGGGAACCCCCCGCGACCCTAATGGAAGATAATGGATGGATGGATGAAACCCATGTCTCATCCAAGACATTCTTAAAGTCTAGTCTTCTTGTTGAGAGACTTAATTCAGTTCCATGGTGCAGTTCCCTTCACACCCCTCTGATCTGTATGCCTTGGCAGTGGTCAGCTTCCTGTTCACCCACCTAATCCAATCACAGCCTGCCAGCGCAGTCACCGGGGAGGCTTTCGAATTCTACAGAATACCAACATAGAAATCTTTTAAGCTTTTGTTATTGCTTGGAATCGAATTTGCAGCAAGAGGGCAAGTCTTTAGTGATGTGATTTCGGTCACTTTAACCCAATCTACTTCCATAGCCGTGCTTTTCCCCTCTATCTTTCATTTTTGCTCAAAGCAAAGGCATTTTAATTTTCATTCCACCTTTATTTAGTTACTCGAACCTTTCTCCTCGCTTTCACCACCGCCCGCCGTCGGTCAGGTCATTGGAAATGTCGTTATTCCTCCCCCAGGGCCGCACCGCGTGCGCTTTTGGTGGGGATTATGTTGTTACGGATTATGTCTCTGCCTGGTGGAGTCAGAGTGCAGATAAGACAAGCTGGTAATAACCGTGTTTTGTTCCCCATTAGAAAGTATCAAGACGCGCTGTTCATTTCGCTTATTCTGATTTTGTTTTTCTGGTCGTAGTTTGTGTGAAAGTCTGACCTCCTCAGTGTGACGCCTTTTACAGGATCAATAAAAATCGTCTTTATGAGTAAGAACATGCCGTCGCCTAACCTTATTGCCTTCGACTCACATGGAGTTCATGAGCGGTTTAAGATGGACCATCAAGGAAATCTGAGGTTTAGTGGTTAGCATGTTCTCCTCTCAGCGCTAGGGATTCCCGGTTCGAATGCCAATCTGGGTGGAGCTTCCATGTTCTCCCCGTGTCTGTGTGGGTTTCCTCCGGGTTCTCCGGTTTCCTCCCACAGTCCATAAACATGGATCAAGGTCAATTGAATTCTCAAAAATTGCCCCATATAGAGTGTGTGTATAAGTGAGTGTGTGCCCAGCGATGGATTGGCACCCTGTCTGTGCCCAGCGATGGATTGGCACCTGTGTATCTGCCAAACGCCCGAACTTTTCTCCCCTGGACGGGCATGGGGAACCCCCCATGACCCTAGTAGAGGATAAAGTGGAAGACAATGGATATATGGGTTCTGCAATGCAAACACTACAGTCAGAAGTATGTCAGAAGTATGTCACTACAGTCAGAAGTATATATCCACCCAGATCGGGATTCAAACCTGGATCTCCAGCACTAAGAGGTGGATGTGCTAACCACTCTGCCACCCACTGGTGTATAATCCATCCACCCATCCTTTTGCTTAATTCTATACTAAGTACTAGCGAGGCATTTCTCATGCCCATCCAGGAGAGAACATATCAGGTGCTGGGCAGATTCATCCAGGATTCCAATTCATCTTAAATCTATGTTTTAGAACTGTGAGAGGAAACTGGAGAACCTGGAGAATACCCACATGGACATGGGAAGAACATGGAAGAATCCACCCATATTGGGATTCAAACCTGGATTGGCGTTGGTGTATGATCCTGATATCAAAATTGTTTTTGCTGGGATTTTGGCCCACACTGACCGGTTTCATCTGGCCCATTGGGCAGACTGAGTGGACTGACCAGGAGGTTGCAATGCCCTGTCCTTGGTTTAACAGCAGTTTTGCATGTCCTCATGCCACCTGTTTCCTCCTATGGTTTATGAATAGGTCAAAATCTTTTCTGCCCTTAGTTAGATAAGTTAAGAGTCTAACCCACAACCCAAACATAAAATCTGTTTCATTTATAGTGTACATCTTACGTGTATGTAATTGTAATGTTTTTTGGGACGCAAATTCCAGGATCCTGGCGGAATCTTCCAGAAGAATGTGATCAACGCAGGCACCCAAGTGCAGTTGTATGACAGATGAGGGTGTGCAAGTGAGGCGAGTGAGGCGAGAGGGGCAAAAGCAGGCGTAACAAGCTTAATGAAACATGTCAGTGTGTTATTTTCCGCTCCATACCTTAGTCATGGCCAGTCAAAGGCCTCCTACGGAGGGTGCCCCATTGTTGAGAGGCTAGACTAGCTGAAGTCCCAGGGGTCCAGGTCCCCTTCATCCCCCCATTGCTGCCATTGCCAGCAGCCGTCACACAAGAGCAAGCACACCTCTTGACCTCTGTGACATTGTCTTCTTCCTCCTACAAGCCACCCCTCCAACATCCGTGTAGAGATTCGGCTCTATTTACAAATATCGTCTATGCAGAGGAGGCCGCTGGTGGTTTTTTTTGGCAGGTGGTCAGTAGGGGCATAATCCCGAGCTGTACATCACTCTCTCGGGCTCCTCTCAGAGGGATGTGGGGTTACAACCCACGGGTCAAAGATCCCACCACAGGCTTTCACTAACTGGCAGAGGCAGTAATTAACTAGTTGACTGACAGGGAATCGACAGCAACAGGCAACGTGGGAGAACCGGTCACATCGCTGGTGGACTCATCAGAACGGACTGAACGCTGTTAAAATCAACAACCCCGTGGTGGGTGGAGTGAAATACAAGTCATATAATGCTTATATATACTGTATGGACATCTACACATCACACCTACAGCAGGTTTGAGAGCCTCCAATTCAAATTCATACATACGTCTATACAGCTGATGTTCCAGATATCGGAGTGTGTCTGTCGGATTTAAGGTTGTGGACAAGTGTTCCGCAATCTCCATTCTAGTTCATCCCAAAGAGGCTGAGGCTGCGATCTCGGTTTTATTTATTCATTCATTCATTCATTATCTTCCGCCTTATCCTATGTTAGGGTCGCGATGGGGTTCCCCATGCCCATCCAGGGGAGAACGTTTCGGGCGCTGGGTAGATACACCCAGGACAGGGCGCCAACCTATCGCTGGGCACACACTCTCTCACTCAGACACACTCTTTATGGGGCAATTTGGAAAACTCAATTGACACATTCCATGTTTTTGGACTATGGGAGGAAACCGGAGAACCCGGAGGAAACCCACGCAGACAGGGGGAGAACATGGAAACTCCACCCAGATGGGGATTTGAACCGGGAATCCCTAGTGCTGAGAGGAGAACATGCCATGGTTTTAATTTAATTAAATTTAATTTAAGGGTGGGCGGCATGGGCACATCCTATACTAGGGTTGCGAGGTGGGTGTTCCTCATGCCTATCCTGGAGGGCACTGGGCAGATACACCCAAGACAGGATGCCTATTCATTGCTAGGCACACACTCACATTACATAAGCGCAATTTAGCGCAGCCAATTCACCTTGAATCCATGTTTTTGGACTGTGGGAGGAAAGTGGAGAACCCAGAGGAAACCCACACGGACACGGAAGAACATGAAAACTCCCAGATTGGGATTCGAACCTGGATCCCCAGCTGCGAGAGGCGAACCACTAAGCCACCGTCACCGGAGCATTTAAATCATCTGGTTTTGGTTCCAATAGATTGACCTTCAAATGCCCCGGCGAGGGATCCTGAAATCCTTGAGCAGAATCTGAGGGTGGGACCACCACAGACTGCGGCGTAACAGAACTCCTGTACAGATAACATGCTCACCTTTGAAGCATGCACTTAAAAGGGTGGAAATCTGCAGAATTAAATGGTGTCCGCCCCCCTTGCTTCTGAGGGGACGTTTTCTACCGCGGCATAAAGGGACTTGGATCGCGTTGCAGCGCCGCATTCAGCGTTCCACTTTGTTTTCAAATGGTTTTGTTAGTTGTGACACGGCAGTCACCCAACACCTTCGAAGAATCTAAACTGCAAAAAGCTCTTGTTCTCCGGCAGCTAACCCCGAAACACACTCGGGGGCTTGAGATTGCGGTGGCCTGTGTTGTGGTGAAAGGCTTCCCCGCTGGTGAGCCACTTTTAATGGCACACGCCTCCAGGGCTTCGGTGATCCTGCTGCCAAACATAGAAACACCTTTGTCCTCATATGTGAACTCATTTACATATTCGTGTAGAGTAGAAACAGGTAAGTACTCTACTGTTCACCCTGCAGGGTTTAATAACGGGATTCTGGTTGAAAATGGAGGCTTGTCCGCTGCTTGGACACTGTCACTCCATCCACCCACGTCTATGAAACTCCTCATTGGGTGTACTCTACTCCATCCTCAGCATCTTTTGGCCGGTGTAAACCATGTCTGTTGGAATTTCATTCATTCATTCATTATCTCCCGCTTTATCCTCTATTAGGGTCGCGGTGGGGTTCCCCATGCCCATCCAGGGGAGAACGTCTCGGGCGCTGGGCAGATAGACCCAGGACGGGGCGCCAATCCATCACTGGGCACACACTCACTCACACAGACACACTCTATATGGGCTATTTTTAGAATTCAATTGACTTGATCCATGTTTTTGGACTGTGGGAGGAAACCGGAGAACCCGGAGGAAACCCACGCAGACACGGGGAGAACATGGAAACTCCACCCAGATAGGGATTCGACCCGGGAATCCCTAGTGCTGAGAGGCGAACGTGCTGACCACTAAGCCACCGTGCCTCCCTGTTGGAACTTATTGAACGTAAAAAGACATGAATTGTATTATTTGAAAGGTTTGGTCAACTTTGGAATGGTTTTACCTTTGTTATGATATTTTTGTCATTTACGATATGTAAACAACTGCTGAGAGGCAATGACCAGGTGGGGGTTGAGAGTATAAATTGTAGCAATGACCACTTGTCGAATGAGCGTGAAAAGGCGTGAGAAAGTATGGTCGCAGGGTGACCTGTGAAAATATAGAATTAGGGGGCAAGTAACATTTGTTAAAAGTATTATTGGGACTGGGGGCTCAGAAAATCCCACCATATTTGGAAGGTCCATTCACACTCACCCACACAGAAGAAGGACAGCCCACCGGTTGTTCGGGTTATATACCGAAGCAGCATCTTTGAGACCTCAGAGCTCTCTCATCAATCGTGGTTGCCCGCCATTGATGATCTTTGATGTACACTTGTTTGTCTATTCAGTAAAACGCATTGGAACAAAACCGCCGTCTTATGACCGTTTATTGGAACATAACATGTCCCTCTGTTGTGCATGTTCAAACCACCTTAATCTCACTTCCCTAACCAATGTTCTCCATCGTCATCACTCCCAACAAGAATCACAGCATCTTCATCTCCTCCACCTCCTGCCTTTTGGTCAGAGCCACCATCTCTAAGTTATATGACATGACGGGTTTCGCTCACTTCTGTCCTGTAAACTTATATCAGATCACTCCTGCAACTCTACATCATCCTCTCCACCCTGCTCGCTCCCCTCACCTTTCTACTACATCCTCAATTACAATTACTTTACCATCTGTTGGACTCAACACAACTGTACACTGAGCCTCGGTCCTCACAAGGTCTCACTCTTCCTCATCGCATCTCATCTCAGCTTTTTCAGTCACTGGGCAGATACACCCAGTACAGGGCGCCAATCTATCGCTGGGCACACCGTCACTCCCACAGACACACACTCTATATGGGGCAACTGTGAATCCATGTTTTTGCACCAGAAACAGGAGAACACCCACGTGCATTTGGGAAGAACATTGATACTCCATCAAGACCAGGATTCGAACTTGGATCCCCATCGCTGACGAGGGCGTGGTAACCACTACTTTACGTTCTTTGGGGGTTCAGACATAAAACACCGTTAAACGATATAAACTCGATTTGAATAAATAAACTTTAACCGCATAGCAAACATCCATCCATCCATTATCTTCTGCTTTATCCTCTATTAGGGTCGGGGGGGGGTTCCCCATGCCCATCCAGGGGAGAATGTCTCAAGCGCTGGGCAGATACACCCAGAACAGGGCGCCAATCTATCCCTGGGCACACAGCTACTCACACAAACACACTCTATATGGGGCAATTTGTGTGATTCAATTGACTTGATTCATGTTTTGGGACTGTGGGAGGAAACCGGAGAACCCGGAGGAAACCCACGCAGACACGGGGAGAACATGGAAGCTCCACCCAGATTGGGATTCGAACCGGGAATCCCTAGTGCTGAGAGGAGAACATGCTAAACCACTAAGCCACCGTGCTGCCCTTCATTAGTTCCATCCATCCATTATCTTCCGCTTTATCCTCTATTAGGGTCATGTGTGTGTGTGTGTGTGTGTGTGGGGGGGGGGGGTTCCATGCCCATTCAGTGGAGAACGTCTCGGGCGCTGGGCAGATACACCCAGGACAGGGCGCCAATCTATCGCTGGGCACACAGCCACTCACACAAACATACTCTATATGGGGCAATTTGTGGGATTCAATTGACATCCATGATCCATGTATTTGGACTGTGGGAGGAAACCGGAGAACCCAGAAGAAATCCACGCAGACATGGGGAGAACATACAAACTCCACCCAGATTGGGATTCGAACCGGGAATCCCCAGCGCTGAGAGGAGAACATACTAAACACTAAGCCACCGTGCCACCCTTCATTAGTTCCATCCATCCATTATCTTCCGCTTTATCCTTTATTAGGGTCGTGTGTGTGTGTAGGGGGGTTCCATGCCCATCCAGGGGAGAACGTCTCAGGCGCTGGGCAGATACACCCAGGACAGGGCGCCAATCTATCGCTGGGCACACAGCCACTCACACAAACACACTCTATATGGGGCAATTTGTAGGATTCAATTGACTTGATCCATGTTTTTGGACTGTGGAAGGAAACCGGAGAACCTGGAAGAAACCCATGCAGACACGGGGAGAATATAGAAACTCCACCCAGATTGGGATTCGAACTGGGAATCCCTAGAGGTGAGAAGAGAACATGCCAACCACTAAGCCACCGTGTCGCCCGCATAGCAAACAATGGAGTGTTAATGTGCATGTACCTGAGCCTGGCTCACCCAAGAACCTTAGTAAGATGCTTGAGACGCTCTGAGAAGGTTCCTGTGGTCGCTGCACAGTGAACCCTATAATGATGCTTCTTGATTTGTACACCATAGTCCTGAAAGTGATGTCCAGATACATCGTCTGGCTGGAACTGATTTTTAGCTTCACCTGCAGTAATCACAGTAAAGCGTCCAATGGAAGACAGAGCTCACTATCATGTCAGTGGGGGAAAAAGAGACTTCAGTGGGGACCCAGAGAGGCAGGACACAGAAAGACTATCCACTGCATTAACCTTCCACGGGTCCGCAAGAACTCTTTCTTCACTCCTCTTTCAGCGGGACCCAAGGGAGAGGAACTCTGAGCTCGGCCCATTCTCCGAGAGAACTTTGATTTCCTATTAGGTTCCTCCAGCCCAGCGAGAGGGGGGAGCCAATCGTCTCACGTTCGATGGCGGGCCCCGTGCGGGACAATGGCTCAGCCTGGCCTGGATACAGGCCCTTTTGTTAGCTGTGCCATTTTGTTTCTTTTTGTTTTTCTTTTTTTTTTTTTTTTCTCCCGTTCCTGTCTCTCTGGCAGAGTGAAGTGCTCACATCGCATGCTCATCCCCAAAGTGCACACTTTTCGATTGGGGTGGGGGGCAAAGAGTGCGCGAGAGGCAGCATTCCACCAAGCCTCATTGGTTCGGGGGGCAAGTGAGGAGCAGGGACCTGCAAAATCACTAAAAGCTCTTTTGGTTTTGCCTTATTAATTTATAGTAGATAAAGTAGTAGAAAAAATATTATTAAAGGGTTGGCACTGTCATTGTGTGTATGGGGGGGGGGGGGTGGGGGGGGGGCAAGCACCAAGTTCACTTCAGTTTACGCAACATTGTGCAACATTTCAGGAGAAATCTTTTAAATCTACAGAGATACGCCAATAAAAGAATGGGGCAGTGGGGGGGGGGGGGGGGTATGAGATATTTCAGGTTTTGGTTTCACAATGTCCAGCATCTTAACTTTCACAGACTGAATAAATGTGTGTGTGTGTGTGTGTGTGTGTGTGTGTGTGTGTAAAAATGCAAAGGAGACACAGAGACTTTAACTGTAACTGATTGATTGACATCTGCAGGAAAGCAGAACCGATCTATAAAGAAAGCCTTTAAAGCCGAGGCATGTACACTGAGCCTGACGCCGTGACAACCAAAGTTGTGAACGTTCACCTGCTAAGCGATGGATTCCTGCCAAAAAGTGAGAAAGAATGACTGCAATTCTTGTTGAGGTTCTTCACTGCGTTAGATCTGTATCCTAAAACACGGCGACACGTAAGAGAACCATGCCGAGTGTCGTTCAGACGGTAGAGAACCGAAGTCACAAACACAAGAAAATATAGAAGCGACGTTCAAAATTTATTAAAGGACATCAACATCCATCCATCCATTATCCATCCATTCATTGTCTTCCGCTTCATCCTCTATTAGGGTCGTGGGGGGGTTCCCCATGCCCATCCAGGGGAGAACGTCTCGGGCGCTGGGCAGATACACCCAGGACAGGGTGTCAATCTATCACTGGACACTCTCACTCACACAGACACACTCTATATGGGGCAATTTGGAGAATTCAATCGACTTGATCCATGTTTTTGGACTGTGGGAGGAAACCGGAGAACCCGGAGGAAACCCACGAGGAGAAAATGGAAACTATAACCGGGAATCCAGGAAGAGGCGAACGTGCTAACCACTAAGCCACCATGCTGCCTCCATCCATCCATCCATTATCTTCTGCTTTATCCTATATTAGGGGCGCGGGGGGGTTCCCCATGCCCATCCAGGGGAGAACGTTTCGGGCGCTGGGCAGATACACCCAGGACAGGGCGCCAATCTATCGCTGTGGGAGGAAACCGGAGAACCCGGAGGAAACCCACACGGACACTGGGAGAACATGGAAACTCCACCCAGATGGGTATTCAAACCGGGAATCCCTAGTGCTGAGAGGAGAACATGCTAAACCACTAAGCCACCGTGCCGCCTCCATCCATTATATTCCGTTTAATCCTCTACTGGGGTCCCCTATACTCCATGCCCATCATGGGGAGAATGTTTCGGGAGCAGGGCAGATACACCCAGGGCACCAATGTATCGCTCACTCACACATACACACACTATATAGGGGCAATTCAGAGCAGCAACTTCACCTTGTGGAAGGAAACTGGAGAAAACGTAGGGTTACTTGAGGAGAACATGGAAACTCCACGCAGATAGGGATTCGAACCTGGATCCCCAGCACTGAGAGGCAGATGTGTTAACCACTACAACACCTCAGATACCCGGTTCGAATCCCCATCTGGGTGAAGTTTCCATGTTCTCCCCGTGTCCGCGTGGGTTTCCTCCGGGTTCTCCGATTTCCTCCCACTGTCCAAAAACATTGATCAAGTCAATTTAGTTCTCCAAATTGCCCCATATAGAGTGTGTCTGTGTGAGTGAGTGTGTGCCCAGCGATAGATTGGCGTACTATCCTGGGTGTATCTGCCCAGCGCCCGAAACGTTCTCCCCTGGATGGGCATGGGGACCCCCCCCCCGTGACCCTAATTGAGGATAAAGTGGAAGATAATGGATGGATGGATGGAGTAACTCAGTGGTTAGGGTGTTGGGTTATCAATCTGAAGGTTGGGGGTTCAAATCCCAGGTCCACTGAAGTTACCAATGTGGCTCCTTGAGCAAGACCCTTAACCCTCATTGCTCCAGGGATGTTGTGATGAACCCTGTGCTCACCTTGTAAGTCGCTTTGGATAAAAGCATCTGCTAAATGACCTAATGTAAATGTAATGCTTAATTAGTAACGAATCGTTAGTTTATATAATTACTGTTATCCTAATGTTATGTAAGAATCCATTTTGAAGCTCCTGGTGGAGCATGTTCTCCTCTCAGCACTAGGGATTCCCGGTTCGAATCCCCATCTGGGTGAAGTTTCCATGTTCTCCCCGTGTCCGCGTGGGTTTCCTGCGGGTTCTCAGATTTCCTCCCACTGTCCAAAAACATTAATCAAGTCGATTGAGTTCTCCAAATTGCCCCATATAGAGGGTGTCTGTGTGAGTGAGTGTGTGCCCAGGGATAGATTGGCGTCCTGTCCTGGGTGTATCTGCCCAGCGCCCGAAACGTTCTCCCCTGGATGGGCATGGGGAACCCCCCCCCGTGACCCTAATATAGGATAAAGCGGACGATAATGGATGGATGGATGGAGTAACTCAGTGGTTCGGGTGTTGGGCTGTCAATCTGAAGGTTGGGGGTTCAAATCCCAGGTCCACTGAAGTTACCCATGTGGGTCCTTGAGCAAGAACCTTAACCCTCATTGCTCCAGGGATGTTGTAAGTCGCTTTGGATAATCTGTCACATCTGCTAAATGACCAAATGTAAATGTAAATGTAATGCTTAATTAGTAACGAATCGTTAGTTTATATAATTACTGTTATCCTAATGTTATGTAAAAATCCATTTTGAAGCTCCGCCCCTCAGTGGCGGCTATTTTTCATGTTGTGACAGCTATATTGTTCAAGCGGCAAGTCGAATGAAAACATATTTAAATATAGCTTGTGGTTATGTAAATGTACACTGATAGAAATAAGAACGTGTCGGTGGTTTTAATGTTGTGGTTGATCAGGGTAATTAGAACGTGGCACAGACACAGCAGGTGTTTTCTTTCGCTCCTCTCGCATGGAAACCACACATCATTAATAATGCAGTATCACCGGCTAATCACCGTTTCATTTCATTATATTTCACTCGGGTTTATTTTCCTTCCATAACCGTACGACTTAAACGGTTGTTTTGACGCGACAGGCTGCATTCTCACGAGCCGCCTGCACGATGCGAATGCGTCAAATTGGTAAAGCACAACAGCATTCGAGTAAATAAAAAAAGTCTCAAGCTCTTAAGTACATCCATCCATCCATTATCTTCAGCTTCATCCTCTACTAGGGTCGCGGGGGGGGGGGGTCTCCATGCCCATCCAGGGGAGAACGTTTCAGGTGCTGGGCAGATACACCCAGGACAGGACACCAATCTATCGCTGGACACACACTCACTCACACAGACACACACACACACTCTATATGGGGCAATTTGGAGAATTCAATTGACCTTGATCCATGTTTTTGGACTGTGGGAGGAAACCAGAGAACCCGGAGGAAACCCACGCAGACACGGGGAGAACATGGAAACTCTACTCATTTTGGGATTCGAACCGTGAATTCCTAGCATTGAGAGGAGAACATGCTAAACCACTAAGCCACCGTGCCACTCTCTCTTAAGTACATTCATTCATTCATTATCTTCCGCTTTGTCCTATATTAGGGTCGCAGGGGGGGGGGTTCCCCATGCCCATCCAGGGGAGAAAGTTTCAGGCGCTGGGCAGATAGACCCAGGACAGGACGCCAATCTATCACTGGGCACACACTCACTCACACAGACACACTCTATATGGGGCAATTTGGAGAGTTCAATTGACTTGTCCAGGTTTTTGGAGAAAACCAGAGAAGCCAGAGTTCGCCTCTCAGAACTAGGAATCCCTAGTGCTGAGAGGAGAACATGTCAACCACTAAGCCACCGTCCCTCCCTTTAAAAGAGGAATATACAAAAGCTAAAAAAGAAATTGTTTTAATGACAATGAGTTGTTTTAATAGCCAATCAGTGTTCTACGCCTAAACCGTCAACAGAAAGCCAACGTGACAAAGCCAAGAAAAACTCGCTGGTGTCGTTGGTTTTTAAAAAAGAAAGCTTGTGAGGACCAAGGCTCAGTGGGGAACTTCTCCAGCATTTACCACTGAGCTGGTCGAAACTATAATGATAGTGGGAGCTCCCTTGTAATGATATGTGTGTATGTGTGTGTGTGTGTGTGTGTGTGTGTGTGTGTGTGTGTGTGTGCATTAACGAAAGGAAGTAGGTCTAGGGAAGCCATGCTTGTTAACTAATAACTCGGATTTCTCTGCAGTCCTGATGCCACTGAACAAAGCCCATGTGTATCAGACATACATCCATTTTCTTACGCTTTATTCTATATTAGGGTCGCGAGGGTTTCTCCATGCCCATCCAGGGGAGAACCTGGGCAGATACACCTAGGACAGGACACCAATCCATCACTGCTCACACACTCACTCACACTCTATATGGGGTAATTTGGAGAACTCAATTGACTTGTCCATGTCCTGGAGTGTGGGAGAAAACCAGAGAACCCGGAGGAAGCCCACTTGGACACGGGGCGAACATGGAAACTCCACCCAGATGGGGATTCGAACCGGGAATCCCTAGTACTGAGAGTTGAACGTGCTAACCACTAAGCCACCGTGCCACCCTTTAAAAGTGCCGCCCTTCTGCACTCACTGATGTGCACTCGCATAATTGAGTCCTTAAAGGATTTTTCATATCGGTGCCCCTCCGTCACCGCAGTGATTCCTCGTGGCCTATTGTCAGCTTTCTTAACAATCCTGAGTCACCTGTACTAAATAGCACTCGTTATTAATAGCGACGAATCAAAGCGGAACGGCTCACCGCTATTGTACGAGGTTCTGCAGCGGGTCATGAGAGTGCACCTTGCGACTGATTTGTTTTCGAGGGACCAGAATTCTACCATTAGCGAATACGGAAAAGCCCTGGATGTGTAAATCGGGCTTAGCAGAGAACCTCGACTTAGCGGCCCTCCCCTGAGGTTGGTTCTAGGCTAAATAAAGGTGGGTTTTAAAAGTGTACCCCTAATTGAGAGTAAGAGGGAGGGGGGAGGAAGGAGGAGGGGCTGATTTGGTTGTCTTGTGCTGGGTTGAAAATGATATCCTTGTCTCTTTCAACCTACCCACTCCCCTCTGCTCCACCCACGGGATACCTGAGAGTGGGGGTCTCAGGGGAATTGCACCAGGGGAGGCTTTCAGTGGATGTGAAAGGGGAGCAGAAAAAAAATAAGAGCGAGAGCGAGAGGAGAGAGAGAGGAGAGGGAGAGGAGAGGGAGCCAGGAAAAAAAAAAGCCTGACACTATACAGTATCCCTCCCCAGAGTGGGGCTAGCAGGTGAAATATTATCTGCTCAGTCACTGTACAATGGGGGCAAGAGTTCTTTAATAGGTCCAGGGCCTTCACAGGTGAGTGGGTGGGACGGCCACTTCACTCTGTCGCTGTTGGAGTTAAATGAGTTCAAGGTTTAAGGCAATGAAGGAGCAGTGAGGGCTCACAGCATCCATCCCATCCACTGCCATCCCAACAAGGGTTTACTGGGGATGATGTCAGAATGTGGACAGCTGACCACTCCATGGTACTTTCCTGCAATTTGTTTATTGACGACTGGGATAGGAGCAGCACAGTGGATTAGTGGTCAGCACAGCCGCCTCTCAGCACTGGGGAACTAGGTTCAAATCCCCATCTGGGTGGAGTTTCCATGGTTTCTTACTGTCCACGTGAATTTCCAGTGGGTTTCCATGGATTCAAGGTGAATTGTCTGCTTTAAATAGCCCCTAAATAAATTGCCCCTCTATAGTGTGTGTGTGCCCAGCAATAGATTGGCGCCTTGCCTAGTGCCCAAAACGATCTCCCCTTGATGATCATAGGGAACTCCCTATTCCATAAGTGGAAGATAATGAGATGAGACTGGGATAGACTCAAGCACAGCCATTACTGAACAGGTCAAGTTTCTTATTTTTCTTTTTTTTTTCCTCATCAATTTTGGTGGCGGCATGGTGGCTTAGTGGTTGGCATGTTCTCCTCTCAGCGCTAGGGATTCCCGTTCGAATCCCAATCTGGGTGGATGTTTCTCCCCGTATCTTCGTGGGTTTCCTTTGGATTCTCCGGTTTCCTCCCACAGTCCAAAAACATGGAACAAGGTCAATTGAGTTCTCCAAATTGCCCCATATAGAGTGTGTTTGTGTGAGTGAGTGTGTTTCCAGCAATAGATTGGAGCCCTGTCCTGGGTGTATCTGTCCAGAGCCTGAAACGTTCTGCTGGATGGGCAAGGGGAACCTAATAGAGGATAAAGCGGAAGATAATAGATGGAAGGAATTTTTTGTGCCATTAATTCATGATGTGGGTGTTTATTTGGGTAACACTTGATTAGCTGCATTGTGGATGTATGACAACCTTAACCAGCGGGATGGAATATAAGATTCATTCATTCATTATCTCCCGCTTTATCCTCTATTAGTGTCGCGGTGGGGAGAACGTCTCGGGCGCTGGGCAGATAGACCCAGGACAGGGCGTCAATCTATCGCTGGGCACACACTCACTCACAGACACACTCTATATGGGGCAATTTTGAGAATTCAATTGACTTGATCCATGTTTTTGGACTGTGGGAGGAAACCGGAGAACCCAGAGAAAACCCACGCAGACACGGGGAGAACATGGAAACTCCACCCAGATGAGGATTCGAACCGGGAATCCCTAGAACTGAGAGGAGAACGTGCTAACCACTAAGCCACCGTGCCGCCATGGGATATAAGATCACCTTCCTATTTCAAGTAGCACATGTGTCTGATTTAACCAACCACAGGTTAAGTGGAGGGGTCAACTGCTGTCCGTGTTTACACCTGTCCACCCCAATGCTGCCCTATTAATCTGATAATAATCCCCCACTGACCAATGACCTTTCCTTACAAACAGCAGTCGACTCGTTGGTCTGTGATTGAAGCCTGCAACAAGTGCAGCGTTGCCCTGAATCAACCCTCGGTGATGGGCCACCCTCGGGTCTCACCTCGCAGAAGGCCGAGGTGCACTGAACGTAATCTAAGCTGTGGGGAAGTCACCATAAAGGGTAAACACCCCATACAGCTGAGGTGTTTCCTATACACATACACGCACACATCCATATCCTCACAGTGAATGTAACTGAGACTGGGAGGCCACTGAACGCCATTATAATTGGCCTTGCCATTGTACGCTCCTGAATGGGAAGGTTACCCAAGAAGCCTCATGTTGGTCTAGCTACATTTGCTTTGAACATTTCGCGGACACAAAAGGCCAGCGCAGAGAGCACCAAAGATGAGAGGGCTCCGCAGTGTCCTTTCAGTTATTCTTTGGCACGGCGAAGAAAGACAAGTGGACAATGACTTCTAATAGACACTTCGTACTTTCTTTCTGCTGACAGTCGGACTATATTAAAGGACAGACCTGCGGGTATTTTGCAGCTACACTTCACAATCTTTATTGGAAATCATCGCAGCCTGAGATTTCGTAATATTTTGGCATATGGAACCCAAAATCCTTAACCTAACAGAATGTTTTTAAACAGGTGTTTTAATAGTTTTTAAGTAGAAGGACACATTATTTGGGCTCCCACATAAGGACAGGCTCTGTTCTACAGATATGCATCGTCAGGGTTGCTGACTGCTGTGAGAAGCTCATGCATTATTCATGCAATCATCTCATGTGACATTTTCTATTATTTTCTCAGCTTGCTCAGATAATGATCTTCTCTAAAAAGGCACCAGAGCTTTTTTTCTATCTCCGTGGTTCACCTACAGGTTCATGTTTTGTAATCTATCATGCTATTCAGACACAATGTTGTACGTCACCTCACCAAAGTTGATCTAAACTATAATATAATATATAATTTTGATGAATAAAGGTGCAGAACATATAGGGATAGGAATCTGCATGAAGCAGAACTGGTGTCTATGTTACCAATGATGTTCCCTTAACAACTTGCAAATACAAACACACATTCCATATTTCTGGCCCAAATCCGACCAACATGCCACATTTGACAAAACTTGGGCAGATCGCTTCTGGTTGCAAGCTGTGGGGCACATACACACCAGATTGAGGCCATGTGTTAGCTAAACGTATCTTGGTAGCACGGTCAAAATGACTTCCAGACGTGATTATGGAACATTTGGGCCACATGAGCTTTTTCATATGTGGGCCACTTAGAGCTCACTTGTTGATAGCATGGCCAGATGTGTACCCTATGTGGACCCGATATGTTACATTTAGTCATTTAGCAGACGCTTTTATCCAAAGCGACTTACAAATGAGAACATTACAAGTCAGAATTTATGGAGAAAACTACCTATACTGTAAATTCATCAAACCTGATTTTTATTTGATGCTGAGCCCCCCCCCTTTATGTGTTTTGGCAGTGGTGGGCCTGCAGGGCTTTATCTCGGAACACATTGATAGCATTTTGGCGGATCCAAAATGTGATTTTGAGATGTTCTATATGTGAGAAATTGTAGGTAGCAGGGCAAAATGTCTACCCAATGTGATTTTGGGACATATGAAACATTAACGTTTGCATATAAAGAGGCAGATTCCACAATATATATCCATCCATCCATTATCTTCCACTTCATCCTCTACTAGGGTTGCGGGGGATGGGGTTGGTTTTCCCCATGCCCATCCAGGGGAGAATGGCTGTTTAGTATCTCTAATTTACCCATCAGCATGTCTTTGGAATGTGGGAGGAAACTGAAGTCCATGGAGGAAATGCACGCAGATAGAACTAATGCTGCGAGGCGAAAGAGTTAACCACAGCGCCACCACACCTGCTGAGTCCTTCTTATATTATACATATGATCACTTCAAAATAAATCTGATTTTCAGCTATAAATAAGATCATGGTGAGAGTTCTAATACTGATGCTGAGAGGTAAAAAATACTAAATACTTGGCCGCCCTGTTGGTAATAAATATATAAATAAACTTGTGTGGCACATTGTCATAGTGCAATCCAGGTTTGAATCCCAGGTTTGAATGGGTGGAGCTTCCATGTTCTCCCTGTGTCTGCGTGGGTTTCCTCCAGGTTCTCAGGTTTCCTCCCACAGTCCAAAAACATGGATTAAATGTGAATTGGCTACTCTAAATTGGCGCATCACATTGAGTGTGTGCCCTGTCCTGGGTGTATCTGCCACCACCTAAAATATTCTTTTTAACATGGAAACTCCACCCAGATGGGGATTCGAACCGGGAATCCCTAGCGCTGAGAGGCGAACTTGCCAACCACTAAGCCACCGTGCCGCCTGTTTAATTACAATTTAATGAAATTATTGGGATTATTACATTAAAACAATGTCCCCAAGTTGAACAATGTCCCCAAGTTATTCAGCTAAATGTTTAGAAACTTGTGGGGCATGTTTAAAGACGAGTCCGCAGGAGGTCTGGCTATGGTTTTCATGATGTAGAAGTCCACACAGCACACTGACCTCAAACATACCGAAGACCTTTGAGAGACTGTGGACTGTGAATGGAATTATAATTCAAAGTCAGGTCTTTAAATTCTAATTTTAAATTTTAGTTCTGCTGCTCTAGTCAGTGATGCCAGAGTCACATGTTGCACTGTGTCAATCAATTACTTAATTAAATGCTGTGCTTTATTATCTGCTCTAATTGCTTTCCTTGTCTGTTTCTTTTGAGGTGTGACCGGCTTCCTGGAGGTGTAGTCAGACCTTCATCCACGACTCTGCCGAAGCACTGCGGCTACGACGAATACTGGAGGGAACCTGCATATTAATTGGACTGGCGAACCTGCAGGACGTCCTTAATGGACTTACATATAGTTTTCCAGTTGTTAGAGTTTTTCCATTTGTTAAATACAGTCACCCGATCTCGACACTATCTGTCCTACACTGTTGTTGCTGCCTGGCCGCTCAAGGAGGATGTGTCCCCCATTGAGTCTTGGTCCTCCCAAGGTTTCTTCCTTAAAATAACAACATAACAGGGAGTTTTTTCTTGCCACTGTCTCTTCATCTTGATCTTTGGGGGTTTAAAGGCTTTTCACTCTGTAAAGCTGCTTTGTGACAATGTACTGTTGTAAAAAGCACTATATAAATAAATGACTTGAACTTGAACATTAGTGGAGACGGAGGCTGATCTAAAATAAAAACAGATTAGTTTCAGTGGAAAGTAATGCAAAATGCAAACGTTTGGCTTTTCTGCAACATTTACTGAACACTGTGCGCTTTGGACGCGTGGAACGACCTTTTAATCACATATGTCTGAATTTCTGCCCGACTGTGAAGCTCCTGTTCTGCTGGTTGCTCGACCCTGCAGCAGATGGAGAGTACAGCCTAGTTTTAGCTTTTGTTCTGATGTCCCCAGAGAGTCCGGGCCTTTTTACAGCCTCCTACTCTCCTTATCTCATATGAAATTCAGAGACTTTGCCTTCTATCCCTCATGGAAACAAATACATCAGCCACACTTCCCCCGTGTGCAGATCAGCATGTACTGCCATTTGTTCTTTTATAAATCCACTGGAAGAACCCAGAGTATAACATTCAGATATAATGATGGGTCACTGGAGCTGTTGGAACACGTGTGTTTGGTTTTAATTTCAATGCTTCGAGTTGTGAACAGGATGCCAGTCCCTCGCAGGGCAGACCAACAAATTCAGATTCATTTGCACTTTGAGTGAATTCATTTATCAATTCCTTTAAACCGTGGCACGGTGGCTTAGTGGTTAGCACGTTCGCCTCTCAGCACTAGGGATTCCCGGTTCGAATCCCCATCTGGGTGGAGTTTCCATGTTCTCCCCGTGTCTGTGTGGGTTTCCTCCGGGTTCTCTGGTTTCCTCCCACAGTCCAAAAACATGGATTAAGTCAATTGAATTCTCAAAATTGCCCCATATAGAGTGTGTCTGTGTGAGTGAGTGAGTGTGTGCCCAGCGATGGATTGGCGTCCTGTCCTGGGTGTATCTGCCCAGTGCCCGAGACTTTCTCCCCTGGATGGGCATGGGGAACCCCACTGCGACCCTAATAGAGGATAAAGCGGGAGATAATGAATGAATGAATGAATGAGTTCCTTTAAACCAATAGAGAAAGACCAATTAGACACATGGAGAACATGCCAGTTCATTATTGAACATCCCTGGCTGTCCATCTGAGAACCGATCTCAAGACCTTTCTACAAGACTACCCACAGAACCCTGTTCAATAGGGATAAAGGGGTAGTGGTCAGCATGGCAACCTCTCAGTGCTGGAGATTCTGGGTTCAAGTCCCAGTCTGAGTGGAGTTTCCATGTCCTCCCCGTGTCCACATGGGTTTCCTCCAGGTTTTCCGATATCCTCACAGTATGTGTGTGTGTGTGTGTAAGTCGATGTGTGTGTCCAGTGATAGATTAGCACCCTGAATGTATCTGCCCAGAGCAACGTTCTCCCCTGGATGGGCATGGGGAACTTCCCGTATGACCTCCAATACAGGATTAGGCGAAAACTAATGGATGGATCGAACCATCATCCATCTATCCATCCATCTAATGTCTGTCCATTATCTTCCGCTTTATCCTATATTAGGGTCGCGGGGGGAGGGGGGGTTCCCCATGCCCATCCAGGGGAGAACGTTTCGGGCGCTGGGCAGATACACCCAGGACAGGACGCCAATGTATCACTGGGCACATGCTCACACAGACACACTCTATATGGGGCAGTTTGGAGAATTCATTTGACCTTGATCCATGTTTTTGGACTGTGGGAGGAAACCAGAGAACCCGGAGGAAACCCACGTAGACACGGGGAGAACATGGGAACTCCACCCAGATAGGGATTCGAACCAGGAATCCCTAGTGCTGAGATGGATCCATCTATCATCCATCTAATGTCTGTCCATTATCTTCTGCTTTATCCTATATTAGGGTCGCGTGGGGGG